>OY804609.1:20607286-21207286 GCA_963680895.1 Fragum sueziense | reverse complement strand
GTCATTCAAAGATGGCGACAACAATACAGCATGAGAGGTAGGTGTCTTAGTTATTCATTGATAAATTTCTTAAACGGTCGTATCTTGCCTTGATACTGATATCATTATACAGGGGAAATGTATACCTATCAACGGTTCTATATATCAAAGTACCAGTGTTGTCCTATCGTACTCAGTCGTTGTGCAAAGACAGCCCAACACGGAAAACTTTTTTCGAAGCGAGAAAGTTGCCCTTTTAAGGATGATTACATAGTAATCAGCGAACTAGGGAACAAACTATTGCTCTTGCTTGGATGTCTTTAACATGCTCTTTTCTATGGTTACTGTTATTTTACACAAAAATGTCTAGAATGACCACAAACACCGTGTTTATTAAATGGCCAGACAACGGTGTAGTCAGAGTGAAAATATGCAGACACAACGGTGCAGTTTCTGTGTTTTATGTACGGTGTGGTTATATTTTCATAACAAATTGTGAACGGTGTAGACATAATGCAATTGTGAACGGTGTAGACTTGAAGTAATACAGAACTTATCATTTCTGGAATGATAATATTTTTATGTTTAATGATAACGTTTTCACGGCTGAGAATCATGTTTTACAATTACTACCGAAATTCTTCAACAATTATGTTAATAATTTTTTATGTGACTGATTTGTAAATGCTTTGCAGCAAAGAAGGTGACAATATGTCTACAAAATATACTTTAATCAAAATATATCAGAATCTAGTTTCCTTGCTATTTGTCAAATCAATTCCGTAAGGGTCAAATAGTAGAAATTACCAAGAATCTGCTGGCGTCCGTTTTATTTTTTTCTTTATTTTCAGTTCCATGCTGTTCACCTATTACTACTGTCATTTCGAAGGGAGTTTCGAAAATGTTGTGAAGCATTCGGAACAGGACCATTCCAGTCAGATATTTAAAGTGCGCAGGGCGGGGGAGATCAATGATCAGACAGGTCAAAAAGATTTGAAAACTCTGAACTTTAGTATTATTCCTGATATTATCAAGAAGTCAGACTAGGACATCATCCCCATTTGCGAGCATAGAATACACAAGATAGACCTCATCGACGTAGAAAAAAGGATTTTGGAGTTAACAAGATTCTTTCTATCGATGATATCCCCGGTTTTGAATGCATGAATCCTGAACATAAAAAATGACGAAGTTCAACACCCCATAAAGTCGTTCAAAAAGCCCCGACCTTAATTCCTGATATTTCCATTGGACGTGCTAAAACAGATGAAACGGATAGGGTCTCTTCTCTTTCCCCACGAGAACATGAAAACAATGGCTGAAATGAACAGTTTGTTCCCAGATGTGATTAAGTCATTGAGAAGTGTTGATCAACTTGGTATTTGTTTATTTTGGTCAATGAAGGTCGGCTCTCGATGGAAAACATTGCATTTCATTTATTTATGGATGTGTGTAAGTTACACTGTCTTGGTAGTACTTCAATGCGTTTTACTCCAATAGTCAAACGGTTTTGGCGAATAGAATATTGTCTGTTTCATTGCAAATGGTTACATTTTATGAGTGAGCCCAAAAAATCTTGGTCAGAAAAATGTCAGTCCTGAAGAAGAAGTTCATTACGTATGAAATTCCAAAATGAATTTTGCAGTTCCAGAATTCTATTTTCAAGACTTATTTACTTAAGTCGAACAAGACGAAAAAAAGGCCCAAATGTTTATGACACAAATTTATAATTTATGTTTTGTTATTTATAATTTATGTTTTGTTGATTGAATCCTTTATTTTGGGTAAAATCAGACTTTTCAATGAGGGGTCAATTTGAAAACAACATACATTTCGATCAATAATTATCATACTCCATGAGTTGAAATCATTTCATTAATTACAATAATTGATTGTAATAACCAATAATAACCAATTAAAACAGTTACAAAGAAAAATTCAAAGCCAGAGCCGAAATTTCGAATCTACAAATCAAATGAACGGATGAACAAGAAATTTGCCGTTGCACTTAACATGGCTTCAAAATGACGGTTATCGTATGTCTTATTTGATATTTTGTGATGGTATTCCTTTTGATTATCATTTCCGTCAGATGTTTATTCAATCACAAATTACAAAAATGTCTCCCGAAAATTAAATCAAACCTACATTGAACTGTTTAAGGCTTAGGAGAATGAAGAAAAGAGAAAACATAATTTCTTAACTCTGTTTTCATTTACTTTGAGGATGGCGGCATTTTCATCTGAGTTTTCTAAGACCAAAGTATTTGAGGGAGATAAAACAGATGATCTGCTATCTGTTAGAGCTAGTTCGCCCTATACAACATACCAAGTCTACACCGTTCACAATTTGTTGTGAAAATAATAACTACACCGTACAGATAACACAGAAACTGCACCGTTGTGTCTGCATATTTTCACTGTGACTACACCGTTGTTTGGCCATTTAGTAAACACAGCGTTTGTGGTCATTCTAGACATTTGTGTGTAAAATAACAGTAACCATAGAAAAGAGCATGTTAAAAACATCCAAGTTAGAGCAATAGTTCGTTCCCTAGTTCGCTGTTTACTATGTAATCATCCTTAAGAGGGCAACTTTCTCGCTTCGAAAAAAGTTTTCCGTGTTGGGCTGTCTTTTCACAACGACTGAGTACGATAGGACAACACTGTTCCTTGGCTATATAGCACCGTGAATAGGTATACATTTCTCCTGTACAATGATATCAGTATCAAGACAAGATACGGCCATTTAAGGAAATTATCGACGAAAAACTAAGACACCTACCTCTAACGATTTTCCCCCGACGCCATCTTTGATTGACCACTCAAAACTTCCGTACAAACTACACAAATCTAACGTACAACTTACAACACAGTGGTCATAATTGATTCACAACAAGTGACCTTGTCATATCCCTAACCCCTCCATGATTATTTATATTAACACCTTTTTGTGATCAAGTTAAATCTGTAGGTATATTTCAATGGCAAAATCTGAAACCTCTAATTTAATGATCAGCATTGTGTATGTTTTTGTCACTTTTTTAACCCTTTCCCAAACAAGACCTGGTTTTGACGTCCCTAATAGAAAAGGCTTAGTAAAACATTGAAACAAGAGGACCATGATGGTCCTATATCGCTCACCTGAAAATAGGTGACATGAGCGAAAATGGTAATTTTGTCAATTGAAAAGACATATAACTAAGGACTTTCTGTTACGATCAGAAGCTACAGCATAGGGATAATTTTTAGACTTTAGACATTAAACTACACAAAATCTTCAAATATTCAGGTCTTATAATTGGTGAAAAGATTGTCAAACACTGACCTCTTTATCATCTTTATATCGAACCCAGTCAACTCACAACATAGGGGAACTATTCATTGTACAGTTACAATTTGATTTTGGTTAAATCTTTTCCTAACAGCATAACATCAGAGCAGTAGAATTAAAAACTGCTGTAACTAATAAAACAGAATGCTGAGTAAGACTGCATTCATTTACAAAAGTGGACAGAAAATGATGAGGCAAAAGATGCAAATATAGGCTATCAGCATTTTCTAATCTTTTGCAATAACATTTTCCCAGCATTTTCAATAAGTGAGCCAAAACCTGCTTAATCCCTTCCCAAACTGAAAAGGAATAGACTGTTCAAATTTTAAAAAAAAGAAAATAAAATTGATATGGATAAAGAAAGGATTCATGCAAAATAAAGAAGATAAAATTTTGAGACAAAGGGAGAAAATTACTAATTTTTCTTCATTTGACTCAATATTTTCCCAAACCTTTTCTAATTATTTAGGGATGTCAAACCAGGCATTTTCAGGAAAGGGTTAAACTAAAGTACATATCTAGAGGCTGTACTAGAGATTCAAATAGGATAGGTTAAGGGCTTTCCAAATTGTAAAATATCTTTCAATGTTTTTATCAAACCCTGTGATGTGGGTATTCATTTCAATGATCCAATCAAAACTATTTAAATAAGTACCATCAACAAAGGATAGCTTAAATAACAAATAGAATGTATTTACCCCTTTTTACCTGCAGTTCCCCATTCTGGTAAACATTTCTCCGTCTTGAGTAAACAATCCTCGTCTTTGTTTATTTTATGGGGATTAGACATATCCCCAGTGGGGGATCAAAACCTCGTAACTCCAGCTTTGTCGAGCTGTAGTTATGGGGTTTTGACTCCATTTTATGATATCATAACTGGTTAAATTTAAAAGAATTTTCATAAGATTTCTCAAAGCCTGGTATGCCTTACCCACATTTTTTGACAAATCTTAAAATTTATGAATAAATTTTGGAAAGAGTCACCTAAGGAACATTCCTGCCAAATTTGGTTCAAATTGGCCCAATGGTTGATTTTTAAAGAATTTTCATAGGATTTTTAAGCCCCGCCCTGCCACGCCCACATTTTTTGACAAATCAAAAATTTGCGAACAAGTTTTGAAAAGGGTCACCCAAGGAACATTCCTGCCAAGTTTGGTCAAAAATGGACAAATAGTTTAGGAGGAGAAGATGTTTGAAGGAAATGTGAACGGACGGACAGACGGACGGACAGACGGACGGACAGACGGACGGACGACGGACAAAAAGCGACCACAATAGCTCACCTTGAGCACTTCGTGCTCAGGTGAGCTAACAAAAGAAGAAACTGCTGATAACCAGCAGTTTCTCCTTTTGTCTCAATATTTTCTGTACCATATTTTATATAAATCCTATCTGTAATAACATCTATTTTGTCAGTTTTGGCAGTTTTTGAAGTGGATCACCCTAAAATTTTGTCGTTTGGGAAAGGGTTAATCAAGATTTTTTTAGCAGAGGAACCTCAAGCTTTCATAGCCAAGCTGAGACTGAAATCCGTGTGCATGATATTTCATAAAACCTGTGCGAAAAGTTAATTTAAGTTCAAGAACTGTTATAGAATGTTGAATGGCACTTCTAGAACTGTTCTAGAACAGTTCTAGAAGTGTCATTTAATCTAGAACAGTTCTAGATCAGTTCTAGACTAGTTCTAGAACTAGAAATATGTTCTTGAACTTTTTTCGCAGGGGTATGAATGTAACAATTACAGCTCAGTTACACTAGTACAGCTCAATTTTGCCACTGCTTCACTTTGTTTTGATGTGTGTGACAAATGCCAGAAAAACATATTATGGCTCTTATGCTCTAGCAACTGATGTAATGTAACCAAAACAATTGTTCATCGATTGCCAAAGCCCAACTAATGGTATCTATCAAGGATATAGTCTGGCGTCCCATATCTTATCTGTATCAGATTTAATGTCAACTTAAAATCAATTTTATTGAAAGTTTTTATTGAAGAAGACTTAACCTTTATGACCTTGGAAAGAAAATGCTATCTTTCAACCCTTGCCATGGACATCTTTACCTTGATATTAAAATAAGGCTACATTTCCATGACTTTAGATAGGATATGGTCCTGCAGAGAATGTGGGAAAATGTCAGGAATAAGATGGACATGTTGGATTTTTGAAAAGTCAACTGATGAAAGTTATTTTGGTTTATCTTCAATAACTTTTTTATCAGTTGATTTTTCAAAAATCAACAACGTCCATCTAATGTGTGACGTCTGTCCACATTCTCTGCTTCAAACCGAATTCAAATCAGTCCAGTATTTACAAAATTATTGAAGATTTTCTGAAAATATTGCATCACGTGATTATCCACCGTGGCATGGTAACAATCAAATGTTACAGAAAATGTTTTTAATGTTTTGTAGACATGATACTTAATTTGTAGATGACACGTAACATTTGCAAATAAGTACGTAAAGGCCCGGTCCCACTGCACTTTCGGATGCAAAGGGGATATAAAACGTACAAAAAATCTTGCTTTCCGTTAGACGTCTCTTTCAATCCGTTGGAAGTCCGATGTGTACTTATTGCATACGTTTTATCCAACGGGCATCCGTCAACAGTAATTTCATCCACGCAAGAAGTTTTGAGCTGCCCAAAACTTTTAGAACGGATGAACCTTCCGTCATGTACGATATAAGTCCGCAATATATACGAGCAACAGGCGTTCTACGTCCGTTATCAGTCCGTTGTATCCTTTCTTCATCCTATAGGCATCCTTGAAACTCAAATCAACCGAAACTGAAAAGGGATTGATAGGGGAACGATAAGGTAGATGGAACGTCTATACATCGTTAGCAGCACGGAAATAGATAAGAGAGTAGAAAATAGAAAGGATGTAAGCATATGCATCGCGTATATGAAGTATACAAATGGAAAAAAGAGTTTTTATCTGGGATGTATTCCGTAAATTTTGCTTGACATCCGCCAGGCTTCCCACGAATATCCGTTTAAAATCCCTGCTATATACTACTGACGTGCGCTCTTTTCCGTTATATTTTTGCCATTTTCTAAAAGTGGATGAAAACGGATGGGACCACTACCAAAATTTTGCTAGTCCGCTGTGTCCTTTTTGCATACGTTTTTGTCAATCGGCCAGTGGGACCGGGCCTTTAAATGCTACCGTAGGATTACAATGGTAGTACCATCAAGACTGATGTACCAACAAGAACTACCTCTGCTTGGACCATGGAGCACAGAATGTTCACCAATTTGAATAATGATATCCAACAGTACATAAAACATTTGAACGAGGATGCTAATATGTTGGTGTTGTTCTAAAAATCATTCAAGTATGTTTTGGTGAAAGTTACACTGTGTGGAATTGTTCATAATTCATAGTATGCATAACGCAAAACTTAATTCCAACATTATATATTACACATATAAATTGTTCTTCACTGGAAGAAGTATCTCTGCAATTGCATGCACTTCAAGAATGCTCTCAAATATGAATTTTGTTAATGAAATCTGTTACACATTTAAAATCCACATTCAAGAATAATAGTTCACTAAACTGCACTATTTTAAACTACACAATATTTTGTGAACTATTTCATCCAAATTCATCTTACTGCAGATTGATTCAGACCATCAGACTCCAATTAATTTTCAACCATCAAAAGAAAAACACAATAACTTAATCAAAGTATCAAATTTAAGGTATATTAAAAACCTGGGTCTAGTGCCCAAGGGATTTCATTGTTTTTCTTGTTTTTGTAAGGAAATGTAATATCCTTATGTTAACAAGGTATAGACCACTGAAATTGAGATTTTTGTCGATTTTCATTTCACCATTCTGACCTGTCTAAACATGGGTTTATTCAGACTTTACAACTCTAACTCAAATGGAGACCTGACCTATTTCAGAGCCTATTTGTAACTGCGCCTTCAAACAAGCTGCAGTTACAAGGTTTTTAGGAGGCAAATTTTGCAAAATTTGCAAATTTTGCAAAATTTGCTTCTCTTTACAGCCACCTTTCTCTGCACTTTACCATTCCCTGCATACCACACAACATCTTCCGGTCCTCCTCACTATAAATAGTTCTATCAAAAGCAAAGATTAACAGTCATTCGAATATTCAATATGTAAGTTTGAAGTTATATGTACTGGTATTGAATTGTGTGACTGAAAATGAAACTTTCAATTAATCATGTCATGGAAAACCTTGAAGCAAAGTATTGTTATTATGTGCCAAACTTTGTAGAACAATAATCATTAATGAATAAAGATGTCTTAAGAGAGACAGAAAGACATGAAGGTTGAAGCTACTCATAAGGTGGGTGGGGTACAATAAAATTATCATAAATTATCCTAATTATGACAGAAGCTTTGTGTCTGTAAGTGGCCAAATGGTGGTTGTTTATAATTTGGCAGCCAAAAATCATTACTGGTCTTCAACCAGATTTTCTGAGACTACAAAACTTCCACAAGATGAATATTTCAAAACAAAGCTAGATCAAATGTAAACCATATGCTCAAGTCTTGGCCTCCTTAATGTTCTAATGACCATTCTAACATATAAATCATTGAAATTGAATGATATCAATTCCTTTATTTAGAAAAAGATAGTAATAATGAGCGAAAGGAAGCTTGAGCATTGCATGAGCATGATTGCTTCAAAGCAAAGAAAACTTATTTAAATTGTCAAAGGTGGGGGTGTATACAAAATATTTGGTATGTTTGGATTTGAAATCTGCAGGAGCATAATCTTTTTACTGACCTACAGATTCAGTGTTTTTTGCATAGCAGTCTCAATTTAACAAAATAGATGATTCAAAATTATAGCATGACCTGGCCACCATTGTAGATTAATACAAACTCTCTGTAACCTGCTAAATCCACCCATTCAAGTATTTTGAATGCTTCATTTAAGCAAGAATTACAAATATGTTACAACTAATTTACCACAAATGTTTAGTGAAAGCATGTTTGACAGGCCTTGTTACTGCGGATATGTTAATCTTGTGGCCTAGCTTCACTTCTTCCAGGAGGAAGTAAAATATTAATAGAAAGTTGCTTGCACTTTTGTTTTCAGCTTGTTGACTGGCTGAATATGTTTATGTATTGATATGTTGGTCATTTTCAACAATTTTTCAGACATCTTGTCAAATCATAATACTGTAATCCCTCTCAGTTGGTATCCCGGTTGCCTCATCAATGTTACCACTAAATATGATGGCTGCAGATGACTCCAAAGAACAATTAAGCTCCCTTTTGGGGATCTTGCATTAAACCTCTTCCTCTGAAGACCAATGCTATACTTCTTAACCTAGGACAACACAATCAGTCAAATTAAAACAGAATATAGATGCTTTTCTTTCAACAAGAGGACCATGATGGTCCTATATCGCTCACCTGAACCAAAATGATATGAGCAACACTTTTGTTCAATTCAATAAACATTTATGACTGTAAGACTGAAAACTAACTTATAGTCAATAACTTTGTGAAAATCAAACTCATCTGAGATCTTATGGTGCCAAACATTGTGTCCAGGTTTTTCTTGATTGATAAATAATCACAGATTCTAGAGTATAAACAAGGTCGAAAACAGCCAAAGACGGTAATTTTTTCAAATTCAAGGGCACACAATTCTCGACTTTCTGATCACATCAGACTGAAAATCTACCTCATCCAAGATATTATGGTCTCCAACATAGTGTCCAAGATTTGTCTTGATTGGTCAATAATTGAAGATTCTAGAGTGTAAACAAGATCGAAAAACAGCCAGATACGGCTATTTTGTTAAAATTCAAGGGCACATAACTCTCAACTTTCTGATCGGATCAGACTGAAAATCAAACTCATCCGACATATTATGGTCCAAAACATTGTGTCCAAGTTTTGTCTTGATTGATTGATAATTGTAGATTCTAGAGTGTAAACAAGGTCGAAAACAGCCGAAAAAGACAATTTTATCAAATTCAAGGGTACATAACTCTCGTCTTTCTGGTCATATCACACTAAAAATCAAACTCATCCGAAATCTTATCCTCTCAAACATTGTGTCCAAGATTTGTCTTGATTGGACAAAAATTGAAAATTCTAGAGTGTAAACAAGGTCGAAAACAGTCAAAAACGACAATTTTGTCAAATTCAAGGGCACATAAGTCTGGACTTTCTTGTCTTATCAGAAAATTCTAGTCATCTGAGATCTTATGATCTCTAACATTGTGTCCAAGTTTTGTCTTGATTGATTGATAAATGTAGATTCTAGAGTGTAAACAATGTCGAAAACAGCCGAAAATGACAATTTTATCAAATTCAAGGGCACGTAACTCTTGTCTTTTTTGTCAGATCACACTGAAAATCGAACTCATCCGAAATCTCATGGTCTCAAACATTGTGTCCAAGATTTGTCTTGATTGGTCAGTAATTGTAGATTCTAGAGTGTAAAAAAGGTCGAAAACAGTCAAAAACGACAATTTTGTCAAAGTCAAGGGCATCTAACTCTCTTCTTTCTGGTCAGATCACACTGAAAATCACACTCATCCAAGATCTTATGGTCTCAAACATTGTGACCAAGATTTGTCTTGATTGGACAATAATTGAAAATTCTAGAGTGTAAACAAGGTCGAAAACAGTCAAAAACGACAATTTTGTCAAATTCAAGGGCACATAAGTCTCGACTTTCTTGTCTTATCAGATTGAAAATTCAACTCATCCGAGATCTTATGATCTCCAATATTGTGTCCAAGTTTTGTCTTGATTGATTTATAAATGTAGATTCTAGAGTATAAACAATGTCGAAAACAGCCGAAAATGACAATTTTATCAAATTCAAGGGCACGTAATTCTAGTCTTTTTTGTCAGATCACACTGAAAATCAAACTCATCCAAGATCTTATGGTCTCAAACATTGTGTCCAAGATTTGTCTTGATTGGTCAATAATTGTAGATTCTAGAGTGTAAACAAGGTCGAAAACAGTCAAAAACGACAATTTTGTCAAATTCAAGGGCACATAACTCTCGACTTTCTCGTCTAATCAGACTGAAAATTAAACTCATCTGAGATCTTAGGGTCTCCATCATTGTGTTCAAGATTTGTCTTGATTGGTCAATAATTGTAGATTCAAGAGTGTAAACAAGGTCGAAAACGGTCGAAAACGGCAATTTTGAAAAATTAAAGGGCACATAACTTTTGACTTTTTCATCTGATCTGACTGAAAATCGAACTCATCCAAGATCCTATGGTCTCCAATATTATATCCAAGTTTTGTATTGATTGGGCAATAATTGTAGATGCTAGAGTGTAAACAAAGTTAAAAACAGCATTTTTCGTCATTCAGGGGCAGATAACTCCACACTTTCTGGTCCGATCTGGCCCATAATCGAACTCATCCGAGATCTTATGACCATACTTGTTTTGACAAAGTTTGGTCAAGATTGACTAATATTTGTGGATGCTAGAGTGTAAACACCAAATTGTGGACAGACGGACAGACGGACAGACGGACAGACGGACAGACGGACAGACGGACAGACGGACAGACGGACGGACGACGGACAAAAAGCGATCACAATAGCTCACCTTGAGCACTTCGTGCTCAGGTGAGCTAAAAACTGCAGCTTAAAACAAACTGCAGTTACAAGTTTTTCAAAGAAAAGTGAGCATGTGAATCATCTTGCAGGCTTGTGGTTTTAAGATTTCATGGGCTATAAGAATGAGCATGATAAGATTCTTCAAGTACTTGACAAGGCAGCAACACCCATTTGATATATCATGGTTTTTAAACCAGTAACCACTTTGCTTTACTTAACTTTATTTTAGAAGAACCAATCACTTCAATTTTGTTTTAGGTCTTCAAAATGCCGCGGCCATGGCACAGTTGCATGGTAGCACATAAGACTCTCACTCGTGAGGCGCAAGGTTTGATCCTTGCCCATCGCAAACATCCTTTCTGCCTCCAATCAATGATTGGCTGATATTAAACCTATGTGGATGAGCAGTTTGAGGCTCAGTAAGGATGTTGTGGTAGTACTGGTAAGAGATCAGACAGGAATCCATGGTTAGGCACTCTAGCCTAAGTGTAATGACTTGGGCTAACACTAGCTTCAGGCTACTTAAGTTAGTAACGTTTTGCAAGCAGAAATTGTTTTTTATCAGCAAAGGCTACCAATTTGGACTAGTCCATTTTGTATTTTAACAATAATTGGCCCGCTGGTTGTAGGTTATCATTCAGACAGGAAGTTTTCTACCTGAATCTCGTAAATTATGGAGTTATCTTATCTGTATATTCCATCTTAAAACCTCATGCAGCATCCTTTAATAAACTTATATAATTGTGGCATCAGAAAATGAGAAATTGAGTCGAAATGATTATTCAGTTGTGAAACCCTGGACAGTCAATTTTGAAGGATATTTCAGGCAGATATTATCCATCCATTGATAAAAGACAAAAGTTGAAAAGGATATTTGCCACCACCAGGGATTGGACAGAGAACCTTACTTAGAGCCTGATGCGCTCAATTCACTGTGCTTAGGCTGCATGGCTCCTATATTTTTAGCATAGCATGCAGAGCCAGGCCTATAACAAAGTTATTGTCAACACTTATGTTACTAGCTGTTGGCCTAAATGCATTCATCTTGCTGTCCATAAAATCATTAATGAGTGACCTTTTGATGAATATTTAAAAGAGAAGCAAGGGAAATTCAAATAATTTTATACAGAATGTGCCAGGCTATCTCATTTTGAAGCTTGCTCAAAGCATTGCCCTTTTATGGAACCATCATAAAATCAATGAAGCATAGAGCATTTAAATGAGCTTTCCTGAGAATGGCCAGTGCCATGCATGTCTTGTAATTATATAAGCACTATTTACATGGAAGTCTAAGGCAATTCCAAAACTGATCAGCGTGATTCCTTTATGATTTTGTCTAAATAAAACTTCCAACATGCAGATTGATGCAGGTGGACGTATCCTTTGGATACTTTATGACATTAAGATGATACTCAAAACGTCTGACATTACATTTACCATCTTGATATTGAAGCCAACAGAAGTTAGCAGCAATGATTTCCAACCAAATAAAGTCTTGATGAACCAAAGTCTGCAAAAGCTTTGAAAAACATGCAAGGTGAAGTGAAAATGCCAGCCATATTTCTTTTCCTTCAATATATTTGAATAATAAGCCTAGCAACTTTACCATTTGTTGTTACCCACAACCTATTGTTTGTGAAAAGGTTTATGAATAGCAGTATATCTATTTAATTAGTATATCTTTAATGAGTATGCTTTAACAAACATCAATTAATTTAAGCACTTTTAATCCAACCTCTTCAGCATGTCTTTACAACCTTTCACTGAAGAAAACATCCCATGAAAAGAGCAATTTTGCACCTTTATTTTTTGTCCTCCAACAAAACACACACCTGTATAACAAATTACCTTCTTTTGTTATGAGAGATTAAAAACATGCATTTAATATCCAACACTAACTCAGAACAAATTTACAGCAGCAATTTCCTCCCCATCTGCCCACCGGTTCCCCTCTTTTCTTATCACTGGTTTAACTCTTCAAAAGCTCACTGAGAACCAGACCTACAGATAGGAAATGGCACCATTTTGAATTTCAAAATCTTCCTTATTTCTCTATCAATCTCTATGTTGTGGGTACTCATTTTAATCGTCTCGAAGAGACGATTCAAATACGCATCCAAAACATTGAGTTCAGAGTACAAATAAGAGATTTAGAAGGTAATTTTCCTACAATATCTGTAACAAATAGAAACAGAGATAAGGAATCATGGGGTGAATTGAAATTTTTATTTCGTAGAGCCAAATCTGATGAACCTGTTGCACACAGAGGTCTGGTTCTTCATTTAAGATTTGTATCATAACCCTTACCCAAACGAAATGTTATTTTTTTAGGTTTGTCCAATTCAAAACTTGCTGAAGAAGACAGAATTGATTATGATAATGATTAGATTCTTGTAAAATATGGCACAGAAAATATTGAGGCAAAAGGAGAAAATGCTGATTATCAGCATTTTCTTCTTTTGCATCATTGTTTCCCAAGAGATTTCTGTTAGGAGTGTCAAAACTTGGTCTTGTTTGGGAAAGGGGTAATACAATCAATCTTCCAACACCCTTCATGTTTGTTTCATGCTGAGAGACAAAAATACCTGGATTCCATTCAGAAGTGAATAAATGCGATATAAGCTTTGCTTTCAAGAAACATAACTTGGATGTTTTTTTATCAAACACAATGCTTGCAAAGACAGACAAACAGACAGACAAGACTGATGTCACCTATCTATCCTAATGATAAAATGCAGAAGAAAAGAGACTTCATTGCTTGGCGATGCTGCAGCCTCGGCTTTTACATGGCAACATTTTAGCTCTAATGAAATTACAACTATAACCTTGACCTTTGTGACCTCAAAATGAGAGCTCAGAGTAGTTCCTTTAATTGATCAATGGGAACTCTTGAAAAAGTTTACAAGCATTTTAAACTCCTTTCAGAATGACATGGTAAAAACTGTAAACACTCAAATTCATAGGTGTGAGTAAAAGACATTGCTTAGGAAAAGTTTTGACCTATTGGTATCACACAAACTTACATTCCACAGAATTTGTACACAGCACAAAATATATTCCTTGACACAAGCACTCTAAAATATCAACAAAATATATAGAGGTCAAATCTGAATCACAAAACACTTTCATATCCACATCTGTCTTGAAAAAGGTTGTAACTGCAGCACTATACAAGCTGCAGTTACAAGGTTTTTGATGCAAAACAACAATATTACTGCATTTCAACAAGAACCCCGTAACTGCAGCTTGTTTCAAGCTGCAGTTACAAGGTTTTTGATGAAATACAACAATATATACATTATAGCGACTTTATTAACATCATAAAAAACAACCCTGTTGACTTAAAAGAACATTAATTTGCGAAAACTTTGAAAAACTTTACGGAGAGGTCAAACTATCTTTACAAACTTTCCTCATTGTTATTCAACTTTAACCCTTTCCCAAACGACAAAATTTTAGGGTGATCCACTTCAAAAACTGCCACAAATGACAAAATGGATGTTATTAAAGATAGAATTTGTGTAAAATATGGGATAGAAAATATTGAGACAAAAGGAGAAACTGCTGGTTATCAGCAGTTTCTTCTTTTGCCTCAATGTTTTCCCAAGCCTTTTCTATTAGGGACGTGAAAACCAGGTCTTGTTTGGGAAAGTGTTAAACAAATTTTACTCGCACAATGTATAAGAATATTCATCAAAAGGGCATTTATCAAGATGTTAGAATTTTGTATGTCAACTAATGATGGTTCATGAATAAATTCAACATTACATTAACCCTTGCTATGGTAAATGCTATTCCAAGATCGCTAAAAACAAAATATTTTCCTCCAATGTTACAGTAAACTAAACAGTTGTTACCACATCGTATGGCACGCGTTTATGTTTTGTTTAATGTTCAATTACATTTGAACAAAATAAAAACATTGTGCCATACGATGTGGCGACAACTGTAGCTGTAACCAATTAATTCCCTAAAACAACGTTTACAATTTTCTCTGTCACCTAAATTGAAACAATTTCGTTGTAATTATCATCAGAGAGACAGACAGACAAAAGGACATGTAGACAGATAGATGATTTAACCCCTTCGCTGCCCAGTGACGGCCTGAGCCGTCATGCGAAAATGTCGCTATACTACCCTGTGATGGCCTGAAGGGTCATGAGGGGAGAACGATGTTTTTTTTCAAAGTTTAATAACAACAAATGTAATTTCCAAAATGAATAAAAATATATTCACTGAATAGCATTTTCAATTATCTTTCAGAAAATATAAGGTTTTATATAGTTTTATTTAATAGTTTTTTAGTTATAAGTTGATTTCTTACACTACCGTCAATTTCTTGGACAAGAGGACCATGATGGTCCTATATCGCTCACCCGAACCAAAATGATATGAGCAACACTTAGGTTCAATTCAATTGATATTTATGACTTTAAGACTAAATATGAACTTATGGTCAATAACATTGTGAAAATCAAACTCATCCAAGCTCTTATGGTGCCCAACATTGTTTTGTTTTTTTGTTTTTTTTTAAATAATTGTAGATTCTACAGTGTAAACAAGGTCAACAACAGCCAAAAATGGCAATTTAATCACATTCAAGGGCACATAACTCTCGTCTTTCTGATCACACCAGACTGGTCAGATCAGACTGAAAATCATACTAATCCGAGATCTTATGGTCCCTAACATTGTGTCCAAGTTTTGTCTTGATTGATTAATAATTGTAGATTCTAGAGAGTAAACAAGGTCGAAAACAGCCAAAAATGGCAATTTTGCCCAATTCAAGGGCGCATAACTCTCATCTATCTGGTCAGATCAGATTGAAAATGGAACTCATCCGAGATCTTATAGTCCCCAACATTGTGTCCAAGTTTTGTCTTGATTGATTAATAATTGTAGATTCTAGAGTGTAAACAAGGTCGAAAACAGCCCAAAACGGCAATTTTGTCAAATTCAAGGGCACATAACTCTTGACTTTCTGATCAGATCAGACTGAAAACCACACTCATCCAAGATCTTATGGTCCCCAACATTGTGTCCAAGATTTGTCTTGATTGGTCAATAAATGTAGATTCTAGAGTGTAAACAAGGTCGAAAACAGCCAAAAATGGCAATATGGTCAAATTCAAGGGCAAATAACTCTCGACTTTCAGATCAAATCACACTGAAAGTCAAACTCATCCAAGATCTTATGGTCCCCAACAGTGTGTCCAAGTTTTGTCTTCATTGATGGATAATTGTAGATTCTAGAGTGTAAACAAGGTCGAAAACAGCCGAAAATGGCAATTTTGTCGAATTCAAGGGCACATAACTCTCGTCTTTCTGGTCAGATCAGACTGAAAATCAAACTCATCCAAGATCTTATGGTCTGCAATGTTATGTCCAAGATTTGTCTTGATTGATCAATAATTGAAAATTCTAGAGTGTAAACAATGTCAAAAGTAGGTATTTTTCGCATTCAAGGGCAGATAACTCCTGACTTTCTAGTTCGATCTGACCCATAATCGAACTCATCCGAGATCTTATGGCCATACATGTTTTGACCAAGTTTGGTCAAGATTGGCTTATATTTGTAGATGCTAGAGTGTAAACACGAAATTGTGAACGGACGGACAGACAGACGGACAGACAGACGGACGACGGACGGTGAGCGACCACAATAGCTCACCTTGAGCACTTTGTGCTCAGGTGAGCTAAAAATAGCTTGGCAAATAGGAACCAATTTTCCAATATTTGTCTGGCAGCGAAGGGGTTAAAGCAATATGAAACTGTATTTCCATGTAGGGGCATAGTTTTTCTTAGTTTCATAACAGCATAGTCAGGCTGTTGTCATTTTAAGACTGCAAATATTAATCTGAATGAGCATTGCCTCTGATCACGCAGTCCACACAAATACATTGTATAGTCAAAAAAGTCCATAATTATGATCCTCTGAAATTGGGTCACTTGGAAATTATTGGATAATAATGTTGTCAAGATTATTTAAACTTTAAACAAATTGAAGTCCACCAGCTGTTTTACAGGTTGGTTGACCTTTTGGGATACAAATGAGCTGTGGATGACAAAAAAATTAAATGCTATATCCTTACTGAGGAGAAGAGAAACCATTGGCAATAAAGTAAGATTCCTCCACAGCACAATTTGAACTAATGGTGTATGCCTCCTGATGGAAAGTCTCATGTATAAACCCTTGCAATAGTCGAGTACCCTTGAGCAAGGTATACTTGAAAGTGCCCACCTAAGTTCACTCTGCCAAAAGTGAGTACAGCAACACATTAATAACACTCTGTAGATTCTTGTAAAGGTTACAAGTCCACCCCTAACTAGAACTGTCGCAAAGCGGACAAATACCCCCCACTAGCGCCTTGTCACTGAAAAATGTGCTGTAGGTCAACCGGTTCTTGACTTAGAGCACGGAAACGGATTTTAAACAAAGTCTGATTGTGACCTTGACCTTTGACCTTGGTGACCCAAAAACAATAGGGCACCTCCATGGGTCATGGGCAAGAACTGTGTGAAGTTTCATGATCCTAGGTCAACCGGTTCTTGACTTAGAGCACGGAATCAGATTTTAAACAAAGTCCGATTGTGACCTTGACCTTTAGACCTTGGTGACCCAAAAACAATAGGGCACCTCCATGGGTCATGGGCAACAACTGTGTGAAGTTTCATAATCCTAGGTCAACCGGTTCTTGACTTAGAGCACGGAAACAGATTTTAAACAAAGTCCGATTGTGACCTTAACCTTTTGACCTTGGTGACCCACAAACAATAGAGCACCTCCATGGGTCATGGGCAACATCTGGGTAAAGTTTCATGATCCTAGGTCAACCGGTTCTTGACTTAAGAGCATGGAAACGGATTTTAAACAAAGTTTTATTGTGACCTTGACCTTTGACCTTGGTGACCCAAAAACAATAGGGCACCTCCTTGGGTCATGGGCAACATCTGTGTAAAGTTTCATGATCCTAGGTCAACCTGTTCTTGACTTAGAGCACGGAAACGGATTTTAAACAAAGTCCGATTGTGACCTTGACCTTTTGACCTTGGTGACCCAAAAACGATAGGGCACCTCCATGGGTCATGGGCAACAACTGTGTGAAGTTTCATAATCCTAGGTCAACCGGTTCTTGACTTAGAGCATGGAAACGGATTTTAACCCATTACCACACAGTGACACTTTTTGACTCCCCTGTTGCAAAGGTCTTGTGAAAACAATGTGGAAAATGAAGAAATTGCTTGTGACAAGCAATTTCTTCATTTCCCACAATGTTTTCTACCAAAAAAATCCAAAAGATTTCAAATTTCATTCACATGAAATTGTCGTCTGCAGCATGTTGGAATTTGAGCATGTTGGAAATTTTGCAGTCTGGTAATGGGTTAAACAAAGTCCGATTGTGACCTTAACCTTTTGACCTTGGTGACCCACAAACAATAGAGCACCTCCATGGGTCATGGGCAACATCTGGGTAAAGTTTCATGATCCTAGGTCAACCGGTTCTTGACTTAAGAGCATGGAAACGGATTTTAAACAAAGTTCGATTGTGACCTTGACCTTTGACCTTGGTGACCCAAAAACAATAGGGCACCTCCTTGGGTCATGGGCAATATCTGTGTAAAGTTTCATGATCCTAGGTCAACCTGTTCTTGACTTAGAGCACGGAAACGGATTTTAAACAAAGTCCAATTGTGACCTTGACCTTTGAGCTTGGTGACCCAAAAACAATAGGGCACCTCCTTGGGTCATGGGCAACATCTGGGTAAAGTTTCATGATCCTAGGTCAACCGGTTCTTGACTTAGAGCACGGAAACAGATTTTAAACAAAGTCCGATTGTGACCTTGACCTTTGACCTTGGTGACCCAAAAACAAAAGGGCACTTCCTTGGGTTATGGGTAACATCTGTGTAAAGTTTCATGATCCTAGGTCAACCGGTTCTTGACTTAGAGCATGAAAACGGATTTTAAACAAAGTCTGATTGTGACCTTGACCTTTGACCTTGGTGACCCAAAAACAATAGGGCACCTCCTTGGGTCATGGGCAACATTTGTGTAAAGTTTCATGATCCTAGGTCGACTGGTTCTTGACTTAGAGCACGGAAACGGATTTTAAACAAAGTCCGATTGTGAACTTGACCTTTGACCTTGGTGACCCAAAAACAATAGGGCACCTCCTTTCGTCATGGGCAACAACTGTGTAAGTTTCATGATCCTAGGTCATACGGTTGTTGAGTTAGAGCACGGAACAAAAAGTCTACGGACGGACAGATGGACGGACGGATGGACAGACAGACAGACATGGTGAAACCAATATACCCCCTCTACTTCGTAGGTGGGGGGTATAACAATTGTCACATGAAAATTTCTATGTGGTACAAATCTCATCAGGGGTGAACTCATGTTACCTCAATTGCAACGCCCATTTGTTATGATTGCTTATCTAGACTTATTAGACAACAATGATTATTATGCACAAATGGGTACACCAGCAATGTGACCTTGACCTATTGCTAAATGTATCAATGGAATTCTAAGCTTTGAGGGGAATGTTTACAATTTACTTCTGACCTGCCAATTAATAAACCATAGATAAATAGGCCACCAATTAATACATAATTAATTAACCTTTTTTCATTAATAGATCAAAGTCAATAATTAATCCAATTAACCTAATAATTAATGAAATACCTACCTAATACAGCCATGCAGCAGTACTTTTTTGTACCACTCTTAATTGTTAGAAGTTTATAACTTTTATATACATTGATTCTTGGAAATGCTAGAATGTTATTAACCCATCTTAAGGGGGAATGCTCCAGTTTTTCGGAACACTCGGTCATTACTGTAGTAAATTAATTGTTTCGTACCAATATGTTTCGCTACCATATTTTCAATAATATAACACATCATTACAATTTACCATTTTCGAAGGTAAAAGTGCATTTATTATGCGGCACTGATTTCCTCAAGATGGAAATCGATTTTTTAGAGCAAGACAGTCGTAAGTGTATATGCTGTTTTGTGTCATTTTATTCATGTGTAGCTGATAAAAATTGCTGTAATTCACTAATAAGTGCGCTGACCTATACATTTTCTTTTTGAATTATTACCAGGACATGTTGCTTAATACAATGAGTGGGTTTTATCAAATTCTATTATGTAGAACTTAAAATATTTCCAAAAATATGCAAATTTTGTCATAAAACAATACCGCTTCGTTGATCTCACTGAACACGTGAGCATGCTGTTTTATACATTTACGCGTTTATAATAGCACATATTTTGGGTTTTCTGTTCTTATTGAATGTCAGACGTTACTTTAAATCCGTTTTCGGGACTAAACATTGGATATACAGCATTTTATTAGCATTTTAGTGACATTGGACAGGTGCAAGAAATTGTGCATTTTTTCGATGTAGGGGTATGTGATACGAATTCCTATAAAATTCAAACAAGATCGCTGACCATCCATTTCTATTTTATTTTTCAATTGGTAATAACATGTATTTTCAACATACAAAATATAAATAAATTCTATTATTGGGAAAGAATTTAGGAAACTGGAGCATTCCCCCTTAATATGCTGTTTGCGTCAATTTACTGTTGTGACCAAAGCTTTGGCAGGCAGTGTAGACTTAGATCAGCCTGCACAGATGTGCAGTCTGATCTTAGCCTATACTGCCTGCTTTCTACTCCATAAGAGTGCCAAAAACTTCAGCTGATCTTACTGAAACTTCTCTTAAATTGGCAGTTTGTTTGAAACAAAGTTTAAAGTCAGCAGGACAAGTGATAAGATGATGGATGATTTCCAGTCATATTTTTGTCATTCAACCAAAAAGCACCACTGCCATGTTTGGGAAAAGATTTATAGATATTATAGCGGACGAGAATCGACCGGGCAGAGCACTCCATGCAATTAGCATGGGCTGCTCTGCCAGGTCATTTATCATAAGGTATACAATCTGTGTAGCAATGGTTGTTGTTTTTTCACCAGAACAGAGTATTTTTCCTAGTATTTTCTAATTAGCTCCCTTTCAATGCAAAGCAATCGGTTAATGAATCAATTAATCAATAAAGATCCTACCTGTGGGCTATATCGATAGTAAATCTCCGTTGTTTGTGGACCATATCTCCCATATTCATTGATAAACTTGTGATGATTATACCAACGGAAATTATCCAACTCCATTTTGCTCGAATATACTAATTAACAAATTCTTCTCACTGAATTATCACACGCTTATAACACATCAAAGTCTTAAGATTTTTTCAGTCAAGTCAAATAAAGTGGGAGTATATATATAGTGAATATATGATATATTTTCACTGAATATCTTTCGTACAATTACCTCACAATCTTCAAGCTTTTTCAATTAAGTTGAAGCTAAAGTATCTAAAGTAAAAAAAAAAAAATACTGTTCACTTTATATTAGTTTTTTTCATCAGGACTATTACATAAAAATCCTCAGATTTTTTTCACATTATAGTTGAATACAGTATATTACATGCTATTCTCATTAATAATCTTTCACATAATAACAAATATCACTATGTTGAAATCCACTATGCATTTCCCTCGATCTTTAAAAGGAAAATTTTTATTACACACTTAGTAGTTAAAATTGTCACTGTCTATTTCATTCGAGATGACAAGTTTATATCCAAAATTTTTAACATCTGCAATTTAATATAGTAATAATTAATTCAACTCTTGCTACCAAGGCTTCAAAAATAGGCTAACTGCATTTTTTCTTTTTTAAATTTTTAGTTTTCTATGATTTTTTATTGAATACCCTTAAGATTGCATGCTTTAAGTGTTTTTGAATCTTTAATGCCAAAAAAAAAAATCTTGTCTAAAATTGTTCAACTTCATAATATATATTACAAATTGACAAATATAGCGCATAACTAATGTAAATGCTTTTAAATGGTAGGTATTTACAATGATTTTGCACATACTCCTCAACTAGAATATGATCCCTCTCAATTAATGCAAAGTATTATCATTATTATTATAATCAATATTTATTATTATCATAATCAATAATCATTATTATCATAATCCACTTGTTCGAAGCAAACTATTATCCCAAGACTGGGTAACACTATTTACATAGGCAAAGTATCATAAATGGTTTTATACCTATGAAAATATTTGTGAAAATGTTTGTGAAAATATTTGTTAAAAGTACAAGTTTTAATAGGAAATGCGAAGATAAAATGAATATCTCGGGCGAATGACACCATTAGTTTTATACTTGTATAACAGGTCCTGAATTAATTCATCTATTTCTATACCCTTTCCAAACCAAAGCCTGCTTTTGATGTCTCGATCTTCACAAAAAGAATGTGGAAAGCATTGAGGGAAAAGAAGAAATTGCTGATGATCAGCAATTTCTTCTTTTTCCTCAGTGCTTTTCATGTCATAAGACACAAATGTAGTATGATTATTACCACTTTATAGTTTGTCTACCGTTTCATTTTCATTAATTAAGATTGGTCCACATTTTGTCCATTTGGGAAAAGGTTTAAATAAACTCCTACACAAAAATTCTCAACAAAACATCTGGGATTTGTAAAGGATAGAGAGACAAGAGAATGGACAGACAGACAGTTTGGAGAAAATATTATGACAATGGACCACTTAAAATTTAGACATGACATTAAATGAATATAAACTTCTTCAGATAATTATTGCAGAAGAAAATCTTTATGATTTCTTGCCATTACAGCATTCTGTTATTAAGGTCCCATGCAAACTGGCTTTTCTCCAAAGACTCGTAACTGCAGCTTGTTTTAAGCTTTTAGTTATGAAATCTTTTGGAGATAAGCAATGATAGCTTGAATGGATTTGACATCCCACTCAACAGCAAAGGTCATATATAGAGATGGCCGGACCTCAGTTTACAGGCTCATCTGAAAGACTGGAGTACCAGGCAGCCCCTTCTAAAAGTTCACTTAAGTTCAAGAACTGTTCTGGAATGTTCTAGAACATTCTAGAACTAGAAATGTGTCCTTGAACTTTGTTCGCAGGGGAGGGCATCAAACCAGTAACCCCTATAAAAACTTCAGCACCGCTGCACAAAATCTGCCCTTGATATACAATATATGTATATAAGAAATGACATGCAATTTCTATTCTTGCTATACACTATAGCATCTAGACTTAATTTGAAATTATTGACTGTTCTGTAAGTTTAATTAGAATTGATATCATTTTCAACATCAGCAATTAAGGCTTAATTAACACCAAGTTCTAAAGCTGCTCTTGTTTTATTGCCAATGAAATGATTAGCATGAAAAATATTATTATAATAAATCAAATAAAGATTTTTTTCAGAATAAGCAAAATATTTCAAAATCAGCAAAAACACCTGTTTATAAGAAACAATAATTGATCAATTGACAAAAGCAACATTATTATTATACGAAGGCATGCAATGCATGCCTGGATGTTAGATAAACAGCAGAAAATAATGTCTAAATTACAACAAAAGTTGATCTATTCAAGGTAGTCCACCCCTAATGCGATTCGCAGGATATCAGAATTATTCGAGCAAAGTTGAAATCATTCGGTGGTGGAAAGTTTGCCCCAGGACCACACTAGCAAACTTGCTAGCTTTTCTGGCTTGCTTTGCTAGGTCGTGCTCCGCAAAAAACCTCCCTCCAATCCATTCTGAAAACTTGGCAGCCCTGTAATAAATATGTGACCTGTCACGCTAAAAGGGACCTTATCCGAACTCCAAAAACCCAAATTTTGACAAACTTGTCAGACTCATCACAGGTCAACCAGATCCTGTATGCTAAAAATGAACATAATATTTAATTATAGTAAGATAGGGAAAACATTCCGGATTTAGAAAATCACATAAAAGTGAAAAGTGTCGGCCCTAGTCTGGCTGCGCGGACTGCGCAGACTGACTAGGGTCAATATTTTTCACATTTCCTATAAGGTCCCTTTTAGCACGATGGGTCACATAATTATGTAGCAACTCCTTTCACTCTGGACCAGTCTAAAATTTTGTTGTTTTGACAGAAAAATTAAATGCGGTAAAAATATTTCAAATTGCAGAAAAAGTTAAAATCCATTTAAATATCGCCCCAGCCACATCAACCTGTTTCAGAAGATAAATCATGTCACGCTGGAGAATTTTGTAATCTATTACATTCATCTAAAATTCAAATAAGGTAAATTTAAACCCACAAACAAAAATGTTTCAAACATATTTTGGAAGGCTTTTTTCCTACACTTTTAGCCAGTCAAACTTAAATTTTTACATCTATATTGAAGGCCTTGAAATTAAAATCATGTATACATGTATGTATTTACTGTTTTATCAAAACTTTCAAAATGAAAATATCTAAAATGTAGATTGCATCCCAATCTGCTCTTAAGATGCTGGGGCGGATTCGGTGCAGAGGTAACACACTGGACTTGACAAAGGGGTCACTGTTGATCCCCGCCTCAACTCCCAAGACTTTCAACTATTCTCCTGTCTCCATATGACCTTAGCTATTACGTGGGACAATCTTTTCAATCTTAAATCCTAGATGTTGGTGGGAACTTTCAAATTGTCCATAATTATTTCATAAAAGATTGACCATGAAATATGTAAAAAATTTCTCAGAAATGAAGTTCTTATTTCAGCCACAAAAACATTTCATAAAACTTGTTTTCTCAAAACATTCAAAAGTTTTGTAAAACCAACTATTTTGCTATAGAAACAGATCTAAAGATGATAATTTGCAAACACATCACTTTTTGTGGGTTAAATTATCTGAGGTTATCTACATCCCAAGTCAACCAGTAAATTACTGGTACTTCATTTTTCCTGAACATTTAGCAAGGACCTATCACCTTATTATATTGCTGCTTTTCAACAAAAAATTCGTAACTGCAGCTTAACAAGCTGCAGTTACAAGGTTTTTGTTGAAAAGTGACAATATAATCATTTGTTACACCTAAACATTTTAAGGCTTCTTATAATTTGGCTACCATGGTATGTATGATTCAGAAAGAAACTAGAACTGTCGCAAAGCGGACAAATACCCCCCACTAGCGCGTTGTCACTGAAAAAGTGCTAAAGTTCAAAGTGGCATAACTCTGAAACTACTGCCTGGATCAAGATGAAAATTGCAGGTGCACAACTTCATATGATAGGAAACATCCTGCTAAAATTTCAGCAAAATTGGTCAAAAACTGTGGGAGGAGAAGAGGACACAAAATTATGTCCACGGACGGACGGACGGACGGACAGACGGACGGACGGACAGACGGACGGACAGACGGACGGACGGACGGACAACCTGAATCCAGTATACCCCCCCATAACTTTGTCTTGCTATACACTATAGCATCTAGACTTAATTTGAAATTATTGACTGTTCTGTAAGTTTAATTAGAATTGTTATCATTTTCAACATCAGCAATTAAGGCTTAATTAACACCAAGTTCTAAAGCTGCTCTTGTTTTATTGCCAATGAAATGATTAGCATGAAAAATATTATTATAATAAATCAAATAAAGATTTTTTTCAGAATAAGCAAAATATTTCAAAATCAGCAAAAACACCTGTTTATAAGAAACAATAATTGATCAATTGACAAAAGCAACATTATTATTATACGAAGGCATGCAATGCATGCCTGGATGTTAGATAAACAGCAGAAAATAATGTCTAAATTACAACAAAAGTTGATCTATTCAAGGTAGTCCACCCCTAATGCGATTCGCAGGATATCAGAATTATTCGAGCAAAGTTGAAATCATTCGGTGGTGGAAAGTTTGCCCCAGGACCACACTAGCAAACTTGCTAGCTTTTCTGGCTTGCTTTGCTAGGTCGTGCTCCGCAAAAAACCTCCCTCCAATCCATTCTGAAAACTTGGCAGCCCTGTAATAAATATGTGACCTGTCACGCTAAAAGGGACCTTATCCGAACTCCAAAAACCCAAATTTTGACAAACTTGTCAGACTCATCACAGGTCAACCAGATCCTGTATGCTAAAAATGAACATAATATTTAATTATAGTAAGATAGGGAAAACATTCCGGATTTAGAAAATCACATAAAAGTGAAAAGTGTCGGCCCTAGTCTGGCTGCGCGGACTGCGCAGACTGACTAGGGTCAATATTTTTCACATTTCCTATAAGGTCCCTTTTAGCACGATGGGTCACATAATTATGTAGCAACTCCTTTCACTCTGGACCAGTCTAAAATTTTGTTGTTTTGACAGAAAAATTAAATGCGGTAAAAATATTTCAAATTGCAGAAAAAGTTAAAATCCATTTAAATATCGCCCCAGCCACATCAACCTGTTTCAGAAGATAAATCATGTCACGCTGGAGAATTTTGTAATCTATTACATTCATCTAAAATTCAAATAAGGTAAATTTAAACCCACAAACAAAAATGTTTCAAACATATTTTGGAAGGCTTTTTTCCTACACTTTTAGCCAGTCAAACTTAAATTTTTACATCTATATTGAAGGCCTTGAAATTAAAATCATGTATACATGTATGTATTTACTGTTTTATCAAAACTTTCAAAATGAAAATATCTAAAATGTAGATTGCATCCCAATCTGCTCTTAAGATGCTGGGGCGGATTCGGTGCAGAGGTAACACACTGGACTTGACAAAGGGGTCACTGTTGATCCCCGCCTCAACTCCCAAGACTTTCAACTATTCTCCTGTCTCCATATGACCTTAGCTATTACGTGGGACAATCTTTTCAATCTTAAATCCTAGATGTTGGTGGGAACTTTCAAATTGTCCATAATTATTTCATAAAAGATTGACCATGAAATATGTAAAAAATTTCTCAGAAATGAAGTTCTTATTTCAGCCACAAAAACATTTCATAAAACTTGTTTTCTCAAAACATTCAAAAGTTTTGTAAAACCAACTATTTTGCTATAGAAACAGATCTAAAGATGATAATTTGCAAACACATCACTTTTTGTGGGTTAAATTATCTGAGGTTATCTACATCCCAAGTCAACCAGTAAATTACTGGTACTTCATTTTTCCTGAACATTTAGCAAGGACCTATCACCTTATTATATTGCTGCTTTTCAACAAAAAATTCGTAACTGCAGCTTAACAAGCTGCAGTTACAAGGTTTTTGTTGAAAAGTGACAATATAATCATTTGTTACACCTAAACATTTTAAGGCTTCTTATAATTTGGCTACCATGGTATGTATGATTCAGAAAGAAACTAGAACTGTCGCAAAGCGGACAAATACCCCCCACTAGCGCGTTGTCACTGAAAAAGTGCTAAAGTTCAAAGTGGCATAACTCTGAAACTACTGCCTGGATCAAGATGAAAATTGCAGGTGCACAACTTCATATGATAGGAAACATCCTGCTAAAATTTCAGCAAAATTGGTCAAAAACTGTGGGAGGAGAAGAGGACACAAAATTATGTCCACGGACGGACGGACGGACAGACAGACGGACGGACGGACAGACGGACGGACAGACGGACGGACGGACGGACAACCTGAATCCAGTATACCCCCCCATAACTTTGTTGTGGGGGGTATAAATATTCTTATCTTCTTGTATTTTCTTCTTTTTCCTCATTGTTTTCAAAAGTATTTCTTGTTATGGTCATCACAAATAGACATTTTTTAGGTAAAGCTAAACAGATTTGACACATTTCATCTCCTTAATGTTTTCCATGATAATCAGTGCATACCTTGAAATCATTTCTGCACCATTTACATAATTATGATCATAAAAATGTGCAATAAAGACATGCACATTAGGTGCATTTAAATGTAAGCCAAGATGGACCACCTTGGCTGCTCATGCAAAATAATGCATTTCTTAACAGACACAGACCACATATGATTTCTTAAGTTAATACAGACATAGCCCACATAAGATGTCTTAACTGCAATGTGAAATTTCAAACTGCAATTATGTCCCATGATAGCGATCAACCTTTAGTCTTGTACAAGACAAAAGAATTCTAGACTTAATTGTCCAATTACATATAAGTTGATGCAGATGACATGACATTGTATTTGTTATTGGAGACAGTAAATTGAAAATATAAATAATACTTTAAAACTTTACAGAAAAGTGTAATAGGCTGGACTTTCAGCATGCTCTTTTGTTCAGTAAATGTATTTCAAAATTTTGTAAAGCTTTCTCCTATTTGGAAGTCAAAGTTGTTCCAGATTAATTCGAAACCTTTCTCTAAAATATTGCTTTGGTAACCAGCTTAGATATAAATGTGTTGAAGGATTAATATTTGATGGATTCTGTATTATAATCAAGTCGTTTGACATGTTTTTGGGTGTTAAGAAATTCAATATGTGCAAAATAACTCTGCATATCAATTCAAATCATTATAAAGAGATTGTATAACATCACACCATGCACTTTGAATATTAATAAGCAGTTTTTACCCTTTTCTTAATGTTCAAATCTTGACCATTTTCAAAGAGCTAGAAGCTATAAATGACAATCTAACTTTTGAAAGTGACTCAGATAAACAGTTTACAATATGTAGGACAGAAAAAATGGAGAAAAACGAATGAATTGGTGAGCACCAGCATTTTCACCTTGTCTCTCTCTCTCCCTGTTTCAAATTTTTGTCCAAATCTCTTTTTACTTAGAAAGGGGTTTGATATCTTTCTCAACAATATGCAGCATTTAGACCTTTTGAGATTAAAATGCAATCAAATAGATGGGTCCTACCTCCTGGCTGCACATGAGATATGTCCAACTGCGTTTTTGAATTAAAATGAATAATAAATATGCAGCACAGTTTCCTTGATATATGACCTTTTTCTACTTTATAACGATTCTCCTTGAAATGTAATATCTCTTTCGACTAATTGGCCATAATTATATCAGCAGCTTTCTAAACACAGAGGTGTTTTAGAAGTCCTAGATAGAAAGAACTCTTTTTCAAAACATATATACAAAAGAAGAAAAGGAAGATAATCAGCATCTATATAATTTTCAGCAATATTTAAACTGCCACAAAACTACTTTAAGCAACAAGTTCTCAGTAACAATTCTTTTGTCCTCTGCAAAAACAAAGGAGTATATAGATACTGAAGTATGCCATTTGGCCTCAACAACACCCCTTCATGCTATAATAAGATTCTGGTGAGATAAATTTGAGAAAGATCAATTTTAACCTTTTCACAGGAAGAAAGCTATCCAATCTTCAGATACTTGGTTAATATGTCTTCATAGATATGGAGTGTCTACAGTTTGAAATTGATATAAGGTGATCATGGTTAAACTATTGCAAGTTCATATAAATCTATATGCACTTGCGCTTGTTTTAGTCTTAGCCAAAAATTATATTATCAAATAGATCATCCTACATCCTAACAGCACAAGCAATATGTCAAACTGTGTTTTTGAATTAAAATGAATCATTAATATGCAGCGCCGGCTCCTTGAAGTATAACCTTTTTATACTCATGGGACAATAATTAAAACAACCTTTATTAGACATTTGCAATTGTACGCCTGTAAAGATTTAATAATTTCTTGATAAAAGTTTCACTTTAAGTTTATTTTGACCTTTATGGACCTTGACATTGCAAACAAGAGCTATCTCACCAATGTAATGTATGGCAAACTAATATCTTTTTGGCAGATAGAGATTATCAAAGAGACAAATGGACCAAAGTAAAAAATATGTCCCATATGCATGCAATTCTTCAAATGCAGGAGCATACATTATTTGGCAAGCTAATGTCCCAAGAAGCTAAAATTACACATTCCAACTGCAAATTGACAAAAATTCAAATTCTAAGAGCCTGCATTTTTTGTATTATGCAATGATAGACAGAGAAGTCTCAAGAAAGCTTTTGAAATATTTCAAGTCCATTTTAAGTCCATTGAAATGCTGAACAGCAGTGAAAATAAATCTGGCCAATAGGAAAGCAGAAATAATTTCCTATCTTTTCTCAGATTAATTATGAGGTATTTTTGTCATAGAAATAAGATTAATTGGGGTATTTTGGTAATAGAATTAATATTGAAACAACATTTTCAGTCTTACACAAAAACAGGCTTTTGATCCAAATACAAATAAAGAATTCTTGCTGAGTGAGTGGGTGGAGGCATTGAACTGTGCATCCTTCAGCCTTTGATACAGGGGACTCAAAAGCTTTTTCATGCAAAAGACCAGGTAGAAAACTAGTTATTACTAACCCATTACCTTGCAGAGTGAAAACTTTTAGACTTGTTCAAATTCAAAGACGTTGTAGACCACAATTTTATGCAAATAAAACTGCACTTTTGGTCTTCCTTTATGGTAGAATATAAGAAAATATTGTGGAAAATGAAGAAATTGCTTGTCACAAGCAATTTCTTCATTGACCACAATGTTTTACAAAGCCTTTATAAATCTTAAATGACTCAAAAAAGGTTGCTATATGTTTCAATGGGTTAAACTAATAACAATTTTAGAAATGCTATCATTTTGTCAACAAATGAAAGACCCTACCTTGTGGGACTTATACAGACTATTCTAAACAGGAAACTGTTCTTGGACTTACCTGAAAATAGAAGAGAAAACAAATAATTAAAACAAGAATTATCAATAAAATATGTTTTGATAGTCAATGATTTGAGTATTGGCCTAAGATTAGACTGTGTTCTACTTTAGGCTTTTGATGTCACAAACAATTTTGCATAATTAACCACTCTTTTTTCACAGTATTAGCACCTACAAAAGTTTTGCATGAAACCACCCAATTCTCAAGCCTTGTAAAAAAATTCTTTTTTACATGACATACTTTAGCACACCTGAGCCAATGTCCCAACATGCTGCATGATTAGCTTGTTTCACTTAATTATTCATTAATATTGCAGAGCTGTTACAGCCCGAGACACATACCATGTCTTCAGTCTTATGGTTCAAGTCATTGGTGGTATTAGCCATGTTAAACTTAAATTTACTTATTTCTTATTTATTTCTTTCCCAAACCAGCCCTGTTTTTTATGATTCTAAATTAGAAAGCTTCTAAAATTGATTGAATGGAGTTTTACGTCCCACTCAACTACTAAGGTCATGTGGAGACGGGACCTTGGTTTAAAGTCTCATCCGAAAGACTGGAGAAGTTGGGGATCGAACCAGCGACCCCTGTGTTTCAAATCCAGCGTGTTACCACCTCTGCCCCTAGAAAGCTTTTTAAAAGACATAGACAAGCAAATGCAAGCTTATAGTATGATGAAAGTGTTTTATTCAATTATTCATCAATATTGATAGACATGAATGAAGCTGTTTAAGCCCAGACATCTTGTCATCAATGTTGAAACCTATGTCATCATCATTCTGTAACAACACTTCACTAAATAATATAGGTCCTACATATCAAACTAAATGATTTACTAAATCTAAGATTTACATCCAAATGGTTAATTTAATTCAGATGAGGAATTTAACCCTTTCCTAAACAAGACCTGGTTTTGACATCCCTAACAGAATATGCTAGGCAAAACATTGAGACAAAAGAAGAAACTGCTGATAACCAGCAGTTTCTCCTTTTGTCTCAATATTTTCTGTGCCATATTTTACACAAATCCTATCTTTAATAACACCCATTTTGTCATTTGCGGCAGTTTTTTAAGTGGATCAAACTAAAATTTTGTCGTTTGGGAGAGGGTTAAAGAAACTTGTCATGAAATGACTGCTGTGGCATTGAAAAGGAATAGAACAGATGATGCATGCGAAAAGTTCATTTAAGTTCAAGAACTGTTCCACAATGTTAAATGGCACTTTTAGAACTGTTCTAGAAGTGCAATTTTACATACTAGAACAGTTCTTGAACTTAAATAAACTTTTAAAAGGATAAGTTCATATAAGTTCAAGAACTGTTCTAGAATATTCTAGAACATTAAATGACACTTCTAGAACAGTTCTAGAAGTGCCATTTAACGTTCTAGAACATTTTAGAACAGTTCTTGAACTTAAATGAACTTTTTGCAGGATTACCAAGAGCCTGGAGAAGTTTTCAACAACTGATACACTAGGACAGGGAATTCTGTAGACTATGATTAATTATAAAGTCAACATTTATAGCAAAATGGCATGTAGCACATGGTCTAGAAATGGCAACTAATTCATCATATAATTCCAAATATAGTCATAATCTACCAATCCCATCAACATGAAATAGATTAGGCTGGTAATCTTGTGTAACTTATTACCAGACGGAATAATTATAGAATTGTCCAAATTCAAAGATGTTGCAGACAACAGTTTCAATTAAGTTAAGCCACGGCCATGGCGCAGTTGGTAGCGCATCTGCCTCTCGTTCGAGAGGTCCCAGGTTCAATACCCGGCCGCTGAAAATACCCTTACTGACAAAAATGTCACCCATAAATGGTTTGATATCGTGAACCTATGTGGCGGAGCAGCTGGAGGCTCGGTAAGGGTGTTGTGGTAGTACTAGCTGGTATGAGAAACGACAGGAATCCATGGTTAGGTGCTCCAGCCGCCGCGATATGACCTTAGAAGTTGAAAACGGCATAAAACCCCAATAAAACAAACAATTAAGTTAATGAAATTTTACATGTTTTGGTCTTTCTGGTTTGTCACAAGCAATATCTTCATTTCCAACAAAATTTTCCACGGTGTTTATCTAAATTTGGTGCTTTAAAGAATGTCTTTATGTAAGAATTAAATTTCCCTCAATGCAAAACAACAAAATTTATGGTGTTTTGACATCAATAAGAGAGAATAGGCTTTAAGGATTTGATCAGGAAACCAGTGATAACCAGAGTTTCCTTTCTTTCCTGAAAGTTTGCAAGTGAATCAAAGCCACTAGGAAACTTTCTGATCTTCTAATACAAATTCTAATAATTTTTTAGTATTCAATTGAATTAATTGACACACAGATACCATTTCAGACCATTTTCAGCTAAAACCCAACATTTTTGCTGTATGACGCCATCTCCTAGTTACAACACATCAAGTAGCAAACAAACAAGATAACAATCCTATCATATCCTGTATTTTATGGAAACAATCTGGGAGTTTGGTATCTTGGTCTCCCCCTGCGAAAAGTTCATCTAAGTTCAAGAACTGTTCTAGAATGTTAAATGGCACTTCTAGAACTGTTCTAGAACAGTTCTAGAAGTGCCATTTGACCTTCTAGAACATTCTAGGACAGTTCTAGAACTAGAAATACCTTCTTGAACTTTTTTCGCATTGGTGCTAGGACACTTTTTTAATCTTCCAATATAAATTCTAAAAATTTTTGGTATTCAATTGAATCATCTGAGCCACATTACAATTTCAGATGATTTTCTGCTAAAACCCAACATTTTTGCTGTATGCTGCCATCTCCTAGTTACAACACATCAAGTAGAAAACAAACAAGATAACAACGATCCTATCATATCCTGTATTTTATGGAAACAATCGGGAAACTTGCTATCTTGGTCTCTTCAAACAAGAGGGCCAAGATGGCCCTAGATCGCTCACCTGAGAGAAGTTTGAGATAACTAGATTGAATCATTTGACACACAGATACCATTTCAGACCATTTTCTGCTAAAACCCAACATTTTTGCTGTATGACGCCATCTCCTAATTACAACACATCAAGTAGAAAACAAACAATATAACAATCCTATCATATCCTGTATTTTATGGAAACAATTTGGTATCTCGGTCTCCCCCTGCGAAAAGTTCATTGAAGTTCAAGAACTGTTCTAGAATGTAAAATGGCACTTCTAGAACTGTTCTAGAACAGTTCTAGAAGTGTCATTTGACCTTCTAGAACATTCTAGGACAGTTCTAGAACTAGAAATGCATTCTAGAACTTTTTTCGCATTGATGCTTGGACACTTTCTAATCTTCATAAATTCTAAAAAAAAAATTGGAATTCAATTGAATCATCTGAGCCACATTACTATTTCAGAAATTTTCATCTAAAACCCAACATTTTCTGCTAAAACCCAACATTTTCTGCTAAAACCCAACATTTTTGGTGTATGACGCCATCTCCTAGTTACAACACATCAAGTAGAAAACAAACAATATAGCAACAATCTTATCATATCCTGGATTTTATGGAAATAATCTGGAAGCTTGGTATCTCGGTCTCCCCCTACGAAAAGTTAATATTAGTTCAAGAACTGTTCTAGAACAGTAAATGACACTTCTAGAACTGTTCTAGAACAGTTCTAGAAGTGTCATTTGACCTTCTAAAACGTTCTAGGACAGTTTTAGAACTAGAAATGCGTTCTTGAACTTTTTTCGCATTGATGCTAGGACACTTTCTAATCTTCCAATATAAAATTCTAAAAAATTTTTTAGTATTCAGTTGAATTTGTTGACCCACAAGTACCATTTCAGAAATTTTCTGCTAAAACCCAACATTTTCTGCTAAAACCCAACATTTTCTGCTAAAACCCAACATTTTTTCTGTATGACGCCATCTCCTAGTTACAACACATCAAGTAGCAAACAAACAATATAACAACAATCCTATCATATCCTGGATTTTATGGAAATAATCTGGAAGCTTGGTATCTCGGTCTCCCCCTACGAAAAGTTAATACTAGTTCAAGAACTGTTCTAGAACAGTAAATGACACTTCTAGAACTGTTATAGAACAGTTCTAGAAGTGTCATTTGACCTTCTAAAACGTTCTAGGACAGTTTTAGAACTAGAAATGCGTTCTTGAACTTTTTTCGCATTGATGCTAGGACACTTTCTAATCTTCCAATATAAAATTCTAAAAAATTTTTAGTATTCAGTTGAATTTGTTGACCCACAAGTACCATTTCAGAAATTTTCTGCTAAAACCCAACATTTTCTGCTAAAACCCAACATTTTTGCTGTATGACGCCATCTCATATTTACAACACATCAAGTAGAAAACAAACAATATAACAACAATCCTATCATAGGATTTTTACATCTTCGCAAGCCAAGAGTGACATCTACGACGTAACGTCGTTTCTGTATTCACCCTTGGCGGATTTAGTCCGATTTTCTTGGTCTCCTGGAAAGCGTTTTCATTGGTTCCAGCGAGGTCTCGCTGGAACCAATCAGATTGTCGACTGATACATTTGTTATGAGTTACCAAATCATGACAACGGGCGGGAAAAAGCATTGCATTTGCAACTCAAAAACGCGAAGATGGGCGATTTTTCCTAAGAATTTCACTGCAATAGACAGGAATTCCCTAACTTTAATCGACGAATTATTATACTTTCGACAATTCGACCAAAAAAGCAGCTAACTTTTACATAATCCGCACGACGTCTGACGCGAAAGACAACGCGCGTTAATGACGTCATCAATAATGGACGTAAACAACCAGCAAAACAACCGCTAGGCGGCGCTTCGCGATTTCAAGAAAATCGGACTAAATCCACCAAGGTTGAATACAAACGTAGGTGGGTTCAACTTTGGCTAGCGAAGATGGGATTTTTATGGAAACAATCTGAAAACATGGTATCTTGGTCTCTTCATACAAAATGTAATGTGGCCAACACAAGGTAGCTAAATTGTGCTAAAGGCATTTGTGGTCAAAAGTAATTTATACTTAGTAATTTAGTAATTTAACCCTGGGTTAAACATAGTTTAAAATTAATGCACTCACGATACAATAATTGAAATTGTCAAAGGCATACAAGGGAGAAAAGGACAAAATGCTTGCTAGAGTTATGGAACTTGGTACATTTGTAATAACACTTGGGTATGGTCCCTCAAACAATTTGTGCAATGTTACAACAATCCAACAGACAAGCCAACCTGACAGAACAGCCCCAACCCAACTTTGGTAAGATCATAACTAATATTATGTATATTATGTAGACTTTCATTCTTTCAGCAAAACAAGCAGGACAGGACTGAGGAATTGAAATATACTGGGGGAATTCAGAAGCTCTATAGTCTGAAAGGCTTCTGTTCTTAAAATTGATCGCTCAGCACAAAAATATCGTTGTTTTTTTTTAGCGCATATAAACTGATGTGAAATTACAACATTTTTGCAATGCATTTTCTAAATGAATATTCCAAAGGTATATCAGGTGTTATGCCCAATGATTTATTAACCCTTTCCCAAACAAGCCACGGTTTTAATGTCTATAATGGGGAAAAAACTTGGGGAAACATTGAGGCAAAAGAAGAAAATGCTAATAACCAGCATTTTCGTCTTTAGCTGCAAATTATATATATATCTTCTGTGCTTTATAGCATACAAATCTTATCTTTATCAACATGCAATGTCGTCTATAGTAACTTCCAAATGGGGCTTTAAATCTTTGCCCTTTAGGAAAGGGTTAACAAATATTAGCAAAACCTGTTTCCAGCCTAAATCTTGATTACTCATCATACCTATGTAAAATGATTTCTGGTTGCCATGGTTACCCTGTTTTCAATGATAAAATTTTTGAACGTTTGAATAATCAAGCAAATGTTTTCTACAGATGAACCATTCAGTCTACCAGGAATTGTGTGTTGTTTGATCAGAAATTTTAATTTGCTTCTCTTTTCTTGATTTTCCTAATTACTATCCTTTTCAAAATGATGATGTAATGGCATGCTAAGTCATTATAACGTAATTGTACGAATATTCCCATTATGAATGATTCTTGATTGTTTTAACAAGTCTTCAGCCTTGTTTTATTCTCTTGAAGAAATTCTTTGTGTCTCATAGTATGGTATTATAGTTCTATAAGCATTTCCCATGCTTAAACCAGAACTTTCGTGAAATTGAATTGCCCCATGACATAGCCATGGTTATTTGCTAGAACGAAAAATCAAATGAGCTTAGATCAGTAGAAGGGGCCTATATAATTAGTTAGTGCTGAAATGCAGTTTGAGCATCACCCATATTGATCTCTTGCACTGATGCCAACAGTAAAAAGGAAACTATAGAAGAACAATTGCATATAAAATCTTAGTCAGACTGCATACGTATATGCAGGCTTTTCATTAAATCCATGATGTTCACATTTATACCACAGTCAACCTTTTTCAAGATCTAAGCTAATTATTATTATTTCTATAACTTTATAATTCCCAAGAGTTTCAGTAACATTGTTTATCTCCATTTCCTTGGCAACTAAGCTGGTTTTAACTGCCAAGCATAATTAGTATTACAGTCAGTCACAGACAAGGTCTCTAATTCACGGGTGGTAAACAGAGAAACTAGCTCCAAAAAGAGTCAACGGTATTTTGTTTCCTCGTAATATCAGGCCTATACCGAGGTAGTTGTATAGAGCGAAAATCTGAAACAAAGGTAGGTCACGAACACATTTTTCTACAATTATTTCTTTAACCACGAGTTATTGAAAAATCCGGCGATGCTGTAATATGAAGAAATGGTCTAAGTTTGTTGTGCATGAGAATATACGGTGTCAGTATGCAGAGTTTGAATACAATCGTTGAAAAACATTTCAAAATCGAAAATTCAGAAGTTTTTACTTTCGATTTTGAAATGTTTTTCAACGATTGTATTCAAACCCTGCTACTAATGCCGTATTTTCTCGTGCACAACAAACTTCGACCATTTCTTCATATTACAGCATCGCCAGATTTCTCAAAAACTCGCTTTAAAAGAAATAATTTTAGAAAATGTGTTCGTGACCTACAAATTTTCGCTCTATGCAACTACCTCTTTTTGGAGCTAGTTTCTCTGTTTACCACCCGTGTAATTGGCCGTGACTTTTACCTGGGTAATGCAACCACTTGTTACATTCTGCATGATTCTACCTTTTTCTAAACAAGTCCATGAAGTCCTGTTTTTGATAGCTTTACTAAAGAGAGCATGGGGAAATATTGAGGTAAAAGAAGAAAATGCTGATCATCAGCATTTTCTCATTTTACCTAAAGGTTTCTGTATTACATTGTATATTGTTCATAAATCATATCTTAAGTACCATTCATCTTTTTGTCTCCAGCAATTTTCTACGTGGAACAGTCTTGAATCGTCATCTTGGAATGGGTAATAACTGTCAGACTTTTATCCCGGTAATGCAGCCACTTTTGACATTCCAACTGGTAGAAATGTGCTGCTAATTTGTGCAAGAATATTTCATGAATTTTCTCTCTTCTCTGAATATATTTGTAGTTAATTATTTTTTCCTTCAATATTTTTGTAGTGTATCAATTTTCTCTTCCCTCAATTTTCTTTTGGTATATCTGTCAGATCTCGGTCTCTAATTTGGCGATGACTTTTACTTCGGGTTATGCAACAGCTTGTTTCATACCAATTGGAAGAAAATGTGCGGATAATTTGTGTAGGAACATTTCATGAATTTCCTCTTTGCTCGATTCAGCTGATCACCCAAAGGATTCCTCTTGCCACTAAAGAAACTCATTAAAACACAATGCTACAACAATGATTACTGCAGCAAGGGCCATACATTTGCAGATTCATATATACCATTAAAGATGTACCTTTAGAGAGGGGTATAACATTTTCAAGATCCCCAAGACCATTTGTTTGAATACACAAATTGAATTTGTTTCATCAACCAAGTCTCTGGTTAAAGTACAGCATTGCCAATGACATAAATATATCAAATAATGTACCATGCTATTTGAAACGTCGTTGTTTTTTATGCAATTTATTCATAATTACGTTCAATGACACCTATGCATTAGATGATATTTGAAAAGATGGAAAACTCTCCAATTACAGGAAGTTGTTACTTGGATATCAAGTTTTTAACTTAATGTTTTTATTATTCAACAAAGGCAGTATAATACGTTTAAAGTTAAACGAGAATATTTTACGGTTGTTTTGGTTTATTTTTAGGTAGAACTACTACCCCAAACCAAAATGCAACTTCGCCGCGAGCTTGCGACGAGCTCGCGATAAGCGTATATTAACTAATGTGATCTTATTTACTTCGCAATACTGTTTGCGCGAGCTAGCACCAATTTTAAGCGCACATACCATTTGCAAGTAAGAGCGTATGTACGCGCTTGTTTTAAGAAGTAAGCGCGCGACAGTGATCTTGACTGCGTGCTTAATTCATTTTAGTTTCACTTATGGACTTTTTAGACTTATATGAATATAAATACATGTACACTGACTAAGCAGAATTTTTGTTATAAAGGTCAAACTTGAGGGTCACAAGGTCAAAGGTCATTATATTTAATTAATGGTCTTGGCAGGAGGTATCCATGTGTGAAATATCAAGGCTCTATCTCTAAATTGTAAAAGTGTATGAGATATAGTCAAGGTTAAAGTTGTAAAATAGATTAAACATTAAGGTCAAGGTCATAATGTCAATGGTCAAGGTCTAAAGTAAAAGATCTTGGCAATATGTATCATTGTGTGAAATATCGAGGCTCTATCTCTTATATTGTATGAGATATAGGCAATGTTAAAGTTCTTTTAAAAGGGGAATGGCGCTTAAAATCATGCAAATTTTCCGAAAACTTCGTACAAAATAAATATGCATTATGAAAATATGGCCTTTAAATTGCATCTATGCCAAATCTTAGCTTTCTATCTTGTGTATTGGCTAGGATGTCGACGGATTTAAACCCCCATATGTTCCATAATTGTAAATATTATCCCCTGGACAAAAAATCATGGGGTTTTAAATCCGTCGACATCTAAGCCAATACACAAGGTAGAAAGCTAAGATTTGGCATATACGCAATTTAAAGACCATATTTTAATAATATATATATATTAATTTTTTTGTACGAAGTTCTCGGAAAATTTGCAAGATGTTGAGTGTTATTCTGCCTTTAAGGTAGATCAAACTTCAAGGTCCAGGTCATATGTCAAAGGTCATCCCCGCCACAAAAGAAGCAGAGACTTCAGATAAGTCTCTGTACTTCAAATGTACCTCTGATATACTTATAAAGTACTTCAAGTCATGAAGGTCTGCTTCACCTGAAGTCCCAGAGGCTTCAATTAGGCTTCTGAAATATACTTCTGTTTAAGCTCAGGGACTTCAAGTGAGCTGCTCTATCACAATGGGAACTTCTTCAGAAGTTCCAAGTACTTTAAATGTACTTCAGAAACTTAAATTATTGTATATGGGACTTCTTAAGAAGTACCAAGTACTTTAAATGTACTTCATTTACTTAAATTATTATATATGGGACTTCTTAAGAAGTACCAAGTACTTTAAATGTACTTCAGAAACTTAAATTATTATATATGGGACTTCTTACGAAGTACCAAATACTTTAAATGTACTTCAGAAACTTAAATTATTGTAGGTGAGACTTCTTCAGAAGTACTAAGTACTTTAAATGTACTTCAGAAACTAAACTTACTGTAGGTGGGACTTCTTTAGAAGTACCACGTAATTTAACTGTACCTAAGAATACTCCCAGTCTAATTTCAGTCCAGTTCCAGTCTATATATGAGGTCACTTCCTCTTTAGAAAATTGGAGGGAATTTTACTTGTCTGACATTTTTTGAAAGAAAATGTTTATGAGCAGAATTTCCAACTTGACACTGATGGATTATCATGATATTAAGGGATTCACTTAATGGAAAGACCAAGTAGAGATCTAAGGCAACTTTGGTGAGTGTTCTTTTGACTAAATTTAACAAATTTAAAAGTTCTATTCTTTACCATTCCCCACCCACATATTGCAATCATTAATTTATTTTGTTGTACATCATATGGTAAAGCATCTTTGAAGCACCACCTTGAGCACTGATGAAAAATATGCTTTGAATGTACTTCAGTAGTACTTCCTGTGAAGCGTTTATGATATGCTTCAAATGTACTTCAGGGTGTGTACTTTAGTTGTACTTCTGCCTAATTAGCATATTTCAGACGCGCTTCGAAAGAAGTATGGGACTTAAGTTGTACTTCAAGTACATTTGAAGCATAATTAGCATATTTCAGATGCGCTTCAATAGAACTTTAGCTGTATATTTAAATATGTACATTTCGGATAAAAAGCTAAAGTACAGGAGAAGTACGTGCTTCTATTGTACCTCACTCATACTCCAACAGAGGACTTCATTTGTACTTTTAATATACTTTAAAGATACTGAATTTGTGGCTGGGTTGGTTCAAAATAAAAGGTATGAAAGACATATTCTTGTGGGAACTATCAAGGCTCAATCTGTAATAGTGTGTGAGATATAGTCAAGGTTAAAGTTCTTGTAAAGTAGATTTAACATCAAGGTCATAAGGTCAAAGGTCATGGTAAAAAATAAAAGGTCTTAGCAAGCTGAATCTTTGTGTGAAAAATCAAGGCTTTATCTCTTATATTGTAAGAGATATAGGCAAGGTTAAAGTTATTGTAAACAAGAATTGTCCGCGGACAATAAAGCTCGCCCTAATGAAAGCTTGTCACAAAGAAAAGTCATTTCCTAGGTCAAGGTAAAAAGATCATAGCCCATAATGAAATTTTTTAAAAGTAAGTCAAGCTCCAAGGTCACAAGGTCCAAGGTCATGGTCAAATGTGAACTGTGTTGGAAGGAGATGTCCACATGTGAAATATAAAGGCTGTAGGTGTAAAAGGACATGAGTTATAGGCCAGCTTTAAGTTTTTTAAAAGTAGGTCAAACGTCAAGGTCAAGGTCACAAGGTCAAGGCCAAATGTGAACCGTGTTGGTAGGTTTAATTTTGTAAAATATAGAGACTGTAGGTGCAAAAGGACATGAGATATAGGCCAGGTTAAAGTTTTTTTAAAGTAGGTTAAACTCCAAGGTCAAGGTCACAAGGTCCAAGGTCATGGCCAAATGTGAACAGTGTTGGTAGGAGGTGTCCATGTGTGAAATATCAAGGCTGCAGGAGTAAAAAGACATGAGATATAGGGCAGGTTAAAGTTTTTTTAAAAGTAGGTCAAACTCCAAGGTCAAGGTCACGAGGTCCAAGGTCATGGTCAAATGTGAATTGTGTTGGTAGGAGGTGTCCATGTGTGAAATATCAAGGCTGTAGGTGTAAAAGGACATGAGATATAGGCCAGGTTAAAGTTTTTTAAAAGTAGGTCAAACTCAAAGGTCAAGGTCATGAGGTCCAAGGTCATGGTTAAATGTGAATTGTGTTGGTAGGAGTTGTCCATATGTGAAATATCAAGGCTGTATGTGCAATAGGGCATAAGATATAGGCCAGGTTAAAGTTTTTTTAGGCCAGGTTAAAGTTTTTTAAAAGTAGGTCAAACTCCAAGGTCAAAGTCACAAGGTGAAAGGTCATGGTCTCAAATGAAAGGTCTTGGTGAAAGGTATCCACATGTGAAATACGAAGGTTGTAGGTGTAAAAGGGCATGAGATATAGGCCAGGTTAAAGTTTTTTAAAACGGTCAAAAAGTGGGTCAAACTCCAAGGTCAAGGTCACAAGGTCAAAGGTCATGATTCTGAATTAAATGTCTTTGCATAATGTATCCATGTGTTAAATATTAAAGCCAAATCTCAAATAGTTCATGAGATAGAATTAACTTGGTGAAAGTCAGACCTCCCAGTCTAATTCCAGTCCAGTTCCAGTCTATATAATTTAGAAAATTGGAGGGAACTTTACTTGTCTGACATTTTTTCAAAGAAAATGTTTATGAGCAGTATTTCCATTAACATTAAAGAATTATCTTGACACTTAGGGACTCACTAAATGGCAAGACCAAGTGGAGATCTAAGGCAACTTTGGTGAGTGTTCTTCTTACTAAATTTAACAAATTTAAAAGTTCTATTTTTCATACAATTCCCCACCCACATATTGTGTAGCAAATATCATTTTACAGCTATAAATAGAAAATAAGCGCGCAAGTACGCCGAAGCTCGCGTTGGAGAGCTCGCGTGTGTTCGCATTGGTGAGCTCGCGCATGCTTGCGAGCTCGCGCGAACTCGCGCGAGCTTGCGAGCTAGTTTTCCAAGTAAGCGCGCTAGTGTAAGCTTGCGAGCTCGCGCGAGTTCGCCTCGGTTCCAAATGCAAGCTTGACGCGAGCTAACATATGCGCGGTGTGCTTACAAGCTCGCAAGTACACTAACAAGCTCGCTAGAGTAAGCACGCAAGCGTGCATAAGCGTACTTGATAGCTCGCCACTATGTTCATTTTAGTTCGCGCACACACTTTGTAAGCTCGCAGCTAGTTTGCCTGGGTTCCAAATGTAAGGTCGCGCGAAGTTAATTGTAATCTTCATACGATCTTAATACGAACTTGAAACGAGCTCGCCATTTTGGTTTGGGACCTTTACCTACGTAAAATTAAAGCAAGACAACCATATCTATTCTCGTTTAATTGTGAATCGATTATAGGTCAGTTGCATAATTCACCTATAAAATGACTCAATTTTGAATTTCTGCATGAAAAAGAAAGAATCAGGCTGCAGAGGGCCCCCCCCCCCTGGATCCCCCACTGGGCATACAAATTTTGACAGCAGTCAATTTTCAATCTCATACTTCATTTTTACTGGATTTTTTTAAATCACACTAAGCCAGTGTTATTTCAATTCGACAGTCAAGCAATATGACCTATTTGAATCCCCCTACAGCTTTATTTTCATCATCTCAGTGTCTTAGTTGAGCATTTCTTATTGCATAGATGTTCAATAGTTAATGAAAATTTGGAAGAAAAGGCAACTTTACTGCATTTCAAAAGATCAGCAATGATACCTATATTCCTCAAATTGATGATTAATAAAAGAACATTATTACAGCAGCATTACAGCATCAAAAGTCTTTGTGTTATGCTGATTGTAGTATGTTGTAGCCTGAAGGCTTCTGAATTTTTCCTCTCCACTTGCTAGGGGACCTCAAAACAAGGTCTTGTTTGGGATAGAATTGAAAGAGCAGCAATGATACCTATATACCTCACAATGATAAGTAACCAACAAACATTATTACAACATCAAAAGCCCATATTATGCTGTGGTATGCCATTTCGCCTAAGGGCATCTGATTTTTCCTTTCCACTTGCTAAAGAATGTTCTTATCTTGTATATCTGTAACTCTGGCATGTGGCATCAAAATATATCATCACCTACACAAAATTCCTACATTGATAAAAGCATCAATGATGAACCATAAAATCATCAGCAGCTTGTATGTATGTTAGCAAGTTCTATGTATGTATTATGAGCTCACTATAAATGACATGGCACAGCACCCCAGCCTATTGGCTAGGGCTGCTCTGCCAGGTAAATTATTATGAGCTATATCATATGCATTCCGCTTTCAGCCATAAGGAAGAATGTTATTATATTGTAACTCAGTAACTTGGGCATGTCATCGCTTCCACCAAATTCTTAGAATGCTTCAACCACAAACATGTAAATTTGCAAGTGTCTATTGTATTATCTTTCTTCAAAAAGTGCATCGGCTTAAAATGAAGTCTTCTTTAAGTCATTTCAAACTAGAACTGTCGCAAAGCGGACGAATACCCCCCACTAGGGCCTTGTCACTGAAAAAATGCTATCGGTCAAAATGTTCTTGACTTAGAGCATGGAAACCGATTTTAAACAAAGTCCAACTGTGACCTTGACATTTGACCTTGGTGACCCCAAAACAATAGGGCACCTCCATTGGTCATGGGCAACAACTGTGTAAAGTTTCATGATCCTAGGTCAAACGGTTCTCAAGTTAGAACACAGAAACGAAATTGTAAATTTTGACTCCTCCCCCCTCCCCCCCCCCCCCTCATTAAAAAACTTCAAAGTGGCATAACTATGAAACTAATGACTGGATCAAAATGAAAATTGCAGGTGCACAACATCACATGATAGGAAACATCCTGATAAAATTTCAGAAAAAATGGTCAAAAACTGTGGGAGGAGAAGAGGACACAAGATTATGTCCACCCCCCCACCCCCCTCATAAAAACTTCAAAGTGGCATAACTCTAAAACTAATGACTGGATCAAGATGAAAATTGCAGGTGCACAACTTCATATGATAGGAAACATCCTGATAAAATTTCAGAAACAAGAGGCCCAGGAGGGCCTGAATCGCTCCACTGGTTAAAGTGAAAGAATTATCCCATGATTTCTTGTAAGCCTTACAAAGCGGCAGCCAAATCTTGATATTTGTGAATAAATTTTGAAGAGAGACCCAAAGAACATTTCTTGCAAAGTCTTGTTCAAATTGGCCTTAAGGTTGATTTTTAAAGAATTTTCTTATGATTTCTCTAAGTCTGATAAGCCCCTTTCTCCCTGCCACGGCCACATTTCTTTTGACAAATATAAAAATTTTTGAACAAATTTTAAAAAGAACGACTAAAGGCACATTCCTGCAAAGTTTGGTTCAATTGGGCATACTGGTTGATTTTTTAAGAATTTTCTTATGATTTCTTTAAGTCTGATAAGCCCCTTCCTCCCTGCCACGGCCACATTTTTTGACAAATGTAAAAAAATGTGAATAAATTTTGAAAAGAGTGACTCAAAGAACATTCCTGCAAAGTCTGGTTCAAATTGGCCCTATGGTTGATTTTTAAAGAATTTTCTTATGATTTCTAAGTCTGATAAGCCCCTTTCTCCCCGCCACAGCCACATTTTTTGACAAATGTAAAAATTTGTGAACAAATTTTGAAAAGAATGACTCAAGGCACATTCCTGCCAGGTTTGGCTCAAATTGGCCCAATGGTTGATTTTTAAAGAATTTTCTTATGATTTTTTTAAGTCTGATAAGCCCCTTTCTCCCTGCCACGGCCACATTTTTGACAAATGTAAAAATTTGTGAACAAATTTTGAAAAGAGCGACTCAAAGAACATTCCTGCCAAGTTTGGTTCAAATTGGCCCAATGGTTGATTTTTAAGGAATTTTCTTATGATTTCTTTAAGTCTGATAAGCCCCTTTCTCCCTGCCACGGCCACATTTTTTGACAAATGTAAAAATTTGTGAACAAATTTTGAAAAGAATGACTCAAGGCACATGCCTGCCAGGTTTGGTTCAAATTGGCCCAATGGTTGATTTTTAAAGAATTTTCTTATGATTTCTCTAAGTCTGATAAGCCCCGCCCTGCCACGCCCACATTTTTTGACGAATCAAAAATTCGCGAACAAATTTTGAAAAGGGTCACCCAAGGAACATTCCTGCCAAGTTTGGTCAAAATTGGCCCACTGGTATAAGAGGAGAAGATGTTTAAAGAAAAAGTTAATGGACGCACGCACGCACGCACGGACGGACACAACGCCATGACAATAGCCCGCTGGCCTTCGGCCAGTGGAGCTAAAAATGGTCAAGAACTGTGGGAGGAGAAGAGGACACAAGATTATGTCAACACACCCGCCCCCCCCCCCCCCATAAAACTTCAAAGTGGCATAACTCTGAAACGCATGACTGGATCAACATGAAAATTGCAGGTGCACAACTTCATATGATACGGAACATCCTGATAAAATTTCAGAAAAATTGGTCAAAAACTGTTGGAGGAGAAGAGGACACAAGATTATGTCCACGGACAGACGGACGGACAGAAGGACAACCTGATTCCAGTATACCCCCCCATAACTTTGTTGTGGGGGGTATAATTATCAGAAATAGTATAATATTACTTAAGGTTTTACAGGAATTGCATTTGCCATCATGCTACATGTGACTTATTGTTTCAGCAAAAAACTATGCAAAGATCACAATCCAAGGCGTAATTCAGAAAGGCAACTTGTTTGTGTTCAAGTATTGTAGGCTGACTTGGCACAGTTTTGTTTGCAAAAAATAGAGAATTTTCTCATTAGATAAATAGAATGGTACGAGAGTGTAACTGGCATTGAATCAAATCTTTAGTACTGTACTGCTGATATACCATTTAGCTGTTTGGATGAATTTTCATACCACCCAAATTATAATACTATAACAATTTTGTCCTCATTGAAGGCGGAAATATTTTCAGCAACAAAAGCAATACATCAACGCTTTTCAACAAAAACCTCGTAACTGCAGCTTGTTTTAAGCTGCAGTTTCGAGGTTTTCGTTGAAAAGCAGCGACATTATGGAAAGAGACTTGAATTTTGAGAGACTGTTTTCTATACCAAGTTTTCTTAATATTCTAATTACCATGCTTATTAATTAATGTCGCAAAGTACTGAATTACTAATTGCATAATCAAATGCCCTATTAACAAATATTACTAGTTTGTTTTGCCACAAACATATATTCATTCAGCTCTTTTAGTCATTCTGTTTTCCAGTACCGTGAGGGCCAACAGAGGCTTGGCCAGGATGTTGAACGCAGCTCAGGACGTAGGACTTGCAAATACCAATCCTTTTGATAGATAGAAATGGAGAGGGAGACTTCGCTCTAGACTGGGCAGCCTGAGGCCCCACCGTCTGAGGAGGACTAATCCACAGCCCGGATAAACTAAATAGGATGATGATGATGATGATGATGATGATGATGACAATGATGTTTACACTTCAACTTGTTGCTGGCGACTATAGTTGTCGCCACATCGTATGAAACGTGTTTATGTTTTGTTTAACGTTCAATTACATTTGAACAAAATATAAACATTGTGCCATACGATGTGGCGACAACTGTAGAAGAAGCTGTGACCTTGACCTATTTATTGAAGACAATATAAACAATATTTATTTCCGGAAGGCTGTCCAAAACTTCAAAATTATGCTAGACTAGCAAATTGTACGCAAAATACTATTTAAGAGTGTGCAATGAGTATACTCCTACTTCAAACTACTTCTCTAAATCATTGAACAACAAGTGGTCGAGAAATGCCCACTTGAAATAAGATTTATTTCTTAAGTATCAATATAAAAATCTAGCTCTTATCCCACAATCAATCCAAAGATCTCTACTTTAAAACATCCAGTCTATAATGAAATCCCATGCTACCAGCTGACAAGGCTATGTCTTTTTCATGTCCATCTCCAACTCTCAATTAAACACTTTTTGAAATTTAAACACAACAAAAAAACTTTGAAGAAACAGAGGAAGATCACAGTTTCTTCTTTTTTCTGTCATGTTTCTGAAAAGACATCTCATATAAGGCAATATTTGGGAAAGGGGTTGAGTTTCTTAACCCTAAATCAATTCACAAATACCTAATTACTTTAGACTCCCCATTCTATGAAATCCCATGCTGTTTGTAATCTATATGGTACCAGTCTATTTTTTTCATATTTGACCTTGACCTTGTCAGTTAACAGGTGTAACCTCTCTTGCAATTATTTTGATGAATTTCTTTTTATTTCTTTTTACAGATTTTCTGGTTGAACATGTAATAATCATGTGGGGGGGAAAGACATAAATTGAAATATTACGTAACAATTGTAGCTCCTGTTCATGTAGATCTAATTATGTTGATCAGAAATCTGATAACATGAAACAACTTTGCACATTACCTAACAAATCAGTGCTGATAAACCTTTTGTCCATTTCCTTGCTTTTCTTCAAAAGCCTGAATCCAGCAGCTTGTTTTAACCCTTTCCCAAACAAGACCTGGTTTTGACGTCCCTAATAGAAAAGGCTTGGGAAAACATTGAAACAAAAGAAGAAACTGCTGATAACCAGCAGTTTCTCCTTTTGTCTCAATATTTTCTTTGCACTATTTTACACTAGTTCTATCTTTAGTAACTTTCATTTCGTCATTTGTAGCAATTAAATTTTGAAGTGGATCGCCCTAAAAATTTGTCATTTGGGAAAGGGTTAAAGCAGTGATTTATATAAGGCTACACTTGAATTATAATATACTTCTTACATTAAATTTGTACCATGAAGAAGACTGTTGGCATTTTTTCATTTATCAAAAGGCAATTGTTCTACCATTCTGGTTAGTACAGCAAGATATCTGTCGAGATTTACCTTGGAACTTTCATTGATCATGCTTTGGATGAATGAAACTGTTGTGATAACAAGAGTGCCATGGTCACAATATACGCCGCCACTTATAAAACTTGAGACAAAAAAAATGACATTGACAAGGATTTATAAATATTCACACAAAAACCTGTAAAAAGTTGTGTTCACAAAAAGGTTTTTATAAATATCCAGTCAAAAACCTGGAAGGAATTGCGTTCACGAGACTGAAATATCATAAAGCCCTAGAGACTAAGATTGAAGGGGGCATAACTCAGGCAAAAATCAATGAACCATAAAAACCTTACTTCATGCACATCTACCAATTAAGGTAATAACATCCACCAAGTTTCATAAGGATCCAGTCAGAATCTTAGAAGAAGTTGTGTTGACAAGGCTGCAATTTCAATCAGCCCCAGAGACTAAGTTTTAAGGGGGCATAACTCTAGAAAAAATCAATGAACCATAAAATCCTTCCTACATGCACATCTACTAATTGAGGTGATAACATTGACCAAGTGTCATTAATATCCAGCCATAAACTTAGGAGGAGTTGCGTTGACAAGGCTGCAATTTCAATAAGCCCCAGAGACTAAGTTTTAAGGGGGCATAACTCAGGCAAAAATCAACGAACCATAAAATCCTTCCTTCATGCACATCTACCAATTGAGGTGATAACATTGACCAAGTTTCAAGAAGATCCAGCCAGAAACTTAGGAGGAGTTGCGTTGACAAGAAAAGTGGACGGATGTACGGATGGACGGACGGATGGACAGATGGAGAAGATGACGCAAATATACGTCCGCCTCCGGCGGCGTATAAAAAAAAGAAGTAGGCTAGTGTAAAACAAATTCAATAGAAAACAAAGGGCTTAGAGCAAAACTGCTATACAAGTCATGCAGTTTTCAAATTGAATGTTGCAAATTAACAATATATTTAAAATGCATAATGATAGATTAAAGTTAAACCTGTATTTAAGAGACCCATGCTAATAAGTCCAAAATGACATATAAAGAGGAAAGTTGGCATTTAATTCCAATAGGCCGTCTCATGATTCCAGTCAGTATAGTCTTTTGGGTCTTTGCAAGCCAGCGCAACCAAGATCAGCTTGCACAAAGATCCAACCTGATCTTACTCCATATTTCCTTGTTGATTTAATTAAGCATAACAAGCTTAAATCTTACCTTAATTAATGAACAGCTAGGTACCCTCCCTTCACAAAGAAGAAAATTCAAAATCCAAAAACAAAATGAAACTGAATTCACAACAAAATTATTGCATTTGAAGAGAAAAACTTTCTCTCTGCTAGTAAAAATATCTTTACGAGGCAGCAAAAACTGGTTCCCGACTTGGCTCAAGCACAAGATAACTTTCAGATTACTTCACCACACATGTGGTTAACACTTTTCCCAAACAATTTTTGTAGAGCATTGAGACAAAAGGAGAAAATGCTGGTTTTCACCAGCATTTTCTCCTTTTGTCTCAATGCTTTCCATGCTGCGAAATACACATATATGCATAAAATCGCCATAATTTTGTCGTCTGAAACTTCTTTTAATTAATATTTACAAAAATTTTGTTGTTCGGGAAAGTGTTAAGAGCCTGGAACCAGAGAACCAATTAACAGCTGTACTTAACCAAGTAATAGTTGATATACAAAACCGCAAACTTCTGGTGCACTTTTCATAATCATCTTCAAATATATATCGTCGCTTTTTGACAAAAACCTCGTAACTGCAGCTTGTTTTAAGCTGCAGTTACAAGGTTTTTCATTGAAAAGCAGTGATATTTACTTTTTGCAAATTGAAGCTTGGCACCCAAAATGAAAGACAAATTATAGACCCTTTTGATTGGGAAAATTTCATTCTTTGTTGTCTGGAAAAGGCTTGATGTTCGCACTTGAAACAAATAATAGTGATATTATACAAAACCACAAGTTCTGGTGCACTTTTCATAATCATCTTCTTGCAAATATATTACCCTTTCCAAAGTTAATAAAAACCATTTGAGAATGAGCAAAATGCTTACAAATCATTTACTTCTCTTCTCTCAATGATTACCTTAAAATTTATGGTTATTTAAAGGTTATAACTCATTTTTTTCTGAAATCCTTTTCATTCATACATCATTTTTGTTGTCTAAGAAAAGGATATACAGTAGTTGCAATGATTATAATATTATCTACAAAACCACAATTTTCTGTTGTATTTATGCATACAAAATGTTGAAAGTGCAGATTTACTGGATTAAGATATTACATCCATCAATCATTCAGATACCAAACACTTTATGCAACTTTGAGTTTCGCTAGTGACTAGTGACAATGAAAATTGGTAATGGTATTAATTACCCTTACAATGTTCAGGCATCATCTGTGGCAGCGGAAATTGACGAGGGGTACCCTGGTCAATTTCCGTTGCCATGGATGACGCCTGAAGTTGCACAAAGTGTTTGGTATCTATGTAATACCTAAATTATTACCTAAACAACAAAATATTTGACTGGCCTGACTTTGGATCTCTGTTGACTATGGTAAAGGATATGAGAGGATTAATGAATGGGTGTTGACCATCTATCTATTAATTACTTTAACAGACACTTTGATCAATTTTCCTCAAGTTGATCTCTCATCTCTTAATAATATAGCTATGCCAGCTTACACTGAAAATATCCAAATCAATTCTAAACCATATTGAGACATATCTACAAATGATAAGCTTTCGAAAACAATATTAGGCAAAAGAAGAAAGTACTATAACCAGAATTTAATTGTTAATTCCCATGTTCTTTCATGCTTTTGAATTTTCAAAACATACACATTTTCTATTTTCAGTAATATCTCTTGTGTGAATTCATGCTTTCATTTTGTACTTTGTACCAATCTTATATCTGAATTGGAGTCTGGGAACAGACAACTATGAATAACAAGGAATATGACACAAGTACACATCATATTCACACAAGGAAAGACCGACTTTGACCTTGACCTTACTGAAAGTAAAATGACCAAATAATGAGTAACATTCTTTCAAAAGACATTATGAGCAGAAACTTTGAGAACAGGAAATTCAATTGACCTGAATAATTTCCCATAATTCACCAGGGAGCTAAATTTAGAAACTCAATTACCTCAGAAGAATTTCTGGCAAATTTCATACCTGTTTCAAAGCAGCCTGTTTTTTGTTTTTATTGTATTAAATAGATTGGCTCAGGTAACACAAAAATACCTTTAACCATTTCCCAAACGACAAAATTTTAGGAAGGTTCAATTTGATTGCTGCAGCAGACGACAAAAAAGATGAAACTTAAAGTAAAATTTGTGATTGATATTGCTCAGAAAACATTGAGACAAAAGGAGAAACTGCTGGTTATCAGCAGTTTCTTCTTTTGTCTCAATGTTTTCCCAAGCTTTTTCTTTTAGGCACATCAAAACCAGGTATTGTTTGGGAAAGGGTTAACCATTTCTTCATGAATACAAAATTATAGAGGTCCCACTTCAAAGGTCATACATGCAGACAAGAAAATGGATGTTACCAATGGGAAATTATATTTGTCAAATCAGGAAAAGCTTTTTAAAAGATAAGGAGAAAATGCTTGTATTCAGAATTTTATCATTTTTTCTCTCAAAGCTTTTAAAAGCCTTCCTGAATCTGAGCATTAAAAGTATATGGCTTTCTCAGAGAAAGGGGCTAATCTTTGCATTGAAATTTCCTCAAAATTGACTACTTAAGCTAAATAAATGTGCTTACCAGAAATTGTTGGTATTCTTTTATAAGTTTTACCAGACAACAAAATAATGGGAAAGTTTCTGTTTAAAACTTATTTAATCTTTAGCATGCTTTATCATATATTATAATTAACTAACATTTTTGAATAATTATTGCAATTCTTTAGCGCTTGTAACCTTACAACATTCAAGAATAGGATACCAAATTGCCTAACCACATAACAATGCATATGAAGAGATAAGATCTGAATCTATCAACATATACTGGCAATCTGCATCATAAATTTCAGCAGCGCTTGTCATATTTCATAAACACCCAGTAGCATTAAGTTACAGGATACATCAACCATTTCCTAGACAAAGCCTGCATTTTCACAACCTTAAGCCAGAAAACCTTTTCTAAATACATCAGAAAACTTTAGAACTCTTTCCATTAGGAGTGACAAAATCACATGATAATGCAATGCGATATGGGCAGAGCAGTGTTGATATTCAGAACTCGTTTCAGTTGATTTAAATGCCCTAAAGAATCCTCTTGACTTTAAGATGAGAAAATGCTGCTTTTATAAATTCTAAACAGTTCAAAACTTGCTTGCTATATTCATGGTTTAGCAGTAAGCCATATATTTTGTTACATACTGACTGCCACTGTGATTCATCACTCAGTGCAGTTTTTGGAGGTGTACCAGAATTCTGTCATAATGTTTCTAACAGGTTGTATATAGTAATGTCATTCTCAATTATTGTGATATGTGCAGCTTTTTTTTAGCCTGTGTTGAGGGATAGAAAAATAATATCCAGTTTTATTTTCTGAACAAAACATGGACGTCTTTCTTATCTCCCTTATGCAAAATGCACATTGAAAGCTGTCATTGTACATGATTCAACACCATTTGCAGTGTTTAATTGGACTCTTTCTAGCAGGTAGTTTATAATCATGTCATTCTCAATTATTTTGATAAATGCAACTTTTTTGCTCATGCATAGGAAAAGAAAGGTAAATCCAGGGGTTTTATTTTCTGAACAAAACATGACTGTTTCTATTATCTCCCTTATAATCAGAGATTCGGTGAAAACCGCCACCATGATATATCAATGCTTTTCAACGAAAATCTTGTAACTGCAGCTTGTTTTAAGCTGCAGTTACGAGGCTTTCGTTGAAAAGCGACGATATTCACCCTCCTGTTGCAGTTTTTGGAGGTTTTCAATGATTCTGTCGTACCATTTGTAACAGGTTGTACATAATAACGTCATTCTCAATTTATGTGACCAGTTGTGAAGTTTTTGCACAGTGTTTTGTAGGGTAAGAAAGGTAACCCATGGCTTGTATTTTCCAAGCAGAACATAACTACATTTATTATCTCCCTTCCAACCCCTGCGAAAAGTCCATTTTAGTTCAAGAACTGTTCTAAAACGTTCTAGATCGTTGAATGGAAGTTCTAGAACTGTTCTAGAACTGCCATTTAACGATCTATAACATTCTAGAACAGTAGAACTGCCATTTAACGATCTAAAATGTCCTAGAACAGTTCTAGAACTAGAAATGCGTTCGCTCTTAAACTTTTATTGCAAGGGTAGTAAATAGGTGCAGCAAATAACTGATATTACAAAGTAAATCCTTTACATATGGACAATGTGCAACCCAAGGCAATGAAGTCCTTATAAGAATTGATGTGCAACATGTTCAAGACTTATTCCATATCACCAATTTTCAATGAAAACCTTGTAACTGCAGCTTAAAACAAGGTGTGGTTACGAGGTTTTTGTTGAGAAGTGATGATACTCTATAAACATATCAAGTTCCACTTTGACAATGACCATCAGATCTTAATGAATCAATTTTGTCCATTTTTGAGTTACTTTTATATTTGTCTACAGTTGTCGCCACATCGTATGGCACAATGTTTATGTTTTGTTCAAATGTATTTGAACGTTAATGAAAACATAAACACGTGCCATACGATGTGGCGACAACTGTAGTCACTACGAACATTTTTTTTTCTGATTGCGTTTACAAATAATAAATGTTTTGACATTTGTCAGGTCTTAAAATTCCATTCTAACAACATTTTTTAAGGCATATTTGCATTTAGATACTTACAAAATTAACCTGATAAGCATTCCTTTAAATTCACAGTTTCAAATTCCACACAGAATGCCGGACACAGCAATCGTTTGACCCTAACTGCTAAATACGGCCAACTTACTGACTACATACCAGAGTTACCAAGAACCCAAACTGTCCTTTGATAATGTACATTTGAACTCTGTATGTCTAAATAGGGAAACAATTCTTTTTCATAAATAATTTACTTTGTTAGGTTCCTTCATGGTCAAATGATAAGATATTTTATTATGGACCTCTTGGTCTTATACACTTTAATACTTGAACAATATGATAATATAAATAGGTATACACTTACAGGGAAAAGGAGAAATTGCTGGTTACCAGCATTTCCCTCTTTTCTGTCAATGTTTGTCAAACCTTTGATTTGAAGGACATAAAAATCATAGTTAGGACTCTTTTTTTTTCGAAAAGAGATCATTGAACTAATTCTAGTAAGGCATCATGCAATGAACATTATATTTATCAGCCAAGTTTAGCTTTCTTGATGGCATAGAGCCTGTAGACTAAACAATAGTACATTGTTTTACAGGAAATATTGATATATCTAGATGAAAGACTTTGTTATATTTCTGAAGTTTATAAGCAGCACAGCTGTCAGCAATCTCTCAGTTTCTATCATTATGCATTTTCTATGATGCATCAATCAATCGTCCTATCATTAATCTATTTCATTTGAAAATGTTACATAATCTTACATATGACTTGAAAATGTACATCACAAATGCTTAAAAGTATTGCAAGAGACATTAGCCATCTGAAAGTACTGATTTAAGCTCATCTAAAATATGGGATAATATTCTCGTATAAACTTTGAAGTATATTGCATTTATTCTGTTACATATAAACTTTGAAGTATATTGCATTTATTCTGTTACATACAAAAGATTAAAAGACAATTCCACTGCAATGACCTTCAGTTGGTTGAAAACTTTTATCTAGTTGAGAGATTTCAGGCAGACAGACAAATGGACAACCATAGTACTAATTAATTGCATTCAAAAATGGAGAATTTCAAGTATTAGAACTAATTGTACATCATTCTGACGGCAAATGCACCTAAGATTGAGCTTCAATAAGAGGGAATAGAAACAAGAGTGCCTGAAAGGCACTGATATCGCTCACCTGAGTTCTTCGTGTATTTGATTGTGTACAATATAAATTTTGTTGTAAACAAATATATGTCACATCAAATTATGGTAAACTAGAATATCACTGAGAGTGATCATACCCCCTAACAGCATTGTTTTTGTGCATTTTGAGAAGTACATTTCATTTGAACTGTGAGCTTATCAATTGGGGAAAAAAGAGCAATAGACCAAACAGCACATGTAAATGTTGCAAAAAATACCAATTTTTAACAAATGGACATAGCTCATTTAAAAATCAACAAGCCTCGCTCTGCCATGCACACATTTTTTCAATAAATCTTAAGTTCACAACCATGTATTGAAGACAGTCACTCAAGGTACATTCCTGTAAGGTTTCGTTCAACTTTGCCCTATAATTGTTTCTTTAAAGAATTTTCTCTTGATCTCGTTAAGTCTGATAAGCCCTGCCCTGCCACGACCACATTTTCGACTGAATAAAGAATTTGCGAACAAATATTGTAACGAGTCACCCAATGATCATTCCTGCCAAGTTTGGTAACAAATCGCCAGATGGTTAAGATGAAGAAAATTTTTGAAGAATTATCTAACGATTGCTTGAAGTCTGATAAGCCCCACCCTGCCAAGCCCACGTTTTTCACCCAATCAGATATTCATGAACATGACTTGTGTTGAAGAGAGTATCTCAATGGACACTCCTGCCAAGTTTGGTTTAAATTGGCTAAATAATTGATTTTTAAAGATTTTTCACATGATTTCTCTAAGTCCAAAAAGCGCCGGCCTGCCACGCCCACAATTTTTGATGAATAAAAAATTCATGAACAAGTTTTAAAAAAGGTCACCAAAGGAACATTCCTGCCAAGTTTGGTTAGAATTGGCCAAGTGGTTAAGGAGAAGAAGATTTTTGAAGAATTATCTAACAATTTCTCGAAGTCTTCTAAACCCCGCCCTGCCACGCCTACAATTTTCACCTAATCAAAAATTCATGAGCAGGTGTTGAAAACAGTCACTCAAGGGACATTTCTGCCAAGCTTGGTTCTGATAATTGATTTTTAAAGAATTTTCACATGATTTTTCTAAGTCTGATAAGCCCCGCCCTGCCACACCCACAATTTTTGACGAATCAAAAATTCACGAACAAGTTCTGAAAAGGGTCACCCAAGAAACATTTCTGCCAAGTTTGGAAAGAATTGGCACAGTGGTTAAGGAGGAGAAGATTTTTGAAGAATTATCTAATGATTTCTCGAAGTCTGATAAGCCCCGCCCTGCCACGCCCACAATTTTTGACGAATCAAAAATTCATGAACAAGTTTTGAAAAGGGTTACCCAAGAAACATTTCTGCCAAGTTTGAAAAGAATTGGCCCAGTGGTTAAGGAGGAGAAGATTTTTGAAGAATTATCTAATGATTTCTCGAAGTCTGATAAGCCCCGCCCTGCCACGCCCACATTTTTTGACAAATCAAAAATTCACGAACAAATTTTGAAAAGGGCCTCCAAAGGAACATTTCTGCCAAGTTTTGAAAGAATTGGCCCAGTGGTTAAGGAGGAGAAGATGTTTAAAGAAATTGTTGACGACGCACGACGCACGACGCACGACGGACGCCGGACGCCGGAGAGTGACTGACCCTAAGAGCTCCCCTTGAGCTCGTTGAGCTCAGGTGAGCTAAAAAGATGGCATAATCTTTTTCCCAGATAATAAGCAGAGCAGAAATTGAAGTTTTAATAGCATGCCTGTAATCCTAAATGCATTTACCAGATCTCTCATACAGCAGATTTATTGTTCAATATGCAATCTTATAACAACCAGGTATCATTCTACATTCATGTTTTCCGAAACAGTAAAACTTTATGGTGCTCCAATTTGAAAACTGTTGCAGATGACAAAGTGGATGTTGATAAAGATAATATTATGATTTGTATACAATTATATAGCAAAGTATATACCGGGGCCAACAGAGAAGATACTGATTGTTTTTGGACAATTGAAGTTTAGGGTGAAAATTAACCTGTAAGTGTGACATTAACATTTGTTCTTGGGTAGGGGCATCTGCTGTTTCTCTCAGTATGCATCCATTTCTACCAAAACATCTTCTCCAAGCTTCAAGCTACTCCTGGCCGCAGCCTTAGCGCAGTTGGTAGCGCATCTGACCCTCATTCGAGAGGTCCCGGGTTCGATACCCAGCCGCGGCTAATACCCTTTCTGACAAAATTGTCACCCACCAATGGGTTTGAAATCGTTAACCTAAGTGGGCGAGCAGCTGGGGGCTCGGTAAGGGTGTTGTGGTAGTACTGGTTTGAGAAACAACAGGAATCCATGGGTAGGTGCTCCAGCCGCCGGGATATGACCCTGGTAGTTGAAAACGGCGTAAAACCCCAATAAACTCAAACTCAAGCTACTCCTACCACATAGGTTTACTTCCTATTATCTATTGGTGGAGGACTAAAACTAATGTCAGAAAGGACATTTGTTGCAACAGGGGATCAAACCTGGGATCAAATAATAGAGAATCCAACCTGCTACCAATTGGACTATGATGGCTGCGCAGCAGCTCTCTCTAGTAATATTGTGAAATCCAAGGCATCATCTACATTCATCATCTATGTTAACCCATATATGCCTGAATTTTTTATTTCTATATAATTGATTTATTCGTGAAAGGAATACAAATACTAAATAGAATTGAACATTTTTTACGTTGTTCAGTACTTTATTTGGCTAAAATCGTATATTTTGTATGTGTCCTGAAAACAGGACTCTAGGCATTACAGTAATCAAAATTCCAAAGTAAACCCTCATTGATAGAATAATACCAGATAGTTTTAAACCACCTTTCTGCTCCAAAAATGTCATTAACACACATGAAAATATTCTTTGTGAAAAGGGACTTCATGAACCACTAGATCAAATGCAATAAGCACCCTTTTCCCAGAGCATATCTTATATTTTCACTCTCTCTTCGCTAAAATCATATATTTTATATTATCACTTTTCTTCGAAAGCCTCATCACTGCAAATTATAAACAAGATAGTTACTATGTTTTTGAAGAAAACGATATTATTTATTTTCATTCCGTTGGTAAAGACTACAAAAACGCAAAGTTTTCAAACACTGATATTGTTAAAACATTTTCAATTAAGTCGAATTGAACGCTTAGTAAAAATGGTTTGCAAAGCATTTTGCACAATGCATTAAGACATTGCTACATAATGACCATTGAAGTTGTGTTGAATACATTCTGGAACATGTTTGTGGTAAGTAGAAGTGTGCCCTTTTGGTCAACCAATAGCAATGCATGATATTCTCTGAGCTAGTGGTACTTCAACAATATGTGTCTACTGTCAACTGTCTTCGCGCTCTAGAGAAGTTTGTTAAAAAAACCCAGTGATCTTCTTTGAATACATTTATCATCAAATACTGCACTCCCTTCTTCATGGATGTCTGTCTCATAGGCTGGTTTTGGATGTTGTTGACCGTGAATGTTGTTTATATCAACATCTCCGTCCTCATCCCCACTGTCATCATCTGTCATATCACATACAGGTGGATGTTCTATATGAATATCAGCTCTTTGAAAAGCTTCTTAGTCCTCAACCATTGTTAGAACTTCGTCCATATTAGATCTTCTGCAAAAACATACGGAATTATAAATAATGTTGAGCAAGGACAAAAATTGCCCCCGCAACCATTTACGCCTACAGTCCTGTTTTCAGGACACTTCTAAAATGTCGAAATTGTCATGGAAAAAATTACAAATGAATAAATTTTCCAAGCAAATCTAAGAAAGCATTCATTTGGCAACATATTATATTCATGATGTTCTATTGAAATATTGATAGATAAAAAGTTATACACATACCTTTGAATTGTAGCCATTCCAAGAATCGCCTTTACCGAAAAAGGGTATATTTTGTTCCAGCAAATACAGAAATGTGGGAATGTTATCATTTCCAACATTCTAATGCGTCTAATCCGGGCTTATCTGATGATTTATACTATGACAAGAGGACCATGATGGTCCTAAATCGCTCACCTGAATTAAGATGACAAGACTGATAATGGCAATTTTGTCAAATTCAAAAGCATGAAACTTATAAGGACTTTCTGTTTGGAAACAATTAAGTAATAGTTTTGTTCCAATCGATCCTGTAAAGTTGGGTATGAATTAGCATAATGGTTGAGTTTTTTTTCCATAATTATTTCATTATTTTTGCAATATACAACATAGGGCGAATTTTCAAAGCATACTGATCTGTTAAAATTGATTATTTATGATATTATGAGCAAGATTTGGTATGTGATTTGAAAGAATATAGGAAATGAGGACAAACCATCTGATAAGTTAGGCTTATAATCCATTCTTATTTGTTTACATAAGATAAAAATGGGGCCAGCCAGAGAAATTGATAACAGAAATAGATAAGAGAAATAGTAAAAGCTTTCCAAATTTATTACTTATATCAAAACCCTATGAAGAATGTATTAATTTTTTCAAGCAGATGATTGTAATGATCACCAACAACATAGGGTTTCATGAATATTGAAACAAAATATTGCTTTTTGAAAAGCAATTATCTCCTCTTATCTTCAGCTTCTTGTATTCTGGAAGCCATTCATGAAATTAGGTCTTACACAAAATTTCAAGGTTCTAAGCCAAACACTTGAGAAGAAAACTAAGTATCTCCATTACAACCCACAGTACAGTATAATTTTCAATGCATGGAATTTCCCTTACCCTGCCATACCAAAATACTTTTTAAGTAAATAAAAATTACAAGATACAATTTTGAAACGAGTCACACAAGGAACTTTCCAGCCAGGTTTCTTTCAAATTGGCCCAATGGTTGATTTTTAAAGAATTTTCTTATGATTTCTCTTTTCCGATAAGCCTCTTCCTCCCCGACACGCCCACATTTTTTGACAAATGTAAAAATTTGTGAACAAACTTTGAGAAGAGAGACGCAAGGAACATTCCTTTCAAGTTTGATTAAAATTGGCCATATGGTTGATTTTTAAAGAATTTTCTTATGATTTCTCAAAGTCTGATAAGCCCCTACCTCCCTGCCACAGCCATATTTTTTGACAAATGTAAAAAATTGTGAAATAAATTCGAAAATAGTGACTCAAGACACATTCCTACCAAGTCTGCTTCAAATGGGCCCAATGGTTGATTTTTAAAGAATTTTCTTCTGATTTCTCTAAGTCCGATAAGCCCCTTTCTCCCTGCCACTGCCACATTTTTTGACAAATGTTAAAATTTGTGAACAAATTTTGAAAAGAGTGACTTAAGGAACATTCCTGAAAAGTCTGGTTCAATTGGGCCCTATGGTTAATTTTTAAAAAAATTTCTTATGATTTCTCTAAGTCTGATAAGCCCCTTTCTCCCTGCCACGGCCGTATTTTTTGACAAATGTAAAAAATTGTGAATAAATTCGAAAACAGTGACTCAAGGCACATTCCTACCATGTCTGCTTCAATTGGGCCCAATGGTTGATTTTTAAAGAATTTTCTTCTGATTTCTCTAAGTCTGATAAGCCCCTTTCTCCCTGCCACGGCCACATTTTTTTGACTAATGTAAAAATTTGTGAATAAATTTTGTAAAGAGTGACTCAAGGAACATTCCTGCAAAGTCTGGTTCAATTGGGCCCTATGGTTGATTTTTAAAGAATTTTCTTATGGTTTCTCTAAGCCGATAAGCCCCTTTCTCCCTGCCACGACCACATTTTTTGACAAATCTAAAATTTTGTGAATAAAGTTTGAGAAGAGTGACTCAAGGCACATTCCTGCCAAGTTTGGTTCAAATTGGCCCAATGGTTGATTTTTAAAGAATTTTCTTTTGATTTCTCTTAGTCTGATAAGCCCCGCCCTGCCACGCCCACGTTTTTTGATGAATCAAAAATCCGCGAACAAGTTTTGAGAAGGGTCACCCAAGGAACATTCCTGCCAAGTTTGGTAAAATTTGGCCCATTGAAATAGGAGGAGAAGATGTTTAAAGAAATTGTGAACGGACGGACAGACGGACGGACAGACGGACGGACAGACGGACAGACGGACGGACGGACGACGGACAAAAAGCGACCACAATAGCTCACCTTGAGCACTTCGTGCTCAGGTGAGCTAAAAATAAACACTTATCACTAATAAGTGGGAAAATATGTGAGCATATGGTATTGTCCTGAAAACAGGACTCTCGGCATATATGGGTTAAGTTCCGAATTCAAAAAGAGTTATTAACTTCGGTGTTATGTCTTGCCTAATTCTTATATCAACAACATAATCTGTTCCCAAAACAACAAGATTAAACAATTTCCAAGAACACAGATTTTAAAGACCCTGCTAAATATCACTGTCTTTCAACCACATTATTGGCTTGGTGCTCTGCCAAAATGGATTTCACTTTCAAAACAAATTTTATAGAAACAGGAAGCTTTTAGGAAGCAATTATTGACATTGGAATCTTTACATCTTCATGATACATAATTCACTTTATCAAACCTGGGATTAATTTCATAGTTTTCAATAAACTGAATACCTATTAATTATAGTACCGAATTTTGTAATCTGCAAATTTTAAGACTAGATGAAATATCAAATTTTGTATGTTTGGATTATGATTTAATTCTAAATATTCTATACAATTGGTAAGAATTCATTGCTAATGTACTGTATATTTAAGTGTACATATAATGTCTGAAATCCTCTGACCAAAGACATTCTCAACTGACCCTGAAACCCATTGCTAACTAAGTAATTTTAAACTGACCCTGAAACCATTGCCCATTAGGGCATTCTAAACTGACCCTGAAATCCCTTTCCCATTAGGCCACTCTCAACTGACCCTGAAATTCTTCGCCCAGTAGGGCATTCTCAACTGACCCTGAAACCCCTTGCCCCTTAAGGCATTCTCAACTGACCCTGAAATCCCTTGCCCACTAGAGCATTCTCAATTGATCCTGAAATCCATTATTATTATCATCATGCAACTGACCCTGAAATTCTTTACCCACCAGGGCATTCTCAACTGACCCTGAAATTCTTTACCCACCAGGGCATTCTCAACTGACCCTGAAATTCTTTGCCCACTAGGGCATTCTCAACTGACCCTGAAACCCCTTGCCCACTGCTTTCTCAACTGATCCTGAAACCCCTTGCCCATTTCATCATTCTCAACTGACCCTGAAACCCCTTGCCCACTAAGGCTTTCTCAACTGATCCTGAAACCCCTTGCCCATTTCATCATTCTCAACTGACCCTGAAATCCCTTGCCCACTAGGGCATTCTCAAGTGATCCTGAAATCCGTTATTATTATTATCAACTGACCCTGAAATTCTTTACCCACCAGGTCATTCTCAACTGACATTGAAATTCATTGCCCACTATGGTATTCTCAACTGACCCTGAAAGCCTTTGCCCACTATGACATTTTCAACTGACCCTGACAGCCTTAGTCCACTAGGGCATTCTCAACTGACCCTGAAAGCCTTTGCCCACAAAAGCACTCTCAAGAGACCCTCAAAGCCCATACCAACTAAGGCTTTTTCAACCAACCCAGAAAGCCCATGCCCACTAAGGACATTCTCAACTGACCCTGAAATCGTTTGCCCAATAGGACATTTTCAACTGACCCCGAAATCCTTTCCCCACTAGGGTATTCTCATCTGACCCTGACATCCTTTGCCCACTAGGACATTCTCAACTAAGACATTCTCAACTGACCCTGAAATCACTGCCCTTTAGCCATTCTCAACTGACAAAAAATCCCTTTCCAAATTGAATCACTGAGATGAACATGGTCCAAACAAACAATTTCTTACAACACGTCTAACCTAACACCTTTATAAATACTGATTACTTCACGATCCCTGTTAAATTTAGTAATGTCGGAACTTTTGAGCAAAGAGTAGTTTAGCCACAAAATGGTTAACCACAAAATCATTTCTCCCTCATTTACCATAATTAACACACCACATTAACACATCATTTTTGCCATTTTTTGTGGAAACTAATGTGAGGTATTGATAATTATCATTTCTTTTGATAATTAATGTGAGTGGAATACTAATCTAAGTCAGTTTATTTTGACTTGTATAGCTGAATACTGATCTAAGACAATTTTTGCATTCAAACTTGTATAGAACTCACGCATAGTGGGTCATTCAAACTAGTAAAACAACATTTGCTTCCATCTTAATTTTCAAAACTTGTTCTGAGGAAGAAAACACTTCGTCGGTGTAAATGTGAAACCTCGTATGTCGATTTTTGCGATTTTCAAAGTACAAACTTGTGTGTCCAGTTTAGACAATTCTCGCAAGTTTTGAGATATTTTTACCAATCAGTATCAATGATACATTATTTATGAAAAATATGTCAAAATTTCAAGTAAAACATTTCAGTTTGGGAAAAGTTATTACGCTTTTTTCCCTCCTCTTTAGAATTTTCCAAAAACGAGATACGAGGTTTTGCATTTAAAACGACGACTTAATGACTTTGATGGTTTGTGTCAAATCAAAATTCAATTTGCCACCATCTAGCTATATATGGGGCATGTTGTAAGTTGCTATTTGACAAGTACAAAACATATAAATCTGCTTTAATAATATTTATGCGCAATTGCTTGAAAAGGAAATCTTGAAATGATGCATAAGAATTTTGCGAAATTTGATATCCTAGTACAAATGGCAAATGTTTTATTCCATGATGATCATAAATTTAAAGTCATTTTGGTAGTGGGCCATGACATGTCTGTGTTCAGTGTTGTATACATGCAAAATTTCTGACCTGTCACAAGTTTTGGAAAATATTATTTTCAAGTACTGCCTAGATATAGATGTATGGACAGAAATCACTAACAAGAGCTAATCCTAATGAGGGCTTCATGCTCAGGTGAACTAATTGCATTATTCTCGGCAGACATGTATGTACACACACCCAAGGTCATAGACAACATATCATGCTTTAACGCAAGTCTGCAGACTTGATCAGACACACATTCACCGCCTAATTACAGCCGAAGTTTGTCCCAAGGATGTCACCCAAGCAGCACTTTATGAATGTGACGATTATGTGATAAGTACGCCAAGTTGTGTGTGACAGGACCTTAAGCCCATTGCCTTTTAAGGTAGAATACCCTTAATGTGGACATTTTTAGATTCATAAAACATCAGTTTTTTCGAGCGGTGTCATTACATATCCAAACATATTCTAGTGCGGTCGGAAATTTGGCTGTGGAAAGTTCAATCGCCAAATGTTTTTGACATTGCTCGAATAATTCCGACGTCACGCGAATCTCAATAGGGGTAGACTTCCTTAATCAAGTCTTGTTGAAGTCACACACATGGAATTCAAGAATACTTCAAAACTAAATGAAGTAATTTCCTAAGAAATTTGAAAGCTTTCTTTTAACCTTATTATACTTAACATTCTTACCAGGTGAGTAATTGAACAAGTTTTTTCAGAACTATTTTCAACTCAAGAGAAGCTATTTTCCTGGTATTTAATTAGCAAGAAAATGCTAAAAATAAGCTTCCAACCCTTTCCCATGATTAATTCAAAACATTTATTTTGTTATAAGGTGACTGTATTTCTTTTTTTTTTTTACTATGTTTAAATTTTTTGTCATGGCCAATATGCAGCTAACCATTGTATTCCTGGCATTTAAAGTACAAATATTACATCCATTATAATTGCAATCAGCAGCTGCTGATTATCCTATGTAGATATTTTGTATAATGTTAGAAAGACACATGACTTTAGCTATATAACAGAAACGAAATTGGCCATTACAAATGTTTAAACCCCCAATGATTTAAGACATGGGTGCGACAGGTGCAGCATTTGCTGTACCAATAATTGCCGTTGATGTGGCATGCTGCAACAATAGTTGCCATTGGTGTGTTAGTTCGGCACACCAACGCAAATAACATGACTTTGCCAGTCTAAAAGTCAGAAATGGTATTGGCCAAGTAAAAATTCAAATCCATGCACATAGGACAAAATCTTGTACTTCTAACATAGACTCGGATGTTCATTAGAGCCCCTATTCAATCAAAACTACAGGTTTTCCTTCCATTCTATCATTATTTACACAAAAACATTCTCCTAAGCCTTGTTTATAAATTCTTCAATCACTGCTAATTGATCCATCACTGCACCAGAGTGTATAATTAAATACTTCTTAATTAACTCAACATTCCAGTCTGTATGTCTTTGATGTTTCTGCTCTGGTCATTGAACTTTATACAGGAGACAATTGGGCAATTACCAAACAACAAAATTGTAGCTGCTACAAAATGAAAAGCTCATCTCAACCATATGAATATAGACATAATATTGTCTGCATTGGTGCTGCGAAATGAACTCCGAAGGAGCAAAGGCGAACGGAGCAATTTGGTGCATTCTAGACCGTTCTTGACCACAATAATTCTGTCATTTTAGTGGCTGCGGCCTTTGCGCAGTTGGTATCACATCTGCCTCTCATTCGAGAGGTCCCAGCTTTGATACCTGGCCAAGCAAATACCCTTTCCGACAAAAATGTCACCCATCAATGGTTTGATATTGTGAACCTATGTGGGAGAGCAGCTGGAGACTCGGTAAGGGTGTTATGGTAGTACTGGTATGAGAAACGACAGGAACCGATGGTTAGGTGCTCCAGCCACTGCGATATGACAATAGCAGTCGAAAACAGCGTAAAACCCCAATAAACTATTTTAGTATTAATGTAGCGACATGCTTCATTTATGGCTTTTATCTGAGTGGCAATTGCGCACCTGCCATACCCATGTCTACACACAATGCTAAACATCTATCCAAGTTCAGATCAAAGTCAAAAGGAATTAAATTCCTTAAGGTAGTCCATCCCTTATGGGATTCGCACAACGTCAGAAAGATTCCGGCTCAGTCGAAAACATTCCACGGTGGAACTTTCCGCCGCCTCATGTTGTACGACCGCGCCCGAATAGGTTTGGATATGCAACGACGCTTGGAAACTATGATGTTTTGTGAATCTCAAAATGGCCACATCACAGGTATTCTACTTTAACCCTTTCCCAAACGTTAAAATTTTAGGGAGGTCCAATTTTAAAGCTGCTGCAGACGACAAATGGGCCTTGTTTACGATAGAACTTGTGTACAATACAGCAAGGAAAATATTGAGACAAAAGGAGAAACTGCTGGTTATCAGCAGTTTCTTATTTTGTATCAATGTTTTCCCAAGCCATTTTTATGAGGGACGTCAAAACCAGTTCTTGTTTGGGAAAGGGTTAAAAGAGAATTCCTACTTCTTTAAATCTTCAGGTATCACTGTGTTGTAAGTTGTACGTTAGATTTGTGTAGTTTGTACGGAAGTTTTGAGTGGTCAATCAAAGATGGCGTCGGGGGAAAATCGTTAGAGGTAGGTGTCTTAGTTTTTCGTCGATAATTTCCTTAAATGGCCGTATCTTGTCTTGATACTGATATCATTGTACAGGAGAAATGTATACCTATTCACGGTGCTATATAGCCAAGTACCAGTGTTGTCCTATCGTACTCAGTCGTTGTGCAAAGACAGCCCAACACGGAACACTTTTTTCGAAGCGAGAAAGTTGCCCTTTTAAGGATGATTACATAGTAAACAGCGAACTAGGGAACAAACTATTGCTCTAACTTGGATGTTTTTAACATGCTCTTTTCTATGGTTACCGTTATTTTACACACAAATGTCTAGAATGACCACAAACGCTGTGTTTACTAAATGGCCAAACAACGGTGTAGTCACAGTGAAAATATGCAGACACAACGGTGCAGTTTCTGTGTTATCTGTACGGTGTAGTTATTATTTTCACAACAAATTTTGAACGGTGTAGACTTGGTATGTTGTATAGGGCGAACTAGCTCTAACAGATAGCAGATCATCTGTTTTATCTCCCTCAAATACTTTGGTCTTAGAAAACTCAGATGAAAATGCCGCCATCCTCAAAGTAAATGAAAACAAAAGTTAAGAAAATATGTTTTCTCTTTTCTTCATTCTCCTAAGCCTTAAACAGTTCAGTGTATGTTTGATTTAATTTTCGGGAGACATTTTTGTTATTTGTGATTGAATAAACATCTGACGGAAATGATAATCAAAAGGAATACCATCACAAAATATCAAATAAGACATACGATAACCGTCATTTTGAAGCCATGTTAAGTGCAACGGCAAATTTCTTGTTCATCCGTTCATTTGATTTGTAGATTCGAAATTTCGGCTCTGGCTTTGAATTTTTCTTTGTAACTGTTTTAATTGGTTATTACAATCAATTATTGTAATTAATGAAATGATTTCAACTCATGGAGTATGATAATTATTGATCGAAATGTATCTTGTTTTCAAATTGACCCCTCATTGAAAAGTCTGATTTTACCCAAAATAAAGGATTCAATCAACAAAACATAAATTATAAATAACAAAACATAAATTATAAATTTGTGTCATAAACATTTGGGCCTTTTTTTCGTCTTGTTCGACTTAAGTAAATAAGTCTTGAAAATAGAATTCTGGAACAGCAAAATTCATTTTGGAATTTCATACGTAATGAACTTCTTCTTCAGGACTGACATTTTTCTGACCAAGATTTTTTGGGCTCACTCATAAAATGTAACCATTTGCAATGAAAAAGACAATATTCTATTCGCCAAAACCGTTTGACTATTGGAGTAAAACGCATTGAAGTACTACCAAGACAGTGTAACTTACACACATCCATAAATAAATGAAATGCAATGTTTTCCATCGAGAGCCGACCTTCATTGACCAAAATAAACAAATACCAAGTTGATCAACGCTTCTCAATGACTTAATCACATCTGGGAACAAACTGTTAATTTCAGCCATTGTTTTCATGTTGTCGTGGGGAAAGAGAAGAGACCCTATCCGTTTCATCTGTTTTAGCACGTCCAATGGAAATATCAGGAATTAAGGTCGGGGCTTTTTGAACGACTTTATGGGGTGTTGAACTTCGTCATTTTTTATGTTCAGGACTCATGCATTCAAAACCGGGGATATCATCGATAGAAAGAATCTTGTTAACTCCAAAATCTTTTTTTCTACGTCGATGAGGTCTATCTTGTGTATTCTATGCTCGCAAATGGGGATGATGTCCTAGTCTGACTTCTTGATAATATCAGGAATAATACTAAAGTTCAGAGTTTTCAAATCTTTTTGACCTCTCTGATCATTGATCTCCCCCGCCCTGCGCACTTTTAATATCTGACTGGAATGGTCCTGTTCCGAATGCTTCACAACATTTTCGAAACTCCCTTCAAAATGACAGTAGTAATAGGTGAACAGCATGGAACTGAAAATAAAGAAAAAAATAAAACGGACGCCAGCAGATTCTTGGTAATTTCTACTATTTGACCCTTACGGAATTGCTTTGACAAAATAGCAAGGAAACTAGATTCTGATATATTTTGATTAAAGTATATTTTGTAGACATATTGTCACCTTCTTTGCTGCAAAGCATTTACAAGTCAGTCACATAAAAAATTATTAACATAATTGTTGAAGAATTTCGGTAGTAATTGTAAAACATGATTCTCAGCCGTGAAAACGTTATCATTAAACATAAAAATATTATCATTCCAGAAATGATAAGTTCTGTATTACTTCAAGTCTACACCGTTCACAATTGCATTATGTCTACACCGTTCACAATTTGTTATGAAAATATAACCACACCGTACATAAAATACAGAAACTGCACCGTTGTGTCTGCATATTTTCACTCTGACTACACCGTTGTCTGGCCATTTAATAAACACGGTGTTTGTGGTCATTCTAGACATTTTTGTGTAAAATAACAGTAACCATAGAAAAGAGCATGTTAAAGACATCCAAGTAAGAGCAATAGTTTGTTCCCTAGTTCACTGATTACTATGTAATCATCCTTAAAAGGGCAACTTTCTCGCTTCGAAAAAAGTTTTCCGTGTTGGGCTGTCTTTGCACAACGACTGAGTACGATAGGACAACACTGGTACTTTGATATATAGAACCGTTGATAGGTATACATTTCCCCTGTATAATGATATCAGTATCAAGGCAAGATACGACCGTTTAAGAAATTTATCAATGAAAAACTAAGACACCTACCTCTCATGCTGTATTGTTGTCGCCATCTTTGAATGACTACACAAACCTAACGTACAACTTACATCACAGTGGGTATGAGGGCATACTAGACAAGATGGTATTTATTTAACAAATTTTAGTTACTCATCATGAACATGTGTTTACTGCCATCAAGATTTTTTTTTCTAAGCAAACAGTGTTCCAAACATATGTTTCCGAAATAAAACAGTTTTTACCACAATTAAATTTCAATTTCCTTTTCTAATTTTGTTTTTACAGAGATAATAGTACATGCCAATACATTCCAGCCTTTTTCTATTCATAATTTAAAGAAGCAAAATGGTCTTGCACAGTTAACCGTTTTGATGTCCCTAAGAAAGACTTTCTCAGAAAACATTACCACAAACGAAGAAAATGCTGATAATAAGCACCCTGCAAAGGTGGCAAAAAATACCCAATTTTACTTTTTTGCTCTGAAAATTTAGGGAGAAACCAATTCAGTCCCTCCAATATTCAGATAATGGGCAAGACGGGCACTTGAGCTACCGGTAATTGCCCCTGCCCCCCTCCCCCCCAACCCCCTATGAAATTGATTCCTGTAACTGGCCCATATCATATACAAATTCTCCTGTAATTTATCAACATCCAATGTGTCATCTGCAGCAGCAAATTATAGTGTCCCAAAACACTCCACTTGGGAAAGAGTTAAAAACAATATTTGATTCAGATCAAGCACCCAAATTGTACTCTAATCACTAAAAGATGCACTCATTTAGTATGTCAATAATATACTAGAATAGTACCTTTGATCAAGAGACTGGTCCCAAAGAAAGGAACCATACTGATATATTGATTTAACCCTTTCCCAAAACAACAAAATTTTGGACTGTTCCAATTGGAAAGCTGCTCTAGACGACAAAATTCATGTTAAAAAGCAAAGAATTTGTGTTCAATATGGTACAGAAAATACTGAGACAAAAGGAGAAAATGCTGATTATCAGCATTTTCTTCTTTTGCCTCAATGTTTTCCAAAGTCTTTTCTAATAGGGGCGTCAAAAGCAGGTCTTGTTTACGTCTATTGGTGACCCATCATTACTATGGAGAAGGCCATTGGTGATTTCACAAGACCAAATGGTAAACAATTGAACTCCCACATGCCCTGGTAATGATGAATCTTGTCTTGTGTTTGTCTCGGGATCCAAAGTTCTCTCTAAAAATCCTTGGGGCCCTTGCTTTAAGTCTCATTGAAGAGACTTGACTTGCAGTTAATTGAACCAGCAATTTCTATCTTAGAAGTAGAGCACTTTACGAAACATGTTGGATTCAAAATTCTACAGCCAATAGAACCTAAATAATGAATGGCTCTCGTCATGCAGCCTGCATGCACTGGGATTAATATCAGGCTCCAAGATGGTCCCTTTTTGAGTGACAAGTTAAATCATCTATTTATCAGCTGTGATGCATTCAAGTTGAAAGAATTTTCATTTCTTCACATGAAATGTTGCCAATAAGCTTTCTAGAAAGAATTTCCGGCTATTAAAAACAAATGAAATATTAAATTGGGTTGATGGGTCGACTTTTCTGATGTTTTGACTTATTTTGGGAAAACAATTCAAATTGACTACATAATATTTTTCATGGTAAATTTAGCTGAGCATCTAGTGAGTAGTGCTTTCATAATGTGTAATTTCATGTCTTTTAGCCCTTTCACAGATTATTATAGCAAGACTCTTGTTGCTGCTATTTCAAATTTGAAATCTGCTGCAGATGACAAAACTGATGCTGATAAACATAGGACTTGTGTAAAATTTAGCACAGAAACATGAAGTTGAAGTTATTTTAAACATAATTATGATACCTGCTGAAAATGATTTGCTGTAATATGAACTAGACATCTTATTGTAGTCTTAGATCAGACTGTATAAATCCAAGCACATATGCAGTCAACCAAAGCAGAAAAAGTCGAAGATTAGCATGACAAGGGTTAAGAATGTGGACAATGATAAAACAATTTGTCATCATTCAAACTCTAGGGTTACAGGCTCATTTGTAAGTGTCACATAAACATGATAAAAGTTGTAAATATTTCATGGTTGGGCCACCCATAAAACTTTTAAAAAGTATCATAGCTAATCAAGTTCAGTCATTGACAAATTCATTTTTGAAAGGGGATTCAATTAATTAATTGAATATCTTAAGTAAAGAAATTCTTATTTATTATATTGTTTAGTACAAAATCATTACAATGTCTTAGGTCTTTGGAAGAAAACAACATTCTATGACTTACATGCTCAAAAATATCATCTTAGAAAGTTTCAGCCACAAATGAAAGAATCCGCAATATATAGAGCCATTATATATACTGAGAGGCAAAAATAAGAATACGCCCTAGTTCTTCCACGTATTCTAAGAAAACGATGTATAGATTATTACGATTTCTAAACGCCACTGATGAAGGTTGTTTGTTTTATGTACAATTCTTCGCCTACCTGTCTATCTGTTCCTCCTTCCGTTGCGAAGGTTTTTTTCTATCATACAGCGGCATCGAAAAAGGGGATTTAAGAAATAAATTAACACAATAATTCACGTTGACACGAACCCTACATTTATGAACGGATTTGGATAAAATGTTCGCAGAAAGAGCCTAGTTACCTAGACCCATGCGTATATTGTTAGTTCTTTCCATATTATGATGCGTCATGGCAAAAGGGGGCTTGATGCAAACAAGTTATCTGACATAACTCCTTCTAAATTCATAGACGTATTTTGGTAAAATTTGCACAGGATGTTCCTATTCTACCTGGATAAGTGTATATTGTGTCACGTTTCTTTCGTATTACGCTGCGTCATAGAAAAATGGGTCTTAATGGCAAAAATGGGTATGTTGATTGTTTTCTACCAGCCACCGAGAATTGTGTTATGATGTTAGAGAAAAATTAACGTTGTGATTTGTTGTGATAATTGATAAAGAATTCCAATAAGCAATAACAGCAATATTTGATGCTCCACTAAGTCGCACATGCAAAATTTGCAAGATCGGCATGTAGCAAGATTACAGGTAATCAAGCAATTTCAGGTAAAATTTAACGATACTACATTATTGGTCTACGAGTAGGAATAAATAGTGCCAAATTTTGAGTCGATATGATGGAAATTAAGAGAGATATCGAAAATCAAAAAGTGTATACTTTCTTTTGCCTCTCAGTATATTATTGTATATTGATAATTTGAAATATTCTGATAGAGAATCTTGTTGGTACTGACTACGAGTAAAATTTAAAAGCTCGTATTCAAAAGCTCGTAAGGTCAAGCATTAAACCAGAAAATTGTCAAAATTGTCCTTCCTTTGTCTCTATGTGATGCTTTGCTAGTAGCTTACAGCTAACTTGGAACCCCAAAACATAGGGCTTATTCTTATTGTAAAAAGATTGCATGAAAAAATTTGAGTGGAGTGCCATGACTTGGTGCTACCATTATAAAGCACTCCATAATGGGCAGAACAATTTCTTTTGATAATTCATTGTTTTCGAGAACTTTCTCTCTCAGAATTTTATGAAACTAAATTTAGCTATTCAAAGTTTTTTTTGCGTTGAAGTGCACAGTTTTCAGGCAATGCCCAGCTGTGCCAGTTCATCAGATAGAGTATGTCTGACTCCTGTCAGAGATTTAACATCTAAAACAGGGAAGCTGTTTTTTGTATGTTTTAACAGCCTGTTGAAACCTTAATGACTTTTTTGTTGCAATATCCCTTCCTTTTTAGCAAAACTATTTGTAGAACAGGGGGACTATAATCCCAGTCTACCAAGCTTAGGAGTAATGCTTTGGTTACAAGTTTTTATGTACACAACTGTCATATTTATATATACGAGGTATAGTCAAAAAGTTCCCGGACTGCCTTTAAATTGTATATTTTCCGACGTATTTGATTCAAGTCTTTATTCAATAAGTAATTTTGAAATGTAAACTACCACTTTGATAAGTTTTTGTGGTTTTAAATTGTTAAAAATCAAAATTTTCAAAGACATTAGAACATGGTGTTCAAGAGTACGGATCACTTTGAAATAACGCTTGCTCCCAATATTCTTACTATTATTCAAAGGACCATATTTTAAAAATTACAGGCACTTTTACATGCAGCCTCGATATGGCATTACATCAACATATTTTCTGAACAATTTCAAAATTTTAATGTCATGGCATAAAAATTCTGCGTTTCATACATATTTCTCCTAGCAATGGATGAAAGACAACTGAAATCAAGGCGACGTCATCACAGCGTACGGAACAAATCTCCGCTATTAACGTCTATGTGAAGGCCGGAATGACGCCTATGGAAATTTAGAAGTTCTTTAATCCGAGCAACGGCTTCAGTGCATATTCTAGGACAACTTTGTTTAATTGACATAAGAAATTTAGGATTTACCGCTCGAAAATAAGCGATGATCTCAGCAATGCGTGGCCTGAAATCGTGCTCATTTAGACATGAAGACCGACATTCTCACGGACCGGTGGAAATCGTTCGACGATGTGGCTAATATTGTTGGAATATTTGTCGTGGTGCAATTTATAAAATAATTTAAATGAAATAAAATACGTCTAAATTGTACGCACGGCGGGAGGCACGGCTTTAGACGGATGATGAGCAAATGACCCGCTTTGTCTTTTCTTTGAACGTTTCCTAAGAAGCGTGTGAACGCTGATTTTACCAGGATAATGTATGTCTTACCAACCTAATGCATCCATCATACCGATATGAAAATAGGAACCACATAATTATGTTCTAAGCTATGAAAGACTGATCCACATAACACGCAATACAGCCCGGACTCAGTAAAATGTCATTTCAGCATTTCCCTCGTTTATTGAAATTTCCCCTATGTCGCAGGTTTGAGTCAAACGAAGAGCTTTGACCTGCGACCAGGTCAGCTGTGAAATATTATGACACCGAATTCATTCGTTTGCTACATATGTGTATCGCGATGTGAAGTATCTAGATCATTTTGATAAATAATTTAAAACAAGAGGGCCATTGGCCCTGAAGCGCTCACCTGACAGGCCCATACATGATAGGAAGCAATTTCATATTGGGGGGCTATAGACTCTATCCTAAATATTGGGGGGTGGGGGCTAATTGGGATTTCCCCAAAATTTTAAGTGTAAAATTAAGAAAAACTGGCATTTTTGGCCAATTTTGGAAGGGTTTAGCCCCCCCCTAGCCCCCCCCCCCCTGTTCCTATGGGCCTGCCTGACATAATAGCTTTCTGTATATGGTGTGTCTGAGCCTCCAAAATGATCACATTTTACTAAGATTTGTGGCCTGTATAAGATAATCATTCTGACAAATTTTCAGCTTGATTGGGCAAAAAAAACCCCAAGACTGGACCCCATGACCTAGTTTAGGACCCCAGATGACCAAATTTTGAAATTGTCCGAGATTTTATCAAGATAATTATTCTGACTAGGCTGATTGGGCATAAAATGTGGCCTCTAGAGTGCATTGCAAATAAGGTTTTTCTTAAATTTGACCTAGTGACCTAGTTTTTGACCCCAGATGACCCAATTTCAAACATTTTGTACATTTCATCAAGACAATTATTATGAGCTAATTTCAGGTTGATTGGGCAAAAAAATGGGCTTCTAGGAGTACAAACCAGGTTTGAACCTGTGACCTAGTTTAAGACCCCAGATGACCCAATTTCAAACTTGTCCATGATTTCACCAGGACAATCATTCTGAGCCAATTTCAAGTTTATTGGGCAAAGAATGTGGCCTCTAGAGTGCACAGAAGGTTTTACTAACATTTGACCTCATGACCTAGTTTTTGACCCCAGATGACCCAATTTCAAACTTGTCCGATATATCATCAAGACAATCATTCTGAGCAAATTTCAGGTTGATTGGGCAAAAAATGTGGCCTCTAGAGGGCACACAAGGTTTTACTAAGATTTGACCCCGTGACCTAGTTTTTGACCCCAGATGACCCAATTTCAAACTTGTCCGAGATTTCATCAAGATAATCATTCTGATCAATTTTCAGGTTGATTGGGCAAAAAATGTGGCCTCTAGAGTGCACACAAGGTTTTTTCTAAGATTTGACCCCGTGACCTAGTTTTTGACCCCAGATGACCCATTTTCTAACTTGTTCGATATTTCATCAAGACAATCATTCTGAGCAAATTTCAGGTTGTTTGGGCAAAAAATGTGGCCTCTAGAGTGCAACAAGGTTTCTCTAAGATTTGACCCCGTGACCTAGTTTATGACCCCAGATGACCCAATTTCAAACTTGTCCGAGATTTCATCAAGTCAATCATTTTGAGCAAATTTCAGGTTGATTGGGCAAAAAATGTGGTCTCTAGAGTGCACACAAGGTTTTTCTAACATTTGACCCAGTGACCTAGTTTTTGACCCCAGATGACCCAATTTCAAACTTGTCCAAGATTTCATCAAACAATAATTCTGAGCAAATTTCAGGTTGATTGGGCAAAAAATGTGGCCTCTAGAGTGCACACAAGGTTTTTCTAAGATTTGACCCCGTGACCTAATTTTTGACCCCAGATGACCCAATTTCAAACTTGTCTGATATTTCATCAAGACAATCATTCTGATCAATTTTCAGGTTGATTGGGCAAAAAATGTGGCCTCTAGAGTGCACACAAGGTTTTTCTAAGATTTGACCCAGTGACCTAGTTTTTGACCCCAGATGACCCAATTTCAAACTTGTCCGAGATTTGATCAAGACAATCATTTTGATCAATTTTCAGGTTGATTGGGCAAAAAATGTGGCCTCTAGAGTGCACACACGGTTTTTCTAAGATTTGACCCAGTGACCTAGTTTTTGACCCCAGATGACCCAATTTCAATCTTGTCCGAGATTTTATCAAGTCAATCATTCTGAGCAAATTTCACGTTGATTGGGCAAAAAATGTGGCCTCTAGAGTGCACACAAGGTTTCTCTAAGATTTGACCCCGTGACCTAGTTTTTGACCCCAGATGACCCAATTTCGAACTTGTCCCAGATTTCATCAAGTCAATCATTTTGAGCAAATTTCAGGTTGATTGGGCAAAAAATGTGGCCTCTAGAGTGCACACAAGGTTTTTCTAACATTTGACCCTGTGACCTAGTTTTTGACCCCAGATGACCCAATTTCAAACTTGTCCGAGATTTTATCAAGACAATCTTTCTGAGCAAATTTCAGTTTGATTGGGCAAAAAATGTGGCCTCTAGAGTGCACACAAGGTTTTTCTAAGATTTGACCCCGTGACCTAGTTTTTGACCCCAGATGACCCAATTTCACACTTGTCCGAGATTTGATCAAGACAATCATTCTGATCAATTTTCAGGTTGATTGGGCAAAAAATGTGGCCTCTAGAGTGCACACAAGGTTTTTCTAAGATTTGACCCCGTGACCTAGTTTTTGACCAAAGATGACCAAATTTCAAACCTGTCCGAGATTTTATCAAGACTATCATTCTGAGCAAATTTCAGGTTGATTGGGCAAAAAATGTGGCCTCTAGAGTGCACACAAGGTTTTTCTAAGATTTGACCCCGTGACCTAGTTTTTGACCCCAGATGACCCAATTTCGAACTTGTCCGAGATTTCATCAAGACAATCATTCTGAGCAAATTTCAGGTTGATTGGGCAAAAAATGTGGCCTCTAGAGTCCACACAAGCCAAAGGTTGACGCACGACGCACGACGGACGACGGACGACTGACGACGGACGACGGACACCGGACGACGGACACAGCGGTATCACAATACCTCACCATGAGCACTATCATGCTCAGGTGAGCTAAAAAGTTGTAAACTAACCCGAAATCATTGATTTTGGCTCTGTAAAATACGACGTTATGTAGACGTCGCTGTGCGACGTCAAAGTGATCCGTACATTGTTTATGTATGTTTTTGCGACTGTAAAATATTATGATATATGTTTTGTATCAATATAAATGATATATGTACTTATCGGACATGATTTCATCTTTTTAGGTATATAAGTTTTAGAAATATCCGAATGCATACAATTTACGTACGAAGGCAGTCCGGGAACTTTCTGACTGTACCTCGTAATTATCTCTCTTTCTACTCATGCAGTTGCTCTGAAACTTTGCACATGCCTCTGCGACCATAATGCCAGCCTCTAGACAAGGATCCATATCCCTGATTTTACATTTAGAGGAATTTTAACCCTTTTCATACTAAGAAATTCTTTGTTATGTGCAATTGTCATAATTATATCCGGGATAACTTTGTTTCTACTAGAGCTACTGCTTTCAAACTTTGTACATTGCTTCTTTTTACCATTTTCCGATTCATCACTTTCCAGCTCTTGATAGTTACACTTTGCTGTCCTCTGATACCTCCTGTACTACTTGCTATCATATTAACCCTTTTCCAAACAAGACCTGGTTTTGACGGCCCTGATAGAAAAGGCTTGGGAAAACATTGAAACAAAAGAAGAAACTGCTGATAACCAGCAGTTTCTCCTTTTGTCTCAATATTTTCTATGCCATATTTTACACAAATTCTATCTGTAATAACTTCCATTTTGTCATTTATGGCAGTTTTCGAAGTGGATCACCCTATAATTTTGCCGTTTGGGAAAGGGTTAATTCACTGTCATACAAAAATCTTTTAATAATAAATATCTCATTTTGTATTCACAATGCATGTATCAATTCTCATCCAATCATGCACAAATTGTGTTTCTATGATTGATTGAATCAATTTTTGCCATAATGCTGAAGAAATCTCGCTATTCTCTGGATGAAAATTAAGTTTGAATTAAAGTAAAATTCTGAAGGTAGACTCATGAATAGGTTAAGTTCAGGTAGATGGAATTTCAATTAAGCTGGCACCTCCCCAGGTACAAGAATGTAAACAGTGGGTAACTGGTCATTGGGTCATGCTCCAAATAGTGTAAAGATATTTTAAGACTTTACTTTTCTTTCATGTCTTGGGGGTACTCTCATGCTGATCTCAATCATTTAACCCATTACCAGACGGCAAAATTTTGGACTGTTCCTCACAGCAGACGACAATTTTTAATTTATGAAATTTTAATAATCTTACCATTTCAGGTTAGAAAACATTGTGGAAAATGAAAAAATTGCTTGACACAAGCAATATCTTCATTTTCCACAATGTTTTCCAAAGCCTTAAAGGGCGTCAAAAAGTGTCAATGTTTTCGAATGGTTTAAATATGTGACCAATCATGCTGAAAGGGCCCTTCTGGGAAGTTTGACAAGTATAGACCAACACTTTCTCCTTTTGCATCAATGTTTTCTCCACTATATTATACACAAATCATATAATATTTTTATATTTATCAACATTAATTATGTTGTCTGCAGCTGCTTTCATAATTATTGGAACATCCTAGAAAAATTCTGTTTGGGAACAGGGTAAATAATTAACAACATTAAATTATGCTAAGATTCCTTTAGGTAGTCCACCCCTAATGAGATTCACACAACATCAGATTGTTTCAGGGTCTATTGTAAACATTGAAAACAAATCAGATCTATATGGACACTTTACAAGTTTGCGAAATATGCACTTGATCCGCTGCTAAATGTTCAAAACATCGTCCAAAAAAATCTGACTTGTTGCATAAAATCTCATTAGGGGTAGATTACCTTATAAAGAATCGGAATTTCCTCATTGAAATAATAGGGTAGTAGGCGTTAACGAACATACCGCAAAAAATATGTAATCCCAGATAAGTTTCATGAGGATTAAATCTCATGCTCATTTTTCTTAACAAAATTCCCATGATAAAATAACTTTGAAATTGTTACCTGTAGAATTATAATAATGCTTATACCATACTATGCTGCTTTATTACATTATAAATCAAGAGGATGCATGCTTAGTTGATGAGGATGGTAGTTGATTAACCCTTTCCCAAATGGCAAAATTTTAGGGTGTCTTATTCAAAAGCTGCTGCAGACGACAAATGGATTTGTGTATGAAATAGCCAAGAAAATACTGAGGCAAAAGGAGAAAATGCTGATTATCAGCATTTTCTTCTTTTGCCTCAATGTTTTCTCAAGCCTTTTCTGTAAAGGATGTCAAAACCATGTCTTGTTTGGGAAAAAGTTAAGCAGGAAACAAATGCTTTAATGTAGCTTGCTGACCCACATTTTCTTCTTTTGCACACAAATGCTCGTCTTGAAATTTGTAAGCAAAACTGAAACAAGAAGTTAATACTGCTATACTGATTATTATTTGTAAAATAGCTTTCTTAGTAACAAAATCAATAGCAGTATGACTTTACTAATCCATCTTTGTCTAAAATTTTCTAATTGGGTACAGGGTTAAATGTGTAATTGGTTCTATAATTAAGCCTACCTTTTCAGGACTCTTGGACATGCCTTCAAAATCCAGTTTCCGTCTGACCTGTGCGGGCTGGTCTGTGGTCGGACTACCCAAATTTGACATCAGATTCAAAAACACATCGTCATCATAGTCCTGACTATCTCGTTCACTTTCACGATAAGTCCCTTTCTCCTTAAATACTGACTGGTTGCCATGAACACCGACAGTGTCATGTGATGTAATCATGTGACCATGTGACTGCCATGTTTGTGTGGGGGCAGCCATTTTGTCGTCAACAGGACCGGGTGTTAGCGTGATGAAAGTTGTCGGAGGAGAGGACAGCTTTCCGTAAGTCCTGTTGTCCATCTCATATGGCCCAGATGACCTCACATGACCTTGGCCAAGGTCATGACCTTTACGATCCAGCATTTGACCTTGTTGTTGTTTATCTACATGTATAGGTATCCTAGCGTCTCTGTGTGTCACATGTGACAAAGTTGGCACAGTGGTGGGTCGTATAGCACCTGAAGTGTATGTTTTTTTCTCCGTTATCTCTGTCATGAACTGTCCACCACTGCCAACAAACTGTCCACTATCAACAGGAAACTTTCCAACACCACCAGCTTTACTACCCAACTGATTCTGATTCTGAATTTGATTTTCTCTTCCAAGATTGTTATTCCCTATATATTGGACTGGTACATGACTATATCCACTACCATTTGGTACAGGGGTGCTGGTAGCATAGGGGCGTCCAAGTGTGACAAAAGTATCAAATATAACATTTCTCTCCGATGGCTTCCCCAGCGTCACAAACGTGTCAAACATGACGGGGATATTAGTTTGCTGGGATGTTTGTAATCCATTTGAAACACTATCTTTTTTGGACAGATTCGCATTAAATTGCGAGCCAGTTGTAATTGTAGACAGAGAAAAAACACCAGCTTCATTCATTTCACTTTGCTTGACACTAATGAATTGAGATGTCTGTGGTCCACTTTCATTAAAGTTATCATAGTCTTGACTTTCATTTGACTGTCCGTTTATCAAAAAGGGGCGTACAGAATTAATCTGCCCTTTGTTGTGGGTATCCTGTTGACCTACATGCATAATGGGATGCGTAATGGCGCGAGTTTGACCCGGTTCCTCTACACGAGAAGCGTAACTTTGTGTCGTAGTGGGTAAGGAGAAAATGGAGTGAAACTGATTAGCACTTGTTATATTTAACTTTGGCACATTTCTCTTCGTAGATGATTGATTTTTAGATAACATGTTAGATTCAGTTACAGGGTATTCTGTTTTATAACGTAAACAAGCAATTTCTGTAGACTGAGGCACTTCTTTTGTAACAGTTTGTTTTGAACCCTTCCTCTTCTTTTCTCTACGCCGACCTTGACCTTTTGAAAAGTTTTCAAGGTCACTTCCGCCATCCGTCATGTCATCATCGCTCAGAGGAAACTTGGGTAGATTCAACAGTGACCTTAATGAAGTTTTCTTCTTGGTTTTCTTGGTAGGGGAGACAGGTTGTACCGAGTGTGTGATGTCTGAATCGTGATGTCCACTATTGCCCACTCCTGGACCCCATCTCACATGATGTCCACTCTTATAGCCAGGACTCTTCCTAAGTGATGATGTAATCGTACTGTCTGTAGAGCCTGGGCGTAATGGGGAGTGTGAGCCCTCACACAGCCCGTGGGTTCCTCGCCCAACATGAACATGCTTGTGTCTGTGTGGGGGCTGGGGTGGGGGTTTGTCATCCAGACCCCTCCTCATGGGTGATTGTTGTAAGTCCCATGCCATGTCATAGTCCAGATATTCAGACTGACTTTTAGATGATGGGTCACCGATGGTACTGACTGAGTCGAGGGACATACTGGTTGTGGAGTCTAGGCTGTATGCGGGACCATAAGTGTTTACATGTCCTCCTACATTAGGTGGTAGATTGAAGTCACTTGCTTGGGTTGGAAAATGACCTGGCCGAGATGGATAGTGTCTATGTACATTTACATCACTGACCTGCGACCTTGAAGGATGACCTTGACTTTGACCTTCATCCATGGCAAATTTGTATCCACTTCCTCTTGGGTATAAACCAGTTTGATTAGTTTGGTTATGACTAGGATATTGATATATGTTTCTAGGCAGATCTGTCCTTGAAGTCAAAGAGTTGTCATGGTAACCAGGGTTGTAATGTGACCTTTGACCTTCATGTGACCTTTGACCTTCATAAACATGTCCATTTCTAGACAGTCCAACCTGCCTCACTGGTAAATTGACAGGAATCTGAATCTCCTTTTCCACACCTATTTTCCCATATCTAACATTATACGCTTTCCATTTCTCATTTATCGGTGAACTCATTGACCTTGACTGGTTATATCCGTAGTAACCTGTATTTTCCTTATTTTCATTAAATCCATCATAATCCAAATTTTGTCTAAATCCAGTAAAATCCACACTTTGGTTAATCCCACTGTCCACAGAATCTTCTACACTAGAATTCTCACCAAACTTGGACAACAAGTGCCCTTGACCTTGTTGACCTTGATGACCTACACCGTGACCTTTACCCTCACCACTATAAAACTGGCCTTCACTTTCCTTAGTTGAATGTTTTAATCTAGGTGGCTTCTTGGTGGCAAATTTTAACATGATTGCAACAACGAAATTCTCCTATAGCACCAAGCTTCAATCAGGTGATTGGGCCAATAGTTTTCTCCACAGAGTAAAAACAGGAACCTTTGCGGTTCACCCTTTGCTAAACTTACATAGTTTCAATGGCTCTTAGATCTGATAAAGTTCATTCACTAATTTTCTCTTTAACCCTTTGCTGTGCAATAATAGAAATTTTTATGAGTTAAAAAGGTTATTTTTTTTCTTTTTCAAGTTAATTAGCTGAAGAAACATTATTGCTCAGGTAATTGAGAATCCTTATCCATTTACCAAGCGACAAAATCAAAGGCTCATAGTTTAGTGATGTTGCAGATGACCATTAATTCTAAAATGTCGGTCATAAAATGATAATTCATTAGGTCAGGAAACATTGAGGTAAAAGAAGAAAATGCTGATTACCAGCATTTTCTTCTTTTACCACAATGTTTCCTTAGTCCTAAGTTAATGCCTATGTACCAAACATTTTCATCTTCTCCCTCAATGTTTCTGTTTGTTAAAATTCTCCTTTTGTGCCAATAGTTTTCTCCACAGAGTAAAAACAGGAACCCTTGCGGTTTACCCTTTGCTAAACTTGTCCAGTTTTTATGGCTCTTAGATCTGATAAGTTCATTCACTAATTTTCTCTTTACTCCGAACCTAAAACTTTTGACTCTGAAATTATTCTAATGAAATCTTATTTTAATCTTTATTTTAATCCTTTACAAAACTGACACTTATGATCAAGAAGCTTAAAGAAAGAATTTTCTGAAATAGTCACAGAATTTTAAGGACAAGTTGATATAAACTGATTCAGAGATCTCAAAATGAACCTTTACCAAACAATCAAAGATGCTTAACAAAGATCTGATAAAGCATTTACCAAACAATCACAGAACTTTCATACTCTTCGCCATAGATATCATAATGTAATTCAAGCACACACAATTTAATTAACTTTACTTGAGCATGAAAGGGAACTTTTGAAAACAGCCAGGTAAAAGGAGATAAAGTTTTCACAATTTCCATGACTAGAAATGCTTTCTAGAAATACCACATCTAAATCTGACCTCCTTATAACAATCTTAATGGCTTTTGTTATCTTCACTTGTTTTAAGAGTGGAATTCTGTTGTTTAACCCTTTCCCAAACAGCAAAATTTTAAGATGCTTTAATTTGAAAGCTGTTGCATATGACAAAATTGGTTTTCATAAATTATAGGGTTTGTGTGCAATATATAGCACAGAAAGTTTTGAGACAAAAGGAGAAAGCGCTAGTTACAAGCATTTTATATTTTTGTCTTTCCGAAGCCCAATTTTGTGTAAGGTTGTCTTGTTTGAGAAAAAGTCTAAGTACCATTCTTTTCTCCCTCGATGACAAATTCTCGATGACAAATAATACTAAAACAGGATATAATTTAGATTCTTGAAAAAGAAGTCATTATAACTAACCCCAGAACATCCGAGACAACAGCAAAAGTCAGCTAAAAGGTGTAAAATTCAGGTAAAACTATTTCAGAGAAAAACATCTTCAGAGCAAAAAATCGAAAAGAGCAAAAAACTGACATGAGAGGAAGGAAGTTCAGAGCATACAAGATTCCTAAGTTGCTGAAATGTTTATAACCTTTCTCCAATCAATCTTGTACAAGTTTCTACCCATTTGGTACCAATTAGCTCTTTACCAAACAAAACATGCACAATTCTTGAGGTGAAATGGGAAAAAAATGCTTTTGAACACAAACTGCATTAAATTTGCATGTCATAGAAAGATGTAACTGAATAACTAACTGATCAAAGTCTACAGAAAAGTTTAATCCCAGAGTTTTCTGTGACAATTAACCCATATGGTCTCATATCAATCCAACAATATTGTCTTTTTATCCAAACTAACATTTCACTAACTTAGAATTTGAAAACTTCAACTTTGCTTAGATCCAGAGGGGGATACTCCAACCTCTCTCCAATTTGTAATAAAAACTTCTCAAATCAAAATGATTTTTTTAAGATTTTCATGTGCCAATATTGTCAGGAAAATTGTCTGGACCTGACCAGGGGTGGGGTGTAAGGTTAAATTCCTTCTTGCATTATTCTATTGTAGCAAAAAATTATCAATTAAAAAAATTTTCACTAAGACTCTTCTCAATGTGAAGTGTACAGATTTTCTCAGGTAATTTTGTACTGACCTATTGGCCTATTAATCAATCAGGTCTTTAAGTGATAAAAACTGTAAGCTGTTCCAGGAATTATCCCTTAACCCTTTCCCAAACACCAAGTTTTAACAAGTTAAAATTCAAAGATGATGCAGGTGTCAAACTCATTCTTGAATAGTGTTGGGAAAATATGTATACTACATTAAAGAATTTATAAAAAGTAATTGCAGTGAGCAACAAGAGTGCCATGGTCACAATATACGCCGCCACTTAAAAAACTTGAGACAAAAAAATGACATTGACAAGGATTTATAAATATTCACACAAAAACCTGTAAAAAGTTGTGTTCACAAAAAGGTTTTTATAAATATCCAGTCAAAAACCTGAAATGAATTGCGTTCACGAGGCTGAAATATCAATAAGCCCCAGAGACTAAGATTGAAGGGGGCATAACTCAGGCAAAAATCAATGAACCATAAAATCCTTACTTCATGCACATCTACCAATTGAGGTAATAACATCCACCAAGTTTCATTAGTATCCAGTCAGAATCTTAGAAGAAGTTGTGTTGACAAGGCTGCAATTTCAATAAGCCCCAGAGACTAAGTTTTAAGGGGGCATAACTGTGGCAAAAATCAATGAACCATAAAATCCTTCCTACATGCACATCTACTAATTGAGGTGATAACATTGACCAAGTGTCATTAATATCCAGCCATAAACTTAGGAGGAGTTGCGTTGACAAAGCTGCAATTTCAATAAGCCCCAGAGACTAAGTTTTAAGGGGGCATAACTGTGGCAAAAATCAATGAACCATAAAATCCTTCCTTCATGCACATCTACCAATTGAGGTGATAACATTGACCAAGTTTCATTAAGATCCAGCTAGAAACTTAGGAGGAGTTGCGTTGACAAGGCTGCAATTTCAATAAGCCCCAAAGACTAAGTTTTAAAGGGGCATAACTCTAGCAAAAATCAATGAACCATAAAATCCTTCCTTCATGCACATCTACCAATTGAGGTGATAACATTGACCAAGTTTCATTAAGATCCAGCTAGAAACTTAGGAGGAGTTGCGTTGACAAGGCTGCAATTTCAATAAGCCCCAGAGACTAAGTTTTTAAGGGGCATAACTCAGGCAAAAATCAACGAACCATAAAATCCTTCCTTCATGCACATCTACCAATTGAGGTGATAACATTGACCAAGTTTCATTAAGATCCAGCTAGAAACTTAGGAGGAGTTGCGTTGACAAGGCTGCAATTTCAATAAGCCCAAGAGACTAAGTTTTTAAGGGGCATAACTCAGGCAAAAATCAACGAATCATAAAATCCTTCCTTCATGCACATCTACCAATTGAGGTGATAACATTGACCAAGTTTCAAGAAGATCCGGCCAGAAACTTAGGAGGAGTTGCGTTGACAAGAAAAGTGGACGGACGTACGGACGGACGGACGGATGGACGGACGGATGGACGGACGGACGGACGGACGGACGGACAGACGGAGAAGATGTCGCCAATATACGTCCGCCTCCGGCGGCGTATAAAAAGGTAATCAACATTTTCTCTTCTTCACTCAATGGTTTCCAAAGCCTTCTCTGCTAGATGCATCAGAACCAGGACTTATGGTGTTTAGGAAAGCTACAGCCCAATATTACAATACTTTTCAACCAAAACCTCATAACTGCAGCTTGTTTTAAGCTGCAGTTACAAGGTTTTTGTTGAAAAGCAGCAAATATTTTCCAGCAACATCAAAACAGAGCTTATAGAAAGTGTTTCAGCTGCTCCTTTGCCTAGCCATTGCACCAAGTATGCCCATTGAAAAAACACAGAACTAATAGATCAAAGGTACCAATCTTAAAGCAATCTGTGCCCTATCTTCACAATCAATTAGTCCAAATTGTTTACACTCAGGTAGCCCACTTTTCCTATAGACTGACTGATTCCATGGCTACAAAAAGAGTTTAATTTTGATTCATTGGTTTTTTTCAGTTTTCAACTGTTATGGTCATATTGCAGAGGCTGGAGCACCTAACCATGGATTCCTGTCATTTCTCATACCTGTACTGCCACAACATCCTAACAGAGCCCCCAGCTGCTCCCCTACATAGGTCAAAGATTATCAAACTATTGGTGAGTTACATTTGTGTCAGAATGCATATTTGCCCTAGCCGATGATGGAACGGGAGGCAGCTATTAGATGGGCTACTATTACTGCGCTATGGCCGCAGCCTGTCTACAAAAGAGACTCAACATCTTGTTTCTCTATAAAGTGTGACTAGAGAATGGCCAGGTGCATGAACTCATTTCCCTAATAATTCCAATCATGACCATATTAAATTCATCGATTAAGTTTTGATTTGTCAAGAAATTGGATTGAATGGAATTTTACGTCCCACTGAAGAGCATTTATATTAAAGATGGAACTTCAGTTTAAAGTCTCACCCTAAAGACTGTTGTCAAGAAATATGTTCAGGTATACATTTTCAGGTCGATTGAACAAGTTCTGTTCTAAATGGTGCGTAATGTTTGAACAAATGCCCCATTATAATACATCATACATGTATCAAAGAAAGTTACTAATAGAGCTGAGAAAGCTCTTATATACAGGAAACAATTAACTCTACTTAACCCTTCAGCATAGCATATTAACAATACGGTGCTTATTGCTTGTCTTCTTTGAAACAAGAGGGCCATTGGCCCTGAAGCGCTCACCTGATATAATAACTTTTTGGATAACAATTTTCAGGTTGATTGGGCAAAAAATGTGGCCTCTAGAGTGCACACATGGTTTTACAAAGATTTTACCACATGACCTAGTTTATGACCCCAGATGACCCAATTTCAATCTTGTCCGAGAATTGATCAAGACAATCATTCTGATCAAATTTCAGGTTGATTGAGCAAAAGATGTGGCTTCTAGAGTGTACACAAGGTTTTTCTAAGATTTGACCCCGTGACCTAGTTTTTGACCCCAGATGACCCAATTTCGAACTTGTCCGAGATTTCATCAAGACAATCATTCTGAGCAGATTTAAGGTTGATTGGGCAAAAAATGTGGCCTCTAGAGTGCACACAAGGTTTTTTCTAAGATTTGAGCCCGTGACCTAGTTTTTGACCCCAGATGACCTTATTTCATACTTGTCGAGATTTCATCAAGACAATCATTCTGATCAATTTTCAGGTTGATTGGACAAAAAATGTGGCCTCTAGAGTGCACATGGTTTTACAAAGATTTTACCACATGACCTAGTTTATGACCCTAGATGACCCAATTTCAAACTTGTCCGAGAATTGATCAAGACAATCATTCTGATCAAATTTCAGGTTGATTGAGCAAAAAATGTGGCTTCTAGAGTGTATACAAGGTTTTTCTAAGATTTGACTCCGTGACCTAGTTTTTGACCACAGATGACCCAATTTCGAACTTGTCCGAGATTTCATCAAGACAATCATTCTGAGCGGATTTTAGGTTGATTGGGCAAAAAATGTGGCCTCTAGAGTGCACACAAGGTTTTTCTAAGATTTGACCCCAGACCTAGTTTTTGACCCCAGATGACCCAATTTCAATCTTGTCCGAGAATTCATCAAGACAATTATTCTGAGCAAATTTCAGGTTGATTGAGCAAAAAATGTGGCCTCTAGAGTGCACACAAGGTTTTTTTAAGATTTGACACTGTGACCTAGTTTTTGACCCCAGATGACCCAATTTCAAACTTGTCCAAGATTTCATCAAGATAATCATTCTGAGCAAATTTCAGGTTAAGGTTTACGAACTGAGAATGAAATGCAGAGCCAGAGATGAAATTTGAAAAGTGCCAGTAATTCCTAATCTGTGTTACATTTCCCTTCCAAATACAAATATAAGCATTTTGTATGGATTAGAATTTTGAATTAATGCATACTTATTGAAATATTTGACCAAAATGTTCAAAATTACCTCCCTTGCACATGAAAATAGAGTAAAACAATATTTGTAAATTATTATCTTCTTGTAGCATAATCTTGAAATCCGGCCTGGTGAATCAACTTGTGTGAAGTGTATTTACATGTGTGTGAAATTTGATGCATTTCGTATGGCTAGAAAGTGGTGTTTTCATTCTCGGTTCGTAAACCTTAATTGGGCAAAAAATGTGGCCTCTAGAGTGCACACAAGGTTTTTCTAAGATTTGCCCCCATGACCTAGTTTTTGACCCCAGATGACCCAATTTCGAACTTGTCCGAGATTTCATCAAGTTAATCATTCTGAGCAATTTTCAGGTTGATTGGGCAAAAAATGTGACCTCTAGAGTGCAAACGAGGTTTTTCTAAGATTTGACCCTGTGACCTAGTTTTTGACCCCAGATGACCCAATTTTGAACTTGTCCGAGATTTCATCAAGACAATCATTCTGATCAAATTTCAGGTTGATTGGGCAAAAAATGTGGCCTCTAGAGTGCACACAAGGTTTTTCTAAGATTTGACCCCGTGACCTAGTTTTTGACCCCAGATGACCCAATTTCGAACTTGTCCGAGATTTCATCAAGACAATCATTCTGAGCAAATTTCAGGTTGATTGGGCAAAAAATGTGGCCTCTAGAGTGCACACAAGGTTTTTCTAAGATTTGACCCCATGACCTAGTTTTTGACCCCAGATGACCCAATTTCGAACTTGTCAGAGATTTCATCAAGATAATCATTCTGAGCAAATTTAAGGTTGATTGGGCAAAAAATGTGGCCTCTAGAGTGCACACAAGCCAAAGGTTGACGCACGACGCACGACGGACACAGCGGTATCACAATACCTCACCATGAGCACTATCGTGCTCAGGTGAGCTAAAAAGAAAATACATTCAATAAACAGCATAATTTCTATGAGATTTGATTGCTATAATATTTTTCCCATGCTTACAAAAAGCTTCATATTGACTATTTGTTTCACATTTTCTTAGATTCAGTACAGTTTTGCTCACATTGTTGTCTTAACCCCTTCCCAAACAATACCTGGTTTTGACGTCCCTAATAGAAATGGCTTGGGAAAACATTGAGACAAAAAAAGAAACTGCTGATAACCAGCAGCTTCTCCTTTTGTCTCAATATTTTCTTTGCTTTTTTATCCACAAATTCTCTTGCTATCATCATACATTTTGTCATCTGCAGGAGCTTTAAAATTGGACCACCCTAATATTTCGTCATTTGGCAATGGGTTAAAAGAGGATATTCGCAGCAGCTTGAGATCTAAACTTGGCTTCCTGATGATTACTTGAGAGTCTGACTTGCTACCAACTGCACCATTGCTTTGGCTCTAAATACACTTAAAGACACTTCCAACGCAACACTTACCTTTTTGGTAATAACTTAAAATTTAATAAACTATTTTTCATCAAATTTTCAACAAATTTAATTCATTAACAATTGCATTATATCTGTAATTTTCACTAAGAAACATTGAGTACAAATGATTAAATTTGCAGTTCATATAGTATGACTAGAAAACAAAAAGTTGCAAAAAGCTGTGCGAGCTGATAACGTAAAATCATGTTAATCATGTAACAGCAGTAAAGTTCATGGTATTCTGCTAACATTCTGTGTGTCCGTCATGGACCTAAATGACACGAAGTCATCCCCTTCTCGTTGATAAAGCATAATTGATGAAGAATCTTTGCGGGATCATTCTTAACTCGTCCCTTTTAAGTTCCTATTTCAGTTGTTGAAAATTTCTTGGAGCAAAAGGGCAAAAAACTAATGTCTAGTAACAAATTCGATTGAAAACTAATGTCTAGTAACAAATTCGATTGCTTTCGACGTGAAAGCATGTTATCAAATCTTATGAAGCAGTGGCATGAGATATGAGCATGATTTGGCGTCACTGCTTTGATGCTATTGAATTCTGCAATTGCCTGGGGTTTTGTAACTTTTCATTTTTGAGTCTTAGTGAAAAACCTAACTATTATTTATGTTCCAATTGATCGATTTTGATAAAATCTAAAGAAAACATGTAAACGTAGTTGATTTATATATGCTGAAAATTTCATAAAATATACTTCATTATTTATTTAATTATGATGAAAAATGTAAGTGTTGCGTTGGAAGTGTCTTTAAGTGTATGTTACCAATTTCTCCGAAAAGAACAAATTTATTTCATATGTGCACAAAAAATATTGAGCCTTGATTTTGTTTACAAAGGTGTTAACAGGGAATCTTGCTGGGAAATATCATTTGGAATTTAAATTAGCTAGAATAAACACACCTGGAAATTGCTCGTCTAATTTTACTTTCATAGTTACCATTTGCCAAATGCAATTTCACTTAGGATCTTAGAAATGCCCTTAAAATTTGAATGCATAACAATAGACTGTATTTTGAGTAATGAACATGATTTCCATCCTTTGAGTCTGAACTGTAGACTGCAGCCATCATATTGCATGACCCCTTCGAAAAATTCATTAAAGTTCAAGAACTGTTCAAGAATGCTCTAGAATGTTAAATGGCACCTCTTGAACTGTTCTAAAATAGTTCTAGAAGTGCCATTTAATGTTCTTTGAATGTTCTAGAACAGTTATAGAACTAAAAATGCGTTCTTGAACTTTTTTCGCATGGGAGAGACAACTGTATTACAACTACCATACTCAATTTCAGGTCCAGCAGTGCCATCAAGACAATATATATGCAAACAGAAGAATGTGCTGTTGGCAGACCAAAAACATCTAGAAACAGAGCTGACAAAGAGAGATGCAAGAAAATGGAGACTTTCAACATCTATTGCAAGAACATATGGAAAGGAGAAGTGATATGTCTATAATGCCTGCAGCCACCTGGACAGGATCCTAGCTACCATCATTGGAAACAGTCCTGTCTTCTGTAAATTAATAAAAAATCTTCTGCTGCTGATTATGATGATAATGGTGATGTCTAAGTTAAACTCTACATGTGCTCTTTTTCAATATCATGTCTCAATTGTATACTATAGAACTGAAACAGCAACTACTTGAGATGGAGTAAAGACAATTACAATTTACAAACTTCCAATTTTATTGTGGCTTTCCATCCTGCTAGAAGCTCTCCTGCAAAAAAAGTTGCAGAACACATTTCTAGTTCTAGAACTGTTCCAGAACATTCTTGAAAGGTAAATGGCACTTCTAGAACTGTTCTAGAACAGTTCTAGAAGTGCCATCTAACATTCTAGAACAGTCCTTAAACTTAAATAATCCTTTCCCAGGGGTCAGGGAATCAAGTTGTTTCGTAAAACTACCAATTTCCAGTAGAAAATCTAAGTGGTGGTACAAGCAGGTTATCATTATCATCTATGTAATCAGTCAGTTTGGGTGATAACTCTAGAACTGGCACAATGATATAAAACTTATGTGGCAACTTTAATCTTAACTTTCATCTGATTAGATAAATTTATATTTTCACCATTTTTTCATCACTATGGGTCAAACATTCTGACTTTCAAAGAGTATGTAATGTTTTAAACATATCTGACTTTTTCAAGGAAAAAATATCCTAGACCTTCTTATGAATATAATGCATGCATTGTCAGCTTTTGCATATAGATCTACCAATAGGTCTTTACAAACAATATGAAATACATCTCAATGACTTATCACAATTGTATGTTCGTATGAATCTATATACTTTTGCAGCTTTGCCCTTGAAATACATTCAGGAAAAGATAACAAATCCCAGAACATGCAGATGATAAAGTACCAGGCACATATATCATTTCGGAAACAGATATAAGAAATACCAGAATGTGAAGATGCACAGATCCCACTCAAAATATACACATTCTGTAATGCAATATTGATAATGCAGCAGAATTTTACATCCTCAAATGTCAGAAGATTTTGAAATTGCCCTGCTTTTGACATTTATGGGTTCCTGACAGAATTGCAGAACAATCTAATAGATTAATAACCACAGGGCTAACTAAACTTTCATTTAAACCATTACCAAACGACAACATTTGGACTGTTCCAATTTGAAAGGTGTTGCAGACGACAATTTCAAGTGAATGAAATTTCAAATTTTGTTGTCGTTTTGGGTACAAAACATTGTGGGAAATGAAGAAATTGCTTGTCACAAGCAATTTCTTCATTTTCCACGATGTTTTCCAAAGTCAATTTCATGTAAGGAGTCAAAAAGAGTCACTGTGTGGTAATGGGTTAATGTACCCAACAGAAATAGGGTTGCTTGATTGATTGATTTATTCTGTTATTTTATCCTTGATAAGAAGAGCATTAAAAATATAAACGTACAAATTGGTTGTGAACTGTGCACCCATTGAATATCATTTATGAATTGTTTGTCTAAATTTTTCAGGAATCCCATATAGCAAAGCAGTATTAACTACTAGGAGCAAGGATGATGATGGCCATCACAAGTTGAAATGTCCCCATTCATTATAGCTGATGTTCATGTAAATACAATGCGTTCTTGGAAGCATTTTACATTTTTATCAATTGATAAAATGGTTGACCAACAGAAAGTTTGAAACGTTAATTATTCTGTACAAACATGGTCAAGTTTGGGGATTATAATTTTGGCTAAAACGTCAAGCTAGAATTCTTAGAAATGAGTACTTTATGTTGTTCCTTGTCTGGCGTAACAAACCAGATACCAAAGGTCTATTTACTGCTCATAAACCATAGATAAGTAACCAGTAAATGATCATTCCTCACATACAGAGGATGTTTACAGGCATAACACTTACACAATTGTCTTATAAGATCAACTCCTAGTTTTAATATATCAGTCAAAGATCGTTTCTCTGGAGAAAAAACAAATTCTTTGGACTAATTAATTGAGTGTTTTCTGAGAGAGCAAAATTCTATTCTCTGCTCATAAACACAGAAAAGTAACAACAAAATGATAATTCCTCACATAGTGGGTTGTTAACTATCAGTTGTGCTAAGCCCTCACTGTTATTTGTTAATTCTGGGTTACAATTTCAGGAGTATTCCTCATTTATTGTTACTGCACTCCATGGTACACCTTTCAGTTATCTTATTGTCTTATGTAATTGCCTTCTAATTGATATACTAGACTTGCTGCTATTAGGTTTAAGAACATCATGGCAATATTATTCTTCATTTATTGTTACTGCATGCCATGGTACACCTATCAGTTATCTTATTGTCTTTTGTAATTGAATCCATTTGATATCCTAGACTTGATGATTCTGAGTTAGGAACAACCAGTGGCGGATCCAGAGGGGGTTCGGGGGTTCAAACAAACCCCCCTCGATAGCCCGATTATTCCATTTTCATGCAGAAATTCAGTCAAAATTGTGTAATACTTGTAAAACGAACCCCCCTTTTTGTAAAAACGAACCCCCCTCACAGAAATCCTGGATCCGGCACTGACAACATGACAATTCTTCATTTATTGGTACTGCATACCTTAGTACACCTATCAATTATCATAATTGTCTTATGTAATTGGCTCCAAATTGATACTCTGTATACTCTGTATATAGTTAAAGCACTGCTCCTGTTGGGTCATCCGATTCTTTAAAAGAATAACCTCTAAAATATCTTGATAAAGATAGTGCTGAAGCCACTAAAGAATAGGTTGATCTTACTTAAACTATGTGCAAGTTAACAAACATAACATGGGTAAAGCCTCAGCTGTCAATCAATGGAGATAAACTAATTACTACTAATTGGCTAACGGATGCTCAATTATTACCTTTCTATTGATATCCATAGCAAGATTAAACAAGATTTTGTTTTGAGGCTAAGAAAACAATGGGAAAACATTGAGACAAAAGAAGAAAATGCTGATGATCAGCATTTTCTCCTTTTGCCTCAATATTTTCTGTTCTTAATTCTACAAAATCCTACAGCTTACTTGATCAAATATTGTCTGAATTTTTGGTCGTTTGGAAAAGGGTTAACTGGTGCTCAATTATTACCTTTCTATTGATATCCATTACAAATCATACACACCATACAGGCAGCATTATATATAGAAAGTAGGAATAAGAATGAGGATAAAATGAAGAATAAGGATAATCTCAAGATAATTGTTCCTTGTTCCTTCAACAGACATGCCTTCCTCTCCGAAAAAAGTCCAAGAACGCATTTCTAGTTCTAGAACTGTTCTAGAACATGCTAGATCATTAAATGGCAGTTCTAGAACTACCATTTTACAATATAGAACATTCTAGAACAGTTCTTGAACTAAAATGAACTTTTCACAGGGGTTATTTTGTCCCTGAAACCAACATCAATATGCTCAACAAACCACAGTTTTTCACAAACCAATATCTCATATATTTAGGAAGTATGAAGTCATGGAACAAGAAAGCCGTAAGTAAGAATTGCAATGGAAAAGGAGCTAGCCTGCCACCTAGATATATTTGCTCATTTTTATCTTTGATGTCTTTGAGTATAACACATTACACTATACAATATTCTGAAGAATTAGAGGAGTCAGATGTTAAAGACCATTATCAAAATCCTTAGAAAAAGAGCCCTGCCCAAGACAAGAGCCGTCAGAGACGGACAATGCTCCCCGAATAAGGCATTGTCACAATAAATGTATGCCATGCAGAGCTAACATAAAGCTAGCAAATGTTAAGCCCCCTTTTTGCATGACATAATTCTTATAACCAAATTTCACATAGTTTATTGTCAAGAGCATCTGATTTACTACTCAAAATATAAAATTTCATCAAATTCTGACCATAATAGACTAGGAGAAATTAGAGAAAAACTATATTTTACCTTAAGTCCCCTTTTCCCATGACGAGGCCTCAAATCCAAAAACCGGGAAAAGTACATCGGCATTATGTCATAGGGAGTTCACATGGTAAGTTTCATTTGATTTGGCCCAAGGGTTATGGAGAAATCACTTCGGACGGACGGACGGACGGACGGACGGATGGACGGACGGACGGAATGACGGACGGACAGGATGGGCGGATGGACAGACAAAGCGGCGACTATATGCTCTCCCTTCGTGGAGCATAAGAATCTAGCTTTTAATTTGCTACACCCATGTCAATCACTTGACCAGTATACCAGCTAAATTTCCTACTTCCTTGTTTACCTAATGGTTTACCTACTTTAAGGCTAATTTAACCTGACAAATGTGATTCCCTGAATCATGAATTTTATACCTATAGCAATAATTTATTTGCAGATAACCTAGTTCTACATTAAATTATATACAGACCATGTCTGAAGAATTTATGGGTGGGAGAAAACTTTAGGAATATTTTCCACTGGCAACTCCAACTCAACTCTGGCTGGGTATTAGGTTCAAACCATTAACACATGAAAGAACAGAGCAAGTGGAAGACCTTAATAGCTGAAATAGGGTTTAGAGCCTGTAAGGCAAAACCATGAGACTGCCAGGACAGATGAATATTAATCCCCCTTGATTGCTAGGCGTAGAGAGGAGATTTGACATTCTAGACTGGGCAGCCAGGCCCCAACCTCTGAATAGGACTAAAGTATGGCCTGGATAATCTGAACAGGATGACCAAGAATTTGAAAAGTCTCATAAACTGTGTTGTTTGGTAAAGGGATGAATTAATATTAAGAATTAAAGAAATGTTAATAGATGTTCAACTATTAGCACAATGTTTGCCCCTCACTCAGAAGCAAAAGCTTCAAGGGCAACTTATTCATGATTATGTTGAAGACTGCTTATAACTGTATCTTGAATAAGTTGAATGATAAGTGAGAGTATTTTTGAATGTTGCCTACTTTATGCTAAGGTGCACAAAGACACTGAAGAATACATTAAGAAACCCACCTTTAAATCTCACTTTTCTAGTTATTTTAATTAAACTTGGCACAATAAATTTGACACTGCATTAAAATGTAATCCATCACAATAATATTGGAACAATTTTAAGTATTTCCAACAAATATATTCCAGTCTCCTAGTAACACTTTTTTGTATGTTTTCATTTAATCATTTCCAAGGTATATACAATCTCCGTGGGGCATCACATAAATTAGCCCATATAATCAACACTTTTTCTGGAAAGCCCATCTCAAATGTCTCACTGGTTTTACTTAACCATCATGTACATCAGATAGTAATGTTTCTCTTAGCAACTTGATCAGTATTTTTTTTTACAAAAAACTGAAATAGTTCTATGTAAAAGATACATTTTTTTCTGAAAACCATATCCCAAATTATGATTTGGACAATTATTCAACTTTCAGGTACTATAAACATGGTTCTTATAAATATGCATAACAAAAGAAACATTGGGAATTTTAATTAGTGATTGGAGGCCTGCATGCAGCAAAGTAACTTTTGCAGTCATTTAGATGACTCTTCTTTGAATTATTCTAAAACATTATTTCAATATAAGTCAGTAAAAGATAATTAGAAAGGACAAAAGCTATACGCTTATCCTATAGATGTAGGGCAACAAAACAGAAAAGTTGGAAAGGGTAAGATCATAATGATCATTAATGATTACCTAACCTACATCTGTGGGATTATTTTTACACAATATAATGATAATATAGGCACAAACACATGTGATACAGGGCTCTGGAAGGACTTACAGGACTGTAAAATCTGACATTATGGGAATTAGCATCAACCTATCACCTCATATTGGCGCTATTTGATGCCCAACAAGATAAAGTCTTGGAAAAACATTGTGGGAAATGAAGAAATTGCTTGTGACAATTTAAACCATCACTGAAATCAAAAGCTACAGCAATGTCTAAAGGATCTTTGTGAAATTAAGTGCCCATCTTTACATAGAATGTGTTCCACTAGCAGATATTGAAAGAAGCAAACAGTACATTGCAGATAGATCTTACGCTGGTTACCAGAGCCCAAGTAATGTTTTTAGAACATGCCTTTACTTTAATGTGATCTTTTTAACATTGAAACAGAAAAAAGCTTTATATTTTTTTTGATGAAATCTAAGTACTCAGGTATATCTTTTCAAGATGAATTCCCTTTTGATCTATACAATGCCAAATGTTAAGAAAAGATGCTATAAAAATCTAATCTTAGAAAGCATGTTAAAATCATAAAGCTCATAAAAATATGCTTATTATTACCTTAGGAATTAGTGTTCTCACAGCCTTGGTGGTTTCCAACTGTTACAATATTTTTTATTTGTAAATAAGAATTATGAATTTCATGTTGTTACCTTATTTTGTTGGTCAGCCAATTGTTGAAAATGCAATCTCATATCTCAACTCTTGAAAAAGAACTGCAAGTCCTTGAAAGATGACTAGAGCATAATCTTCCATTCCTGCAACATTTCTTATGCTGCCCGGTTCCTACTGCCGATCTGATCAACTCGATCAACACAGCCACCTAATTTCCCCCATCAAGCCCGAGCAAATGTATGTACACGACTTCTTCTCGATCTCTAGTCGATCAAACTAGATCCCCACCGAGCACTCTCGATCATTTCCCGAATGAAGCCCGAACATCTTTCCGATTTCTACCCGATCACCCCGTCCTTAAATCGAGCTCTACACGATCAAGACCTGACCATCTCGATCTATACATGACCAGATTGAGCTTATTCTATTCTAGGTGTTCTGAATAAAAATCTTTCTGCAGCGTCTGTGATTATCACATATTCATAACAGGGGTTGAAAAATCCACTCGCCCGCTCGCATTGGCGAGTAGAAAATGCCGTATAAGGACGAGTAGATTTGGGGACGAACTAGTCAGACGGGGCGAGTGCAAATTTAGGACTTGAATCACGCTGATTGAGGGGAAAAAATAACAAGAGGGCCAAGATGGCCCTAGATCGCTCACCTGAATTCATAGTTGAGATACTGGCAAGACCATGAAATCAATCTTATAACATTAGAAGAATATAAAAGAATGACAACGGCAATTTTGCCAAATTCAAAGGCATAAAACTAAGGACTTTCTGTTCTGAAACAATTTGGAAAGGGCTTAAACCTTGGCTGGGAAAGGGCTTAATCTTTACTTAGACAGAAAAGAAATAGACTGTTCAATTTTGAAATAGCGCGGCAAGATGAGAAAATGCTGACTATCAGCCTTTTCTTCATTTGACTCAATAATTCCCCAAGCCTTTTTTTAATAGGGACATCATAGGAAAGGGTTAAGACATTAAGATTAAATGTAACTCTATCCTTCATCAGATAAGAGCTCCATTATCAGATGAGGCAGCCCTTTATTTATTTTGGACGGTCTATTATTGACTTTAGACAGTCTAACTATTTACTTAAGCAATGATTGCTGATAAGCTGATACCTGGTCAAAATAAATTTGTCTGAATTCCTCACTTGAAAATTCCCAAACCCACAACATAGGGCTTCTTTGCTTGTAAAGTGATGGTTTGAACAAATTTCAAAATGATTGAGCAAATATTGTAATAAATTCTTACAGCAAAAACAAGATTTGACCCACTGAACCAGTTTTTGACCTTGCATGACCCAAGTTTTTAATGACCTATAGCAGACGAGAATTGACCTGGCAGAACATTCCATTTGATTAGCATGGACTACTCTGCCAGTTCATTTATCGCGAGGTATACAGAGTACAGACATCATCAAAATAAACGTCCTGAGCAATTTTCAAAATAATTGAGCCTAAATTGGAACTAGCAAAAAGAAGGGATTCAATACCTTTGACCTTGTGACCTAGTTTTTGACCTCACACAACAAACTTTTTAAATGGACCTAAATAACCAAAAGAAAAGCATTCTGAGCCGTTTAACAAGATTTTAGCCAAAGTTGGCACTTCTTGACTAATAAATGGAATTCTTGATATTTGACCTTGTGCCCTAGTTCTTGACCTTGCATGACAAACTTTTTACATGACCTTTATATCATTAAAAAAACATTCTTAGCAATTTTCATAATAATTTGGCCAAAAATGGGCACTTCTGAGCAAAAAGAAGGATTTTATCAAACAGACCTAGTGACCTCATTTTTGACCTCACATGACCCAATTTTTGAAAGAACCTAGATATCCACCAAAAATACATTCTGAGCAATTTCCTTAAGATTTGAGCCAAAGGTAGCACTTTTAGAGCAAAAAGAAGAATTTTAAATCATTTGACCTAGTGACCTACATTTTAACCTGGCATGACCTACTTTTTAAAATGACCTAGATATCATCAAGAGAAAGATTCTGGTCAACTTTCACAATGATTGAGCCAATACTGTGACTCCTAGAGCAAAAATAAGATTTGACCTAGTGACCTACTTTTTGAGCCCATTCTGACCCCGATCCCAATTCTTTGAAGTATTTTGAAAAAAGGATGACCCAAGGATCATATCTGTGAAATTTCATCCAATTCTGCCCAGCACTTTAGGAGGAGAAGATTTTTTTATGATTGTGGACGGACGGGCGGACGGACGGACGGACGGACAGACAGACGGACGCCGGACAAAAGACCGATCACAATAGCTCACCTTGAGCACTTCGTGCTCAGGTGAGCTAAAAATTCGAAAAGAAAGTATTTATTTCAAACTTCATATCGGAAACAATAATATTTGCTGTAAAATAAGACCTTTCCCTGTTTATGTCGATCAATCCCGAAAGTGAAACTCAACAAGGAAACTAGAATGAATCTGTGTTACTCATATGCGATGAATTGAGCGAGATCAAAGACGCCGCAAACACAGTCAATTGATGACGTAGTCATTCCAGTTTCAATATAATCACGTGATTTTTCCGCATCCAAATAAGGTTACATTTTACTATGATTTGTTTACAAAAGTCGCGCATGCACCAGAAAGCGCGGGAAAATGGGATGAAGCAATGAAAACAAAACGCTATCTACGTAGTAAATACACCGACATTAAATGGTTTTAACACATACGCGTTGTCTCTTTCTGTTATGCCGCCTCGCGATTACACAAAGAAATTCTTTCACATTTACCGGGTAGTTGTACATATTAAACTGACCATGTGTGCTTACTCGACCATTTTGACAGCTAATCTATCTTTCGAATTAAATAAAAAGTAAGTGTTTACAGTAATGTTGAATCGGCGATTGATTTATGGTAAAAGATGGAGTCAAGTCTTCAGGAGCCACATTCGATTTATTGACCATCTTTTTAAATAAAATTGTTGCCTTATTCGCCTATGACTTTTGAAGTGGCGATCGCCAGCGCGAGCCCTGTCTGTCATTTATACCAAAGAAACTTTATTTGTAGAGTCAAAGAGTTATGTTATTTGAATAATAATGCATCCGTAAGAGCCAACAGTCTAAATTTTCTTCATCTTTAAGGGCGAGTTGGGTTGCCTTAAGGGCGAGTAGAAATTCAGAGCTACTAGTCCTACAGGACTAGTAGGTTTGAAGAAATTTTTCAACCCCTGCATAATAACTTCATAATATTGTCCGTTTAAACATGTACATAATTAAAATGTGACGTAAATGTACTCTTAGCTATATTGACTCACCCTTAATCTGATTAAATATAATGATTAATGCATTCTTTAAGGCATTAAATACCATTATTTCAATCGCACATGTTATGCCTTAGAGAGAGGAATCACATGAAACACCATTTCCGATCTCGTGTTGTTTGTACACATTCATTACCACACGACCTTATGTTCCCACTGCCGATCAGATCAACTCGACCAAGCACTCAAATACATATCGAGCTTAGTCTGCAAGGGCGATCGGGAGCGGTTGAGGTGATCGAATTTGATCTGCGTCGCTCAGGCTTCCTACTCGAGTTTTTTTGACATGCAAAAATAGTCAAGTGCGATCGGGTACAAAAATGATCCAGAAGCGATTGTGTATTGATTGGGTAGAAGATCGAGAATCAATTGGGTCTGGAGATCGAGTGTGATCGGGTTGGTATTCTGTATCCCGACCTTCACAGAACTTGCACTTGATTACCTCGACTTGTACTCAAGTTATTTCCGACCACACTCCGATCAACTAGACCTCAACTAGGTTCATCTGTTCAATCGATCAAATCAGGTGAATGGTCGGGTTGATTGACTAGAGTAGAGGTCAAGAAGAAGTCATATGTCATCGGGTTTGATTGAGGGCATTTAAGCGATCGAGTAGATCGAGTTGATCCGATGCCATAGAGCAGTTGGAAGCACTTGATTACCTCGACTTGTATGAGTTATTCCGTAATGCATTCCCGATCAACTCGACTTCTGCTCCATCTGTTCATCCAATCAAATCCCGGTAAAAGATATTGACCCTATCATACACAATCTCTACACGAGTGATTGTCGATCAGCTCGATCTTCTATACGATAGATACTGGAGCAACTTCCCGATGTGTTTTCTACTCGATCGCTACACAGATTCTTTTGACTTGTCAAAACAAATTGACAGGATTACCGATAGATCCAGACCAAACTCGATCAGCTCAACTAATCCCAATCACCCATGCCGAGCTGGGAACCGAGCATTACATGGACATTCCGCGATATTATATACATCATATTTTGGTTTCGACAGTAACCTATCAAAGACATTGCGTTCTCTTAGTAGAAGAAGAAGTGATAAGTGATTCTAATCTCCAAGAAGATTTCAAACCTAATTTTCCTACAAATGATCAGTCCAGTAAATCAGTAAATCTAGGCTCTTGATGGCTTATCAGTACTTACTTATCAGATACAGATAAGAGGGTGTGAAGGTATTTCAAAATACAATATACCCAAGGTGTCCAATATAAAGATTATTGTGTTTGGTGATATAATTCAGATAAGTATACCCACAGCATATGGTTTGAAGTCAAGAAATGGATGTTTCAAAACCTATTGCCCAAAAAAATCTTGGCTTTTGGTGGCTTAAAAATGCCTTAAATCAGATACAGATAAGAAAACGAAGCCAACAATAAATCAACTAGTACATTTGCTTCTATGTTGTGGGTACTCTAACCAAGACAAATTCAGTGAATATAAAAAATATTGGGCTCAAATTATGTCAAAATGCCATCTCCTTCTCCAGCTCAACAAATTAAATACCTTATCATCATTCATTTACTCCTTTTCGCACCAGTTGGCTAATCAGCTTTTTTAAAATTATAATCACCAATACATAATAGCCACTGAGAATATGGACATATATTGAAAGGCAAACAAATATCATTTATCGTCTATCAAACCCTATTTTATGGGTACACATTTGCATAATCTCTTTGCGGCAATTCTATTGCATACCCTCAGCATAGCAGAAATGGGATCAAAATAACAATCTATTTATACCTTTTCCCATGTCTTATGTTTTAGCCCTGCAGTCCAGTAAATTTTGGTGGCCAGATTGCTTATCACCAATTTTTATCTATACAGGTAGCCACTGATAAAAATGTCTAAGTTTTGATGGATTTCTGGCTATAATTATTAATGAGGCTTGAATCTTTTCCAGCCATGATCTATGCCACGATCAGTGATTCACAGATCATGATATTGGTATGCACCAGCCATTAAGATAATGGTGCCTATGATGTATTGATAGAATCTGAGCTTCAAACTCAAAGGGTTCCAGGCTTGAGTCCCACTAAGGGCATATAGCAGCATTCATCTAAGCCAAAAAGGTACTCCCCTTTGCTCCTAAAAATTCAGGTGTATAATGGGTACATAAGTGGCTTGAAAGCCAATAAGCTGTTGCTGCCTGAATGAAAAACTGACTTAATTATAATATTATGAAGCCTAAACATCTCATCCCTAACTGAATGATAAATCAACATGATGAAGAAATTCTATAACTCATCCTGCTAATTTTCAGATTAGTTTATCATTATTAGTTTATCCTTTATAAACAGTTAGGTGCAGTGGTTATGTTTCCTAAATTTATTACCTGAGATGTTTTAAATGGATCCAAAACTGCAGACTGAAATACCCCTTGTATTTTTAATCAACAAGCTTCAGAAATCATGCTAATTACATGATTAGTTTATCAGAGAATTTTCTCCCTTTATCAACAGTTTAGCGCACTGGTTATCTTTCTTGAATTTATTACCTAAGATTTTGAGCTAATGATAAAGAAGTATCTTATTTTAAATTCTGAGGGTTTAGAAAAGAGTGAAAACTGCAGACAAAAATATCCCCACTTATAAATCAACAAGCTGCAGAAATTCTATAACTCATCCTGCTAATTACCAGATTAGTTTATCACTGAATTATCTCCCTTTATCAACAGTTAAGTGCACTGGTTATCTTTCCTGAATTTATTGCCAAGGATTTTGTGCTAATGATGTACGACTGTCTTACTTTAAATGAACACTTTCTCTTCTAATTAATTCCATTACCCAAAATTTCTACAAAAAAAATCGTCACAAGAACCAATGATTTTCTTTCGTTGCCTTGCATGAAACACAATCCAAATTGGATCAGTCTGACATTTTGATAAAATTTAGAATTTTGATTGCTTTAAAGCTAAATATTTCTTGAAATGACATTTAACCATTTCCCAAACAGTGCCTGGTTTTTGACAACTGTCAAAGAAAACGATTGAAAACATGAAGAGAAGATAGAGGCATACTGAAGAACAAGAATGTTCTTCGTTTGCCTAAATGTTTCGACTTATATTCTGCTTAATATACACTATTTTGAAAAAGCTGTCTGGAGCCTAATAAGGCCAGTCCAAAGAAACATCAGGAGAAATGTACATCATCACTTTTCATCGAAAACAACGTAACTGCAGTTAATGTTTTAAACTGCAGTTACAGAGTTTTCAATGAAAAGCAGCGATATGTTCAGTTTTCATACAACTTTTTGCAACTTTCTCTCCTCTCTCGCCCAAATCCAATCCAATTTAATTTCAGTTTCACCATGTCGTAGACAGACAAGCCCAAAAGGTTTATGAGTAGTCTGGATAATCTCAAAATGCTTCATCTTTTAATGCATCTTCCTGATTGTACATCTTTTCCCAAATGATGAAAATACACAATTTTAACATAACTGATACAATGAAAGCTTCAGAAAAAATATTTAAAGGAATGCATGGATTTTAAGAAATTTGTATCCTCACGATCTAATCTAAAACTTTGTTATCTGATAAAAAAGTTAAGTTTCAGAAACTGTCTGTCTGTCTGTTAATTTAAGCAATGAGTCATTCTGCAGGGCTGACTCATTCCATGTAACTTGACCCTGAATATTCAACCTGACCTTGTCCAATTAACTTGACCTTTTTAAAAAGCATTTAAAAATTTAGCTATTTCTTAAATGTAACAACTTTTTATAAAATCCCAAACAAATGGTATATGAACTTATCATTGTTTTTCTTCAAAGTCCTTGTAACATACTGCAGCTTGTTTTTATAATATTTTTCAAAGAAAAGCATCCATATACCTTTTTCTTGTTCAGGCCATAGTTTTCTTCATCAGAAAGTAATAATATAGGTTATTGCATTAATATGGGAATATATTGTGTCGAACAAGTTCTTTTGGCAGAGTGACCCGAGCTTGCGAGGGTTACTACGCCAAAAGAACGAGTTCGACACAACATATTCCCATAATAATGCAATAACCTTTTTATTATATACTTTGATATTGTTTCAGAAAAGGTATCATAAACAAAATTCATAAAAAATGTTTTTATCCGCGAGGGTAGATATTACTAAAAACGTTTTAAAACGTCTAGCGGTTGAACGTAAATTACGCGGGAAAAGTAACGTCAGCGTATGATTACGTCGACGTCACTAGGGAAGTATAAACAACTTTAAATGGCGGCGGCCATTATTTTCGACTCGGACTAGAATCGTCACAAAAGGTATTGAATTTGAGATATTTGTTACAGATTTTTTGTATCAATCTTCCTAAAAATATGTACATTTGCCGTTTTGTATATTCTCATTTGTTAAAATTTGTTATTTTCGCGCATTTGCGATTAGAGTTGACTTGCTTCACGAAGTCAATATCCGTGATATTTTAAAAGAAAATTTAAGATTTTTATTCTCCAATTAATATTTTTGAGCTGTCTTAGCGTTTATAAGGGTCAATATGGATTTATAGGTGACTTATCAAGCTTGAAAGTTGTGAAGCGGGAGAGATGCCTGGAATTATAGTTCCGTCCTTGGCGACTGCGCGTGTTAAAGTTCCCGTGCAATATCAAAGTATGCAATATCAAAAAATATTGCATACTTTCCTCCCGTTCAAATACATAGGCACAATATCAAAGTATATAATAAAATAAAATATTTCATAATTCATTTAGAATTACCTGTTCGCTTACATAACCTCTAGAAGCACCACCTGTCTATGTCATTCATAGAATGTTTCTTTCTCAGTCTTGGAATATTTTTTCTCAAAGAACTCATTGCCCAATTACCTAGGCATTTCTCAAATGTTGCAACATTTTTCACCTCATAACCTGAGGAATTAGCCATTTACTCCATTAACCTTTTCTCAGATGGTATAACTTTAGACTTTTCTAGCACCTCAGGTGACCCTTGATATGTGTTACTGTAACATCTCTTTCCGAAATGGCACAAATTCAGGCAGTTGAAATTTAAAAGCTGCTGCAAACCATAAATTGCCAGATATTGAATAAAATATGTTTTGTATAAATGATGCACCTTATATAGCCCAGAACATTTTGGGGTTAAAAGGAGAAAATGCTGACATCAGCATTTTTTTCTTTTGCCTCAATGTTTTCCCCAGCCTTTCTTAGAAGGGACATCTTGACGTCTTGTTTGGGAAAGGGGTATAAGACAAAACATTTTTCTGTATATAAGTGGCCACTTTCATCGATTCACATCAAATCATTTCAACGTTTACTTGGTTGTTTGCCATATAATCAGATCGGTAGAACTTATAAACAATTTAAGCACTGATTAATTGACCTTAACCCTCTCCCAAACAAGACCTGGTTTTGACGTCCCTGAGGGAATAGGCTTGGGAAAACATAGACTGATTTCAGTCTGTTAAGAATAACATCATTTGTATTGAGAAATATGAAAATAAGGTACATATAAAATTGTTGCTCTGTGTCGTTCTTAACAGACTGAGAAAATCCCTTTGTATGGTAATCTGACCCAAAGATAATATCCGACACCAAGCAGTAGGCCCTACTCCACAGCTTGATAACATAATTAGCTGCTAAGATTTATAAGTGCAGTCTCAAAGAAGACTTGATTTTCACCCACATATTCATTGAAAACATTGAAGACATTGAAAATATAGAGCCAAGATAAGAAAATTCTGATTATCATCATTTTCTCCTTTTTCCTCAATATCTTTTCCGTTTATTATAATCCACAAATTCAATCTTTATCAACAACCCTTCTTTCTTTTTTTCTTTTTTTTTTTTTTTTTTTTTTTTTTTTTTTTTTTTTTTTTCTTTCTTTTGGACATGACAGCCCTTAAATGTTACCTTGTAACTTCAGCTTGTTTTAAGATGCAGTTATGAGGTTTTTGTTGTAAAGCAGCAGCAGCAGCAGCAGCAGCAAGTTAAGCCTCTCTTCCAACCCGTCGTGCGTCTTTTTAAATCGTACGTTTTAAAACTCTGCAAAATCGCACGATTTATAAAGACGCACATCGGGCTGTAAGAGGGCCTCAAAATATTGTCCGGTAAATTCTTTGGTGCGTGCAGTCTGCGTCATGGTTGCATCCACCAAAATCGTACGTTGCATCAGCGTGCATCGCACGACTAAACATACGTTTTAGACACAGACCGCACGCAGACTGCGCGCAGGAGCACGTACGACCGGTTGTAAGAGAGGCTTTAGTGTTGTTGAGGACCGACCCTTTCTCAAAACGGCAACATCAAAGGGCTGCCCAGTCCAAAAACAAAAGAAGGTTTGTTGATAAAACTTGATTTTGTGTACAATAATATACGGAAAAATATTAAAGCAAAAGGAGAAAATGATGATGAGCAGAATTTTCTTAGTGTCTTTTCGATTAGGTAGGTGAAAATCAATTCTTCTTTGATAAAGGATTAAACGACTGCAGTCATAAATCTGATCAGCTAATTATACCCCTGTGAAATGCTTTGTCATTCTTCATGAAGTATTTAATAGATATTCATGAGCTATTCAAGAACGGAAAAAATGAAATCTTCATGAAGAAGAAGTGAACAGAAAATGGCCCATTTGCATAAATCTTCATAAAAACAGAGTAACGAATTTTTCATGAAGTTGGAAATGCATAATAAATCCTTAAACCATGCAGTTTTGCATTCTGAGAAAAGCCCCTGCGAAAAAGTTCATGAAATTATGATGAACGTTCATGAAATGCAAAATTTGCCTTTCATGAATTTCAAGAAGTTCTTGAACTTTTGTTCTTGAACTTCAGAAGTCAGCCAAGTTCATGAAACAGCAAGTTCATGAACCACTGAAGTTCATCAACAAAAGTTCAAGAACTTCTGAAGTTCATGAACTTCTGAAGTTCAAGAACTTCTTGCAAGTTCATAAAATGCAAATTTTGCGTTTCATGAACTTTCATCATAATTTCATGAACTAAGTTATTTACTACACAATATGTAGGTGGGGAATTGTAAAACTGAACATTTAAATTTGTTAAATTTAGTCAAAAGAACACTCACCAATGTTGCTTTACTTGGTTTAACTGTTCAGTGAGCTTCTTTATCTCCTGATTATTCTTAAATATGAATGTAAATTATGACAATAAACAATTTTTTTGAAAAAAAAGTCAGACAAGCAAATTCCCTCCAATTCTCTGATAAACAGGAAGTGATGTCATGTAATAGACTGGAAACTTGAATAAAATTAGACTGGGAGGTCTAATTTCACCCAGTTAATTCTGTATCTTGTGAACTATATGAAAAACAGATGAACCATTTCACACATGGATATATTATGCTAAGACTTTTCATTTAAGACCATGACCTTTGACCTTGTGACCTTGACTTTGATGTTTAACCTAAATGTACTTTATAGATAAGTTCATGAACTAGTTCATGAACTAGTTCATGAACATTTGCAGTAGTTCTAGAACTTTTTAAGCTTTTCATGAATTTGATAGAAGAAATTCATTACAAAGCCAATTTATAATTCTGTTTAGGTTCAGAGATTCCTTGTCACAAACACTGGTTAATAGACACTGGATGATCACAAAAGTAGCTAGTAGAAGATTAGCTAGAAATAGACCTTAGTCAGTTGTTTAGCAATTATTTAGATAATTTAGTCAGCAGCTAAACTGTTCTTTCTACAGCTTATTGATTTCTCCATCCATTTTCAAAATCATTGAAATTTAAATATATGCAAAACTGCTTTGTCAGGGTTGAAACAGCCTGGCTATTAGTTTGTGAATTGGTTTGAGTTTGAGTTTATTGGGGTTTTACGCCGTTTTCAACTACCAGGGTCATATCGCGGCGGCTGGAGCACCTAACCGTGGGTTCCTGGTATTTCCCGCACCAGTACAACCACAATATCCAAACCGAGCCTCCAGCTGCTCTCTCACATAGATGATTCACACCCATTGGTGAGAGACAAATGACTTTTGTCAAATGTCAGAATGGATACTGGCCGAGCCGGGGTTCGAACTCGAGACCCCTGGATTGACAGACTCCGACGTAACCGACTGAGCTATCCGGGCTCGGCTTTGTGAATTGGTACTTTTTATAATTGTTGATTTTAGTAGCCAACATAATTATGTTATCTATCGATGAAATGGTTGACTCCTTCAGGATTTTTGGAATTAAAATGCAGACCTATTTTGTTTCTTTAAATGGAGGTTCATGAACTAAACATAATAAGTTCAACAACTTTCAAAATGTTTGTAAAAAGTTCATGAACTATGAAATTAGGAAATTCCTAGTTCATGAACGTGTTTATTTGTTCATGAAGTTCATAAAATGTTCAACAAAGTTCATCAACTTCGTAAAAAGTTCACCAACTTTGAATTAATGAAACTGGATGTTCATGAATTTTTAATGCTAGTTCATGCTATTTCATGAATTTCATAAAAAGTTCATCAAAGTTCATGAACTTCGTGCACTTTTTTCGCAGGGGAAGGCATGAAGTCTTCATGAATAAATAATCATATAATTCATGAAGACTTCATGCAAGAAAAATACGCAAACGATCTTAAGAAGAAATCATGATTATTCTGTTAACAATGAGTATGGGCCATTTTCTGTTCACTTCTTTTCAATGAAGAATTCATGAATAATATTTCTTTACAAACTTCATAAAAACATACAGGTTTCTCTAAACACAGAGTAATGAATTTTTTATGAAGTTGGAAATGCATAATAAATCCTTAAACCAAGCAGTAATGAAAAGAAAAATCATGTCAAGGTCATGAAAAATACTAAAAAACAATTTGTACAAATATGTTGCTGACAGAACAAAACTTAAGAAACTTTTTGTAGAACAGGTAGTTTCAGAACTGTAATAAGTAACAGGCCATTAGAAATCAATGATTCCTATTTATAGAAGCAAAATAATAATATCCATTTTACAGAATAATTATGTGGGAGGGGAATGGTAAAAAAATAAACATTTAAATTTGTTAAATTTAGTCTAAAGAACACTTACTTACATTGCCTTCCTTGGTTTTATCATTTAGTGAGCTCCTTAATCACTTGATTATAACTAAAAATATTAATTATAACTCTTAACAAAAACATATTTCTTGACAAATAGTCAGACAAGCAAAATTCCCTCCATTATTTTCTAAACCACATGTCATAGACTGGAACATAAATTAGACTGGGAGATCATGAACGTTTTAAGAAGATTTTATGAACTGTACACAATCCATTATCAATTCATGATTAGTTCATGATTTATTCTTAATACAACAAAACAAGAATGTTTTATGAAGTACCAGTTTTAATTGCAGTGGAAAATATTCAGAAAAAAAATCATGAACAAGTTTCAGGATTATTCATGATTTTTTTTTTAAATGAAAACTTCATAATAAATCCTTTGCATTCATCATGAAGGTTTAAAGGATTTTGTCAATCAATAATATCTTCATAATGTCTTCATGAAGCAATTATCATCATACTTCATGCAGAAAACTTCATGAAGTGTGTTAAAGAAGTGATAATGAGTAATGTATGAAACATTCTTAAGATTCATAATATGTTCATTATTTTATGAATTACATTTCACAGGGGTGTTATCAAGTTGTGAAGTACTGCTAGGTGTTGGATTATCTTACAAAGTGATATCTGGAATGTGAACCACCTGTGGTGACCAAATTTTAGACGCCTCTTTCTATGGATTTTCTCAGTCTGTTAAGAACGACACAGAGCAACAATTTTCTATGTACCTTATTTTCATATTTCTCAATATAAATTATGTTATTCTTAACAGACTGAAATCAGTCTAGGGAAAACATTGAAACAAAAGAAGAAACTGCTGATAACCAGCAGTTTCTCCTTTTGTCTCAATATTTTCTGTGCCATATTTTACACCAAATCTATCTTTAGTAACTTCCATTTTGTCATTTGTGGCAGTTTTTGAAGTGGATCACCCTAAAATTTTGTCGTTTGGGAAAGGGTTAAAGAACAGCGACCTCTGCCCCATTAACCCACTCCCAAACGAAACCTAGTCTTGTTTTGGAAAGGGGTATAAGGACAAGCATTTTGCTGTAGGTGGCCACTTTCATCAATCAACATCAAATCATTTCAACATTTACTTGGTTGTTTGCCATATAATCTGGTTGGTAGAAGTTATAAATAAGCATGAATTAATTGACTTTAAAGAACAGCGACCTCTGCCCAATGGCTAACCCTTTCCAAAAAATCTTTTATTTTGATATGTCTGTTTAAAATAAAGGTTTGGAAAACATAAGTGGGGAAGAAAATGAAACAAACATGATTGTAGCATTTTTCCTCTTCATTCATTGTATTGTAAATTTCAACATCCAAATTTACAGTTTCTGATTTTAGACCTATCACAAGTTTTGGGCTCTAACACTTGGGTTTGAATGGCGGAATTAGGACAATAAATGCTTTATGATAGGACATGCATTGGAATTCAAAATAATAAAGCAAACCATTCTATTAGAATGATGAACTAATGTTTTAACATCAAAATGTCATGACACTCTGTTGCTTAATGATTTGTGAAATGCTTCAAGGGTCATTAAAATTTCATCCCAAGTGATAAGAAACCCATGAAAATGCCATTAAAACATGGTATCTTTACATGTGTGACAGCTATTTCATAGGATCAAATTGCAGCATCGAATTACATCATCAATTTGCTTCATGTCATGCTATGTAAGTTATTTTTCTGAAAGTTGAACCTCTGTCAGTCTCTAATTTTGATACTTCACATGATTAAAGCCCAAAGTGTAATTACAGTAAAATTGAAAGCACTACTCAGATCCAAAATTTCTTCAACTATATAATGTTTTTCACCGAAGAAATGGTACTTGCAATTCTAAAACCTTTCAATATAACAAAACTTTATCGAGTGGTCAAATTTGAATGTTACTGCATACAACAAAATGAATGTTGAAAAATATGGAATTTGTGTTCAATACAACACAGAAAGTACTGAGGAAAAAGGTGAAAATGCTGTTCAACAGCAATTTCATCCTCTCTCTCAATATTTCAACAAGAGTGCCATCGTCACAATATACGCCGCCACTTATAAAACTTGAGACAAAAAAATGACATTGACAAGGATTTATGAATATTCACTGAAAAACCTGTAAAAAAATTGTGTTCACAAAAAGGTTTTTATAAATATCCAGTGAAAAACCTGGAAGGAATTGCGTTCACTAGGCTAAAATATCATTAAGCCCCAGAGACTAAGATTCAAGGGGGCATAATTCAGGCAAAAATCAATGAACCATAAAATCCTTACTTCATGCACATCTACCAATTAAGGTAATAACATCCACCAAGTTTCAGTCCCAGAGACTAATTTTTAAGGGGGCATAACTCTGGAAAAAATCAATGAACCATAAAATCCTTCCTACATGCACATCTACTAATTGAGGTGATAACATTGACTAAGTGACATTAAGATCCAGCCAGAAACTTAGGAGGAGTTGCGTTGACAAGGCTGAAATTTCAATAGGCCCCAGAGACTAAGATTGAAGGGGGCATAACTCTGGCAAAAATCAATGAACCATAAAATCCTTCCTTCATGCACATCTACCAATTGAGGTGATAACATTGACCAAGTTTCATTAAGATCCAGCCAGAAACTTAGGAGGAGTTGCGTTGACAAGGCTGCAATTTCAATAAGCCCCAGAGACTAAGTTTTTAAGGGGCATAACTCAGGCAAAAATCGACGAACCATAAAATCCTTCCTTCATGCACATCTACCAATTGAGGTGATAACATTGACCAAGTTTCATTAAGATCCAGCCAGAAACTTAGGAGGAGTTGCGTTGACAAGGCTGCAATTTCAATAAGCCCCAGAGACTAAGTTTTAAGGGGCATAACTCAGGCAAAAATCGACGAACCATAAAATCCTTCCTTCATGCACATCTACCAATTGAGGTGATAACATTGACCAAGTTTCATTAAGATCCAGCCAGAAACTTAGGAGGAGTTGCGTTGACAAGGCTGCAATTTCAATAAGCCCCAGAGACTAAGTTTATAAGGGGCATAACTCAGGCAAAAATCGACGAACCATAAAATCCTTCCTTCATGCACATCTACCAATTGAGGTGATAACATTGACCAAGTTTTAAGAAGATCCAGCCAGAAACTTAGGAGGAGTTGCGTTGACAAGAAAAGTGGACGGATGTACGGACGGACGGACGGATGGACGGACGGACGGATGGACGGATGGACGGACGGACAGACGGAGAAGATGACGCCAATATACGTCCGCCTCCGGCGGCGTATAAAAACTATTTCTGCCACACACATACAAAACAGGGCTTGCTCAGGACAGTGTAAAGAAGCACAATTAAAGGGAGATAACCATGTATACCTTCATCAAAATCCAATTCATTATCAGAGGAGTACACTCCCTTGATAAAATTTCCAGTTCTGAAAGTGGAAATGGATAACTTGTACTGAATTTACCCACTACCAAACGACAAATTTTTAGACTGGTCCAAATTGAAAGATGTTGCAGACGACAATTTTAAGTGAATGAAACATAACAAATTTTGGTCTTTTGGGGTAAAAAATATTGTGGGAAATGAAGAAATTGCTTGTCTCAAGCAATTCTTCATTTTCTACAATGTTTTTCCAAGCCATTTCTTGTGATAGAGTCAAAAGGCGTCACTGTGCAGTAATGGGTTAAACAAAATCAAACTAGAATAAAATACCTTCGTCACTACATTTGTCCAGACAAGCCTTTTTGTTGAGAAAAGGACAATAAATCACAAAATAAGCAAGGTAGAGTTATGCTCCTTGTATACTGCACTTCTGCTTAGTGAGATCTATCTACCCATGAAGTTTCACGTTCAATGCTACTTTAATTTAGAGATATGCTATGGACAAGTATTTTGTACAATCCGACAGACAGACCGATGGACAGATGCATGGACAGACAGGCTGATTCCTATGACATTCGTTTTTGCGGGGGTATAAAATTCACTTACCTGAAGTTCACATTTCCGATGACATATATATCGACAGACCGTGCACGCTGACCCGAGGTGCCATATTGGTTGTCTGCAGTAGTAGCAGACCCTAGGTTGTTGGAACTGGTAAAAACGAAACTTGTGACGAATTCTTTTGGGTTCCTCTGCCTGCAAATATACAAGGAAGATCATGAATACAAAATTATACATAATTCCTGCTTTACCCAAATAGGAAATTTAACCAATTACCAAATGTGATTGATGCTTTTTAACGCATCTAATACAAAATCCTCAGCATTTTCATCTTTTACCTCAATGTTTTCCCAAACCTTTTCTGTAAGGGATTTCACAACTAGGTCTTGTTTGGGAAAGGGTTAAACCCTATCATGACTTTAGAGGAATCTACGATTTTCATTAAGCATTGTTTTGTCATCAGTCTGTGAGGTTAACCTTATATTCCCTCTTGATCGTGCTTCTTGGGATAATGCTCCATGCAGGCAGTTACTCTCTTAGAACGCCGCTCAAATGACTATAGTACACATGTACTAAACGTTTTCACTCTGTTGTTTTTATAAGCCATCTCGTCTAATATCGCACCCTCCAAGAGATTTCGTTATCCAATCGCTTGCTTTAAACTGAACAACATCAGAGAAAGCTGATACATTTTTTGATTAGCTGAAATTTAAAATCACCGTCATTTGCCAAAAATAGAAATAACGTAATGGTGGTGAACATAAAGTACAATTATTTATAGTGGCGAGTATTACAGATTATTATTTCTCATCAATGTTTTCATAACACTTTTTGCGATTGATCGGCAAATTCCAAGTCGTGATTTAACAAGAGATGTTTGTAAAACATATATGCCCCCTCAAGGGCCTACATTTGATGTTGGTCAAAGTCCAAGGTCAAGTTAACAAGGTCCAAGGTCATGGTAAAATATGAAAGGTCTTGGTAGGAGGTGTCTATGTGTGAAATATCAAAGCTGTATATGTAAAAGTAAAATTAAACATAGGCCAGGTTAAAGTTTTTAAAAGTAGGCCAAATGCCAAGGTCAAGGTCATGGTCAAATGTGAAAGGTCTTGGTTGGAGGTGTCCATGTGTGAAATATCAAGGCTGTAGGTGTAAAAGGACATGATAATTATATATGCCTGGTTTAAGTCTTCTTTAAAGTAGGTCAAACTCCAAGGTCGAGGTTGCAATATTCAAGGTCATGGTCAAATGTGAAAGGTCTTGGTAGGAGGTGTCTATGTGTGAAATATCAAGGCTGTAGAGGTAATAGGACATAAGATAAAGGCTAGGTTAAAGATTTCTAAAAGTATGTAAAAATCAAAGGTCAACGTCACACAGGCCAAGGTCATGGTCAAATGTGAAAGGTCTTGGTAAGAGGTGTCCATGATACAGGCCCAGTTTCATTTTTTTAAAAGTAGGTCAAACTCCAAGGTCAAGGCCACATGGTCCAAAGTCATAGTCGTATGTGATAGGTCTTGGTCGGAGGTTTCCGTGTGTCAAATATCAAGGCTGTATGTGTAAAAGGACATTATATATAGGCCAGGTTAAAGTTTTTTAAAAGTAGGTCAAACCCCAAGGTCAAGGTCACAAAGTCCAAGGTCATGGTCAATTTTGAAAGGTTTTGGTAAGATGTGTCCATGTGTGAAATATCAAAGCTGTATTTGTAAAAGGTCAAGAGATATATGCCGGGTCTAATTTTTTTTTAAAGTAGGTAAAACTCCAAGGTCAAGGTAACAAGGTCCAAGGTCATGGTTAAATGTGAACCATGTTGATAGGAGGTATAATAGATTCACAATTAAACGAGAATAATTTCAGTTGTTTTGATAAAGCAATTCAACTGAAATTATTCTCGTTTAATAGCGAATCGATTATATCTATGTGTGAGACATCAAGGCTGTATGTGTAAAAGGACAAGAGATATAGGCAAGGTTAAGAATTAAGTGTAAAAATCAACAAAGGGCAATAACCCCAAGAAGTTGATTGGCAGAGTTACGGTTCTTGTGCACTGCACCTCTCCATAATGAAATCTATTCACCTGTAAAGTTTCATGATTCTACCTTACATATTTTTTGAGTTGTGCTCCGGACAAGAATCAAGTTATAAAATCAACAAAGGGCAATAACTCAGAAAATTTGACCGGCAGAGTTACGGTTTTTGTGCACTGCACCTCTCCATAATGAGATCTATCCACCTGTAAAGTTTCATGATTCTACCTTACATACTTTTTGAGTTATGCTCCCGACAATAATCAAATTTGAAAATCAACAAAGGGCAATAACTCCAAAAATATGATTGGCAGAGTTACGGTTCTTGTGCACTGCACCTCTCCTTAATGAGATCTATTCACCAGTCCTGTAAAGTTTCATGATTCTACCTAACATAGTTTTTGAGTTATGCTCTGGACAAGAATCAAGTGTTGAAAATCAACAAAGGGCAATAACTCAAAAAATTTGATCAGCAGAGTAACGGTTCTTGTGCACTGCACCTCTCCATAATGAGATCTATCCACCTGTTAAGTTTCATGATTGTACCTTACATACTTTTTGAGTTATGCTCCGGACAAGAATCAAGTTATAAAATCAACAAAGGGCAATAACTAAAAAAAAATTGATCGGCAGAGTTACGGTTCTTGTGCACTGCACCTCTCCATAATGAGATCTATCCACCTATGAAGTTTCATGATTCTACCTTTAATACTTTTTGAGTTATGCTCCGGACAAGGTTTGGTCTACGGACAGACAGACCGACCTACGGACCGACCGACCGACCTTCCGACCGACCGACACTTGCAAAACAATATACCCCCATTTTCTTCGAAAGGGGGCATAATTACAGGAAGATTCATGCAATGAATAAAAGCAAAGTATTTTTCGATTACACTGATATAACTAGTGTTGAGTTGTGCATTAGACGATTTACACTCATGACCGCGCGTACGAAATCCAAACGTTTTGGGTTTTCCCCGAGATTCAAATTTTGTGCTATAAATAGATATGACCAACACATAGACGGAGAATGAAGTAAAGACGGCAGGGATTAAATAATAATGAATCATGACCCCTGCTTGGAGGGTAGCAGGCAGTACAAATTGTGATGAACATGTGAGCCAATGAGAAACCAGGAACAACCACCGCTACCTAGATCGATTTTAGACCCTATTGACCGTGAACCAGACGCTCTACCTCTCTACTACAGACACTACCCATATGCTCTGCCACAAAGCAGGCCATGCAATGGTCGACCAGCCCCGAGTCTAGCCAAACATCACCCATGAACCTCCGAAATTCTACAATTTTGTCATTATTTGAAAAAGGGTAAAATAATGCACAACATTTTTGTTATCAAATACCCCTCAAGTTGATCAATTGTGACACAGAAGTCGATTATAAATCAAAAATGATTTAATTACCCATAAAACTTGATCTTTAATCAAAGGAGATCATAAAAGTTCAATTAACCCTTCAAAAACAGTGACATATTTTGACGCATCTAAGAGTTCATTTTAGCCCTTTAAATAATCTATCAAAGCTTAATAAAATATTGAAGAAAAGGAAAAAAATGCTGATTATTAGCATTTTCTTTCTTTTCTTCTATATTTTATACCAAATCGAGGAGAAAATTCATTCCAACAGTCAGATAAATTATATGGTCTGCATCGCCTTTGAATTTGGACAGGTCCATATTTTGTCATTTGGGACAGGGTTGAAACCTCTTGATCTTTTGTCAGCCCTGATACAAAAGGCTTTATAAACTAATGATAGCCTGATGATATTGTTCTCTTCCACAAAATTGACTTCTGAAAAATTCCAAAAATGTTGATTAATAGTTTCTATAAAACTTTTACAAATGCTAAAATATTTTTAAGTTCTTTGGATGACAAGAGTACTGGTGCCAGTTTTAAACATTATTGCAAATGTAATACTATGTTTTGTCATATTTCCCAAAACATTTTGCCACAATAAGTCACATTATGAATATTAACAAACCATCATTACAATGGACCAAGCTAATGCAGAAAAAATTCATTCTTTATTCAGCCCATTTGACCATCATATCGTCGGTGTAAATGCAAAACCTCGTATGTCGATTCTTGCGATTTTCAAAGTACAAACTTGTATGCCCAGTTTACACAATTCGCGCAGGTTTTGAGAAATTTATACTGCTCAGCTTTAATGACACATTATTTGCAAACAATATGTCAAAATTTCAAGTAAAACATTTCTGTTAGGGAAAAATTATTACACTTTTTTCCCTCACCTTTAAAATTTTCCAAAAACGAGATACGAGGTTTTGCATTTACAACGACGATATCGTCGTTGTAAATGCAAAACCTTGTATCTCGTTTTTGAAAATTTTTAAAGGGGAAGGAACAAAGTGTAATAACTTTTGCCAAACTGAAAGGTACAATTTGCTTGAAACTTGGACATATTATTCACAAATAATGTGAGATTAATACTGATAAGTAAAAATATCTCAAAGCCTGCATGAATTGTCTTGGACATACAAGTTTGAACTTTGAAATCGCAGAAATCGACATACAAGGTTTTGCATTTACACAGACCCGATATATTTATGCTTTTCTTGTGGATCAGTCTACAATTTTTCAATTTGGTATCATTAAAATTATTGTGAATTCAAATGAAAGAGGAGCTATCAATATTTTAAAGCATTATAATCAAGGGTACAAACTTTGAAATCTGTGAGGACAATTGCATTGTCATCAATTTGTATCTTATTCATGCTTCATTATGCAGCCCTTGATCATTTTGATTGCCTGTGATTTGACACGAAACACCCCTTACATGATAACCCTTTCCCAGGCAGTTGCTAGTTTTGATATGTCCCTAAATTGGATGCTTATAGACCTTCGGAAAACCTTGAGGGACAAGAAGGAAATGCTGGGAATCAATATTTCCTTTTTGTCTCTCAATGTTTTCTTAAAGTCTGAAATAAGCACCTTTTTGGCTTTTAATGTTATATTTGCTTGAAATTTGTCTTGATAGTTCTGTACATAGACAATTGATAAGTCATCTGCATCTTCATTTGGTTGCCGTTGATAATTTCGATTGCCTGGGATTTGACCACAATATAGGACCTTACATGATAACCTTTTCTATTCCAATCCCCTACATGTATTGCATGACCAATCCCTAAATGGACGAACCTAAATTTTGAAAGCCTCAGGAGGAAAGAAGAAATTGAAGGTAATATAATGTCAGATTTGAATTCTGTTACAATAGTATATAGCTCATGATAAATGACCAGGCAGACAAAGTTCCAGCTAGGTCATTTATCATTACCTACAATAATGATTAACATATCGTCGTTATAAATGCAAAACTCGTTTTTGGAAAGTTTTAAAGGGGAAGCAACAAAGTGTATTAACTTTCCCCAAACTCAAAGGTTTTACCTGAATTTTGGACACATTGTTCACAAATAATGCGTCATTAATACTTAAATCAGTAAAAATGTCTCAAACCCTACAAAGATAAATGTCTTGACTGGACACACAAGATTGTACTGTGAAAATCGCAAGAATCGACATACGAGGTTTTGCATTTACACCGAGGATATCTAAAATGAAGTGAGATAAAACAGTAATTACCAGCAAAACTTCAATTCCTAAACTCTGTAGGCACAGCATATTTATTATCCCTCTTCACTGACATAGTACTTAAATTGTTCTTAAGTACTTAACCCATTACCAAACGGCAAAATTTTAGGCTGGTCCAATTCAAAGATGTTACAGGCCACACTTTCAAGTGAATCAAATTAATTATTTTTTGGTCTTTTTACGCAGAAAATATTGTGGAAAATGTAGAAATCGCTTGTCACAAATTCAAAGATGTTGCAGGCCACACTTTCAAGTGAATCAAATTAAACATTTTTTGGTCTTTTTACGCAGAAAATATTGTGGAAAATGAAGAAATTGCTTGTCACAAGCAATTTCTTCATTTTCCACAATGTTTTCCAAAGTCATTATCTTAAAGGGTGTCAAAAGGCGACATTGTGTGGCAATTTATGTTAACATAATTATGATAATTCATATCTTAAATGAACTGTGAGAAAAAAATGAATTACCAGCAAAATTTCAATTCCCAAACTTTGTAGGCACAGCATATTGATTATCCCTCTTCATCCACATACTTAAATTGTTCTTAAGTGCTTAATTCTAAAATCTTTGGACTAACAATTGAATAGACAGTATTCTAAAGATTAAAATTCCCTTTCCCTTATAGCTCATACAAAACATTGGAGGCAAAAACAGTAAATATTGTAGCAAACAACCCCTGTGAAAAAAGTTCAATAACTGTTCTAGAATGTCCTAGAATGTTAAATGGCACTTCTAGAATAGTTCTAAAACTGTTCTAGAAGTGCCATTTAACATTCTAGAATATTTTAGAACAGTTCTTGAACTTAAATGCTAGTAGCGTTCTATATATAATAAGTGCTATTTAATGCTCTAAAATGTTCTAGAACAGTTCTTGAACTTAAATACGTTCTTGAACTTTTTAGAATTGTTCTGGAAGTGCCATTTAAGGTTCTAGATTGTTCTAGAACAGTTCTTGAACTTAAATGCATTCTTGAGCTTTTTTCGCAGGGGAAGCAATTTCCCTGGTGATTTTCTTTTTCAATCTGAGTCTTTTGTAAATTCCAAATTCTATACCACATGCGATTTACCCATTTTTCAAACAAAACTTCATTTTGATGTCCCTAATAGAAGATGCTTTGGAAAACATTGAGGAAGAAGAAAAAAATGCAAAAGCACAGACAGACATACACAAGAAAAACAATAATGTTCCTGATCTTTCAATACGGGAATGGGGGTGCGGGATTTCTTTCGGGAAAGCGTTAATTAGCAAGGCCTCATGGGCCAGAGTTAATTGCAGCTCAAGGCGGAATCCAGATTCTCACATAGGAACCTAGCGATATGGCATTTTATGAAATGGCATTTTGTCATGTAGAAGAAATGTTTCAATAAAAACTTTCGATTAATACAGGCATAAAAGGGACTATTATATTAATTAAGAAGAAAATATCATCATTATGGAAGCATTTTCATCTTTTTTAAAAAAAGTTTAAGAATGTGATATTTCAAAGACTAAAATTGGAGAAATAGTCGGAACAAATTAAATTACAGAGACAACACCCATGTTGCCGTATGTATAAAGGTTTGTATATTTTCCTGTAAAGCTTAAATCCCTATTTAAGTAGTTGTCTTTCTTTTGCATAATATTTTCACAGCCTAATCCGTAAATTATTGCAGCATTTAAGAGCCTTTCTATTCCAATTGGAGCCATGCTAGGAAGTCTTTAGATAAACTATTATTGATTGTTGATTGGGATTAAAATCTATTTAACTCCCCTGTACATAAGATTATGCTCAGATTTTAAGTACCATGATGAGCAAGCTTTCGAAATATTGAACAATTATGATAAAGGAGAAGAGAAATGCTTTTTCTGACTGTGAATACTTTTTGGTCACATTTATGTTATGCAGTTTCTGGATGATTTTATTGCCTAATTATGAAGCTGCAGCTTTGAATTATGTTGTCATCTAGGAAGAAGCTGCAATATAATGTAAAATAGTTGTCATGCACTTTGTTTATCATACTATAATTTGAGCAACGTTTGTCTGTTTGTTCCCCTACTCCTCCCAGGTCCTTGGGCCGATCTTCACCAAACTTGGAGGGAAGGTGGAGGGCAGCCCCTGGGTTCATTTTTTGAAAGGTCAAGGTCATCGAGGTCAAATGTCAAATTTATGTTTTTACGGGTTACGGGTATCGTGTTTACGGGTTACGGGACGGGATTGCTTACGGGTTACGGGACGGGATTAGGTGGAGGGCAGCCCCAGATAGGTCAAGGTCATCGAGGTCAAAGGTCAAATTTCAAGACGGGTAAAATTGCTAGTTCTAATAATTGATAAAGATATATCCTTAAGAATTAACTATTCTTCTTTAAGCTCAAAACTTCTGTGCTATACAGAATGTCATGTCATTCATAAATCCCTAGTTCTTATCAACATTAATTTGATCTTCTACATGATTTTGCTTTTAAATTGTAACAGTCTAAATTTTGCCATTCTGGAAAGGGTTCAAATTTTTGACAAGGGTCGAACACATAAATCTTCACACTACTTTTGTCCGTCACAAAAACCCGCTTTCATCAGCGTGGTAATTGACAGTTTGCATTGCCGCTACCCACAATGCATTGTACCCAAGTCGACAAAGACCCCTACTCATCCTGTTGAATCGTTTTTATGCTACAGTTAACAAACTTCACCTTTTTTGAGTAATAGCGCTTAATTTTAAGCTAAAAATAGACTGAATTTATTAGTAATTTTTAATAAACTGTCAGTGCTGTTATAAAATCTCGTAAACTACGGCTTGAATGAAGCCGTAGTTACGAGATTTTATGTCAACACCAACTAAATACTATTTGTTTTTCTGAAATTATGTCTCGGTTACCTGGATAAAATCTTTCCCTATTTCGATCAGATAATTGGGGTAAATCCATGCAACCTACAATTTCAAACAAACATGTGATTTCTGGGGTCTTTCGATGGTCACTGCGATAAAGGTTTGTTTGACAGCAAAATCTAATGTCGGACTCATGATTGAGTACAGATCTGTGTTAACCCTCTCCCAAACGACAAAATTTTAGGGGGATCCAATGCAAAAACTGCCACAAATGACAAAATGGGTGTTATTAAAGATACAATTGGTGTAAAATATGGCAGAAAAAACTAGAAATCTATCACTGAAGGTGATAAAAATACCCCCGCCACCACCTTTGTTCGGACAAGCGTTTTTGTTGATTCAGGAGCCATACTCAGAAATTGTCAATCCGATTTTATTGAAATTTGGTTCAATCAGGGGCCATTAACAGCAAATATCGGTCTGATTTCCATGAATTTTGCATCTTGCATATATACAGGTCCTAATGCATACCTGTGCCAAGTATGAAGCAAATCATTCATTATCCCATTCCCACACAGTGACTCTTTTTGACTCCTTACAAGATAATGGCTTGGGAAAACATTGTGGAAAATGAAGAAATTGCTTGTCACAAGCAATTTCTACATTTTCCGCAATGTTTTCCACTTAAAAAGAACAAAAATAAATAATTTTCTGTCACTTGAAATTGTTGTCTGCAAAATTTTTGAGTTTGGACTGGTATAAAATTTTGCTGTTTGGTAATGGGTTAACTGTAGGAGGAATTGTCCGACAAGCATTTTTGTCAAATCAGGGGCCATAACTCAGAAAGTGTCGGTCTGACTTTCATGAAATAAGCATCTTGCACATGTACAGAAGTTAATGCACACGTATGCCAAGTATGAAGCAAATCAGATAGTAACTAAAGGAGGACTTGTCCGGACAAGCATTTTTTGGTAAAATCAAGGGCCATAACTCAGAAATTATCAGTGCGATTTTCATGAAATTTGCGTCTTGCACATCTACAGGTCCTAATGCATACCTGTGCCAAGTATGAAGCAAATTGGACAGTAACTGTAGGAGGAGTTGGCCAGACAAGCATTTTTGGGTCAAATCAGGGGCCATAACTCAAAAGGTATTGGTCCGATTTCTATGAAATTTGCGTCTTGCACATCTACAGGTCACAATGAACACTTGTGCCAAGTATGAACTAAATCGGTCCACAAGTGTAGGAGGAGTTATCCGGACAAGCATTTTTTGGTCAAATCAGGGGCCATAACTCAGAATGTATCGGTGCGATTTTCGTGAAATTTGCGTCTTGCACATCTACAGATCCTAATGCACACCTGTGCCAAGTATGAAGCAAATCGGACAGTAACTGTAGGAGGAGTTGGCCGGACAAGCATTTTTTGGTCAAATCAGGGGCCATAACTCAAAAAGTATCGGTCCGATTTTCATGAAATTTGTGTCTTGCACATCTACAGGTCACAATGAACACTTGTGCCAAGTATGAACTAAATCGGTCAACAAGTGTAGGAGGAGTTGTCCGGACAAAGTTTTGGAGACAGACCAACCAACCAACCATCCAACCAACCATCCAACCAACCATCCAACCATCCAACCACTGGACCGACAGGTTGATTCCAGTATACCCCCTCCAAACTTCGTTTGCGGGGGTATAAATATTGAGACAAAAGGAGAAACTGCTGGTTATCAGCAGTTTCTTCTTTTGTCTCAATGTTTTCCCAGGCATTTTCTATTGGGACGTCAAAACCAGGTCTTGTTTGGGAAAGGGTTAAGTAAGACAGCCCTGCATTCAGTAAGGGTTTACGTGAGCTCACGTGAGCAACAGTCGCAACTTTTATGACACAAAATTGACAGAATTGACCGAGTATTCCGAATGAAACGGCTCACGTAAAACCTTACTGAATGCAGCCCAGATTAGAATATTCAACATGCTGGGCAAACTATAACTTAACAGGGCTAAAAACATTGAAAGAAAAAGAAAAAATGATTAAGTAGCACTTTGCATAATACAGTGTTCTCCCCAGCCCAATAAGCTGTATCGGCCCCACTACAGCTTCATGTGAATCAGTGTAATGCCACTACAGCTTCAAAAGTAACCCTACAGCTTAATTCCTTCAAAAAGGTCACCATATAGGGGGATTTCTAATCATTTCATGCCAAAAAGTGATAATTAATGTATTTTTTATAATATAAAATGTAATAATTCTGTATAAAAACATAATGAAAAAAGAAGAAATTGCTCAAATGGAGCAATTTCATCTTTTACCATTATGGTTTTATTAACAATTATTTGCATGAACACAATGCATTTGAAGATTTACCAATACTTACAATTTGCCACTACAGCTTCAAATTATTCTGAGAAGAACCCTGATAATAGAAGGCTTTACTATATCAAAAGAATTCATTAAAATTATTCATAATGTTTTTTTTTTGCTAAATATTTTCTATTACACATTTTAATTATGTCTAAGTTAGTGCTTTAAAATTTTGGAAAAATTGTTAACCAGTTTCTATCTATTGATTGTATGACCTGTTTGCAAATTTGTCACATTTTTTTAATGGAACAAACAGTAGGAATTGTTAGGTCCAAAAAATGTAACCTGCTATTTAAATCTACTGATTTTCAACAATAATGCTGGGTCAAATTCCGTTGATCTTAGATAAAATCGCCTTAAGCTCAACTTCAAACATTTATCTGTAATTATAGCTTATCAAACAACTTGTAGTAAAGTCCTGATTTAAATTGACATACTTCTTCCCATTTTAAAACCGGCTTCTTGAATATTTCAGCATTTCTTGCAACATAATTAGTTAACCCATTACCAGTTTGTAGCAAATTCAAAGATGTTCCAGATGACAATTTCAAGTGAATAGAACTTGACATTTTTTTTGGAAATTCTGGTAAGAAAACATGATCAAAGAAATTAATTTCTTCATTTTCAACAGTGTTTTCCAACCCCTTTAAGTTTTCAGGGCATCAAAAATTGTCAATAAGTGGAGAATAGTAACAGTTACTGTTTTCATCAATTCTAAGGAAAAATGACAAAATATTGAATCAGGTGCACAAAAGAGCTTTATTTTACAACACCAAAGCTCCCTGTTGATACAGATGCTGTAAGAACTTCCTGTTCATCGTGTAATCGGACTAAAATCCTGTCATTTAAACCTTTCCCAAACGACAAAATATTAGGATGATTCACTTCAAAAACTGCCACAAAAGACAAAATGGAAGTTATAAAAGATAAGATTTGTGTAAAATATGGCACAGAAAATATTGAGACAAAAGGAGAAACTGCTGGTTATCAGCAGTTTCTTCTTTTGTTTCAATGTTTTCCCAAGCCTTTTCTATTAGGGACGTCAAAACCAGGTCTTGTTTGGGAAAGGGATAATAGAAGACGGATCGCTTTATTCCATTTTAAGTCTCACAACCATCTCAACTCTGCGGAAATTGGTCTTTTTTCCATTTTAGGACCACTTCCTCAATAAGAGCATCTCCATACTATAGCACAGAGCCCAATCCCGTCCTTTTATATATATATACTTCGATGTGGATTGATTGGGGTTTAACCTATCCCAAACAAGACCTGGTTTTGACATCCCCAATGAGAAATACTTGGGAAAGCATTGAGGCAAAAGAAGAAAGTGCTGATAACCAGCATTTTCTCCTTTTGCTTAATATTTTCTGAGTTATATCATACACAAAACCTATCATAATCAACCTCCATTTTGTCTTCTGTTGCAGATTTCAATTGGACCACCCTAAAATTTTGTCGTTCGGGAAAGGGTTAACGCCTCTTTCAACTACAATGTTCATATTGTGGTGGCTACAGCAACTAATCATGGATTTTGTCTAACACATGCTACCACAATATGGAGTTTTATGGACCATTCCGAGTCTCCAGCAGCTCTCTCACCATTAGATGATTCACATCTAATAGTGAGAGACATGACTCTTGTCATATGTCAAAGAGGATGTTGTAGGAGAGGGGATATTCAATGAATGGATGTGATGCATAGTGTCCAAAAATTTTACCGTAAATTTTAGTATATATTGAATAATTCGATAACTTTTTCTACTCGATAAATAAATTAAAACTGATCTTACTGTAGTTAGTTTCTGCAAGAATCAAAATACATCAATAAATTGATACAAAGCACAATATCACCTCAAGCAATAATTGTTTTATTGTATTTTCTCTCTCACCTCGACAGATTGCTATCTTATTGTTGTAAAATACATTATATTGCTATTCTATGGTGTATTTCTACCAAACAAATCCTCCGCATTCCTTAAATCTGCATTGAGATGCAGTCCTCAGACCAGGATTTGTCTCATAATCCTATATGTTCTCTATTGAAATGGATATGATTGCCTTAATATAGTTGCTGTGATAAGTTTATTTTAGTTCTAGAACTGTTCTAGAACATTCTGGATCGTTAAATGGCAGTTCTAGAACTGTTCTAGAACTGCCATTCAAGGATCGAGAACATTCTAGAACAATTCTAGAACTAGAAATGTTTTCTTGAACTTTTTTCGCAGGGAAATAATGTAGTCCAAAAGCTTCTTTTTTATCTTGACTTAGGTTTCACAAACCAATGCCAATGATAAGGTTTGTGGCTAGAATATTACAGCTAAATATTTAATAGCCCTACAACCCGAGTTTCAGTCCATTTTAAGGTGTCAATGCCATGCATATTTTGTCAATCCTTGGTTTTGATTAAATTAACAATAGTTATGGATGCTATTTGTCTTGATTTGTCTATATTTGTATATAGTAGCTAAAATGAAAACAAATTGGAAAACAGCAATATTGTCTTTAATTCAAGCGCACTCAAATCAGAACGCATTAATTTCAATCAAGTCGAAAAATGAACAGAATCAAACGAATGTTTTAAACAAATGTAAGTCCAACACATAATGATTTCATGGAGGAAAAGGTCCCAAATAAACAGATGTATTGAAAAGTAATTAACAGGTTTTACGAGTTCAATAATATGTCCTGCCATTGTTTCGTTTTGAGACTACAAAATTCCCATGTCGTGTGACAAGCAATTAATACTATTGATGCATTTTCAAGTTTGCCATGCAAACACATGTTGTACAGCCGAGGGCATTATTAGCCCTTTAACCCATTTATTTTAGAATTTAGACTGATCCAAATTCAAAGATGCTGCAGATGAGAATTTCAAGTGAAAGGTCAATTCTACATTTCTTGGTCTTACTGCGTAGAAAACATTGTGGGAAATGAAGAAATTGCTTGTCACAAGCAATTTCTTCATTTTCCACAAGGTTTTCCCAAAGCCTTTTCATGTGAGGGTCATCCAAAGGTGTCACTGCAGTAATGGGTTAATTACTACTGCTCGGAATTCAATTTTATCAAATATTTTGCATGTCAACAAGGATGCAAAAAATGTCCAAATTAAACGACCCTTTCCCTGAAGGCAAAATTTTTGACTTTTCTAATTTAAAAGCAATGCTTCATAATTATTATGGCAAAACGGATTTTAATTCAAGTAGGGTCAATTTATATAGCACAGAAAAATTATAGAGACAAAAGGATCGAGAAAGTGCTGATTTATCCACATTTGTTTCTTTTTCCTCAATGTTTTCCAAATAATTTTCTATAAGGGATTTCAAAACCAGGGCTTTCTGTTATAGGGAAAGGTTCAGCCTGTAAAAAAAAATCTTTAATTGGATTTCAGGTCATTTTACATCTCAAATGAAGTAATAAGAGTCAAATTATAGGGAAGGTGGGGTCCTTAATTAAAAGTTTAAATGTCAACAAACAGGATTATATAAGAAATTCCTTTGCTCTAATTAACTGTACATTTTGTTCAATCATTTGTAACTAACGGTAATAATATGAGAGTCACATCATCATCATCATCATCATCATCATCATCATCATCATCATCATCATCATCATCATCATCATCATCATCATCATCATCATCATCATCATCATCATCATGTTTTGGTGTTCTTGAAGGAAAGAGAGCCAGAGAACATTGAAGAGATTGTAAAACATGCTGATTATCAGCATACCTCACAATTTAATAAATGACCCGGCATGAGCATTGCATCAGCATGGGCTGCTCTGCCAGGTCGTTTATCGTGAGGAATGATAGCTATGAATTTTGTGCTTAAAATAGATTTGGTATACCGATTATATGTTTTGATAAATTGTCAGTGTTGTTATAAAATCTCGCAACTGCAGCTTGAATCAAGCCGTATATAGTTACGATATTTCATAAAAACACCTATGGAAATACTATTGTCTGTCCGAAATTATGTCATGATACCCTGTATAAAATCGTTCCCTATTGGCTTACATAGTTCCGCTAATATCTACAGAAGATTCTAATACCACAAATTTCTAGAACACAGAAAATTTAATAAATGTCAAAGTCAATATCTTATTACCATATTTATGTAATGAAATTAGAACACTATATAAATCTGATTCCAAGCATTAACTCTTTCCCAAACAGCAAATAAATAGACTGTATTATTATGTTGGTTTTTTTTAAACCCTTTCCCATACAAGACCTGAGCCGCGTTCTTTAGAGCGAGATTTCTTGAGATATCTTGAGATTTCTTAAAATGTTTTAGGATAAAGCACTCTTTTGAACAAGATTTTTAAGACGATCACTGCGAGCCGCCATTACTCTATACTTATTTCGGAACCCCTTGGTAAATTCTGTAGAATCTATATGGGAGAGAATTGACCGAGTTGTTCCGAATGCTCCATAATTTATAAACCGTGGTGTTCCGAATGCTCCATACTTTATACAAATGACGTCATGATGACGTCATTTGTATAAATATGGAGCATTCGGAACAGCTCGGTCAAAGTCTCGGTCTCAAAAACGCTTTATCCAAAACATCTTAAGAAATCTTAAAAAATCTCGCTCTAAAGAACGCACCTCAGGTTTTGACGTCCCTAATATAAAAAGCTTGGGAAAAATATTGAGGCAAAAGAAGAAACAGCTGATAACCAGCAGTTTCTCCTTTTGCCTCAATATTTTCTTGGCTATATCAAACACAATTAATGTCATTCTTTATGAAAATCCATTTTTTCATCTGCAGCAGTTTTTGAATTGGCCGGACCTGCCTAAAATTTTGTCATTTGGGAAAGGGTTAAAGCCCCACACTGCAGAGTTTACAATATGCAAGGTGGGTAACCCACGTGACTTTTGGGAAGCATTCACACCAAAAAAATCGTCCGCTTCAAGGTATGTTTTGTTTAATTTCTCAGCTGATACGCTACAGATTTTGACGAGATACAGTGCATGGAAAGCGCCTTTGAGAGGGCTATTTCCGGCTCTAACTCACTCTGCTCCAAATCCAGTGATTTCTTCAAACATTCAAGCAAAAGTTTTTTTCTGTGCATGTGAGCGCTTCCAACTTTCGTTTTGCACTTAAAAATATTTTGGCTCGAATGTTTGAAGAAACCACTGAATTCATTGAAGGCCGGCTCTTGAAGCCGGCCTTCTTTGGAATGCTTTTTTTCAATTTAGACGTGTAGGATGTGGGAGGCTAACAATTAGAACATTTTCGACATATTGGTGTAGAACTGGCTGATGTGTAAGTCAATAATTGACGTTCACCTTGCAAGTTATATTTTTCAAAATATTTTCTCCTTTGCGGGCAAAAATATCACAAAATGGACCGCATTTGTATATCGTTCCGATTCCAATAAATGACCGCCCCGGATCACGTGACTATCAGATTGACCACGGTCCATAGAAATACTGGAATGCACAAAAACCGAGACGTACATAGAATGTCGATATATTATCTATTTAACGTTATCGGCAAGCTTTGGAAGTTATCGAAACGCGTATCAAATCCGGCACTTCACCCAATCCCACGTGAACGTCTCTGTTCAAAGCATATACGATCATGAAATACTCACGTTTCGGTATTTCTATGGACCCGATATACTGGGTTACTGCCCCTTGAAGGACCCGATAAATAAGTTGTAATTTGTTTAGACATTCAACCGAACGCCGTAGCTCAATCGGTTAGGCGCTCATACAAACACAGTCATAATTGTATTCTACGGTGTGGGTTCAAAACCCATTGTCGCTTGTGTCAACTTTTTCTCAAATACTTTTTTGAAAGGAACTTTTGTCCTTTGTTATATGAGTCGTTTTCAAAATTCGCAGGTTTTCTTGTCCACGTGTGATAACTTGTACATTTAAGTAATCAAATAAACATTAATGTTAAAAATGGGTCCACACCAATGTAATTGTGTTGATTAAACATAAAAATGATGCATGTTACATGCTTTAGTGAGATATTTTACATGTTATATGGCCTGAAATGTGTAAATTTGCTTTGTCTCAATGTAGCGCTACCCTCATTGGTTTTGACCAGCAAAGATAACTACTTTTAACAGTAATTGAAACACTTTTTTGAGGTTACTTTGCATGACAATATGTTAAATTACACTTTGAATATACCAGTTACCCAAATGATATTATGTAAATGGTATAAAAATCATCATATATCCTTGTCCCACAGATTTTTGTCTTTGGTGTTCCAGTGTCTAAAAGGTCAAAGAAATGCAATCTTAATTAGATGTAGACACAAATCATCTACCTCCTTTTGAAAAACTACCGTAGGTTCATGCATTACAATTATTGAAAGAGGAAGAATTTATTTTGTGTCTTGTTAATAAATTGAAAAAGAAGGCGGTCAACTTGTACAGTACTTTTTTTCTTTGTCTTTGGGATGACGCACTTTATAATACTTTTCAATATACCTTTTTATTAGATATTTGTCCAGTATATCTGACTTTGAGTACAGTAAATGTTTTCAATAGTAGATTTAACAAATACCCTATTTACACGTATATTTTTGCAAATTAGTGTGAAATTGTCCTTGGTGTTCCAGTCCTTGGTGTTCCGGTCTGAGCACTGGAACGCCAAAGACAAAAATAAAATGGCACTGAGGTATGCCAGGTTGCATGGATCAGATAGATATTATTAAAATAAGGTAGCATAGCAAATTTCAGCTTTGTTCGTGTAATAATTTTTGAGAAAATGCCAAATCTAGGTTTCGCTCGATGTTTTAAGTTGAGCTCCATGTTAAGGGTTGAAAATGACTTTGGGGGAATGTTAGAATGAATGGAGCATAAAGATATCATTGAACAAACGTTACTTACCAAATGTGAGCTTTCTTTGTCCATTGTTTTAGAGAAATGCCAATTCAAAGTTTTGAACTGACGGGCAGGCTGACAGACGGTAAATGCTAGAACAGTATTGCCCAAAATGTTTTATATTGGTGCATTAAAATCCTAAATTATTACACATTAACTATATCTCTTTGCATTCCTATATCTTTCGACTCATGCCGTGTTACTGAATTCATGTCTTAAAGGAGGTTGGATTTTACTATCAACTGGAGGTTAAGCTTGGACTTTTCATTGGCATTTTAATTTGTCAAGAGTTCTGATGTGCGTTCCAGGGAGCGGAATCAAATGGGACAAATATTAGCTGCCAGTTTCAACCTAAATCAATGCAAAATAAACATGTTAAAGCAAGGAAAATAGATGATTTTCTTTGGGGTTATGTTGATGTCTTTGGTGTTCCGCTAATGTCTTTGGTGTTCCGGTAATGTTAAATTCATTTTCCAAGAAAACTGATCAAGCAAATGCATCAAAAGTTATATAAAGCAAATTGGACAGACTAATTTTGACGATTGAAACTTTTCTGGACATTTGGACTCAAATAAGAAATTTTGAAACTAAAATGTTTGAAATTTTTCCAACTTTAGCAAACAAAGATACTTTCAAATAAATTATTATGTAATTATGCATCCAAAATGATACTTTTCTATTACTTATTAGCTATTGACCTTTTAAGATGTAATTTGGTGAAAAAATGCCAACTATCTTTTAATCTGTATTATTTTCATACCTTTATTTAACCGGAACACCAAAGACATTTTTGTCTGGAACACATTGTTAATAACCGATTTAGAAGCTACACACCAACAATCCAGGGTGGAAAATGATTTGAAACATGTTATTAATAACACGGTACGGAAACTACAGAGACAGAGCCATTGGCTCTGCCGCTTAAATCCTCTGGGGGGCTTCCGGCCATGCGTGGCTCTGTCTCTGGGGTCGTGATTTTTTGACAAAAACAGGTGAGTGTTCAACTTTGTTGTTCATTTATTTTCTTCTTGTGCTTAAAACCGAAAAACCGGGAATGTCATGCTCCCCTAAGACCATTTATCTGCCTGTTCTAATTCTGTGGGCTTCAAAGTCGGCAGGGTTTTCACAGGATCATTGTCGTCGTGGGTCGACCCTATGTGATTTTTTCTTGTTTACATCATGTATTCATGTACATTTCAACGGTAAATAGCCAATTGCTGCAGCCAAAACATGTGATATACTAATCGAGGGATAATGTCGATCAGACATTGCTTTCCCATGTAACAAAACCTTAGAAATGATTGGCAAACGTAAAGTTTGAGCAATTTCTGTCGGTGGCTCTGTCTCTGGCGGCTGGCTCTGTCTCTGGCGGCTGGCTCTGCTTTGAACTATCGGTTAATTTTAGTCTGTTTACAAAATACTTGTCCAAAGCATATCTCTGAAAGTATCGAAGCTTTGATCATGAAATTTCATGGGTGGATATATCTCAATAAAGACAAGTTCTGTATCAAAGGAGCATAAATATTCCTTTCTTATTTTGTGAGTCACTGTCCTTTGTTTTCGACAAAAACACTTATCCGGACAAATGTAATGGCGGGGTATTATATCACATTAGGTGATACATAGAATTCTTATTTAGGACTGCTCCAATTCACTAGATGCCGAAGGGCAACATGTCGAGCCCGCTCATTTTGAAGAAAGAAGACCATACCTATGTCTACAGCTGTCATTACAATGGCGTTGTAAAAGTGGGGACAAAATAAGTTGGAATGATGGGGATCATGGTGAGACAGTTTATTGTTCACAAAATATTACATGTCTATGTATTTATAACGAGATACCAGAATGGATTGATTTGAGTATACATATGTGACCCGTCACGCTAAAAGGGACGTTATGCTAAGTCCATAAAACCAAATTCCGAGAAATATACCAGACCAAGCAGAAGTCCATCCGATGTCGTATTTGGAAAACGAAAATATTGTAAGGTAGAGAAAACATTCTAGATTCAGAAAATACTTAGCGACACTCCGCCTTACTGAGCTTGACATTTGTGCCAAGTTAAGGAATGGCCCGGACAAGCAAAAATCAACTCATTTTTTACATTTGACCTCAAAGTTTGACCTTGACCATTCATCTTGGAATCTGGTTCTTGCACGCGACACTCCATCTTACTGAGCTTGACATTTGTGCCAAGTTATTTCTGAATCCCTCCATCCATGGTGAAGTTATGGCCCGGACAAGCAAAAATCATCTCATTTTTGACATTTGACCTCCAAGTTTGACCTTGACCTTTGAGCTTGGAATCTGGTTTTTGCACGCGACACTCCGCCTTACTGAGCTTGACATTTGTGCCAAGTTATTTCTGAATCCCTCCATCCATGGTGAAGTTATGGCCCGGACAAGCAAAAATCATCTCATTTTTGACATTTGACCTCCAAGTTTGACCTTGACCTTTGAGCTTGGAATCTGGTTCTTGCACGCGACACTCTGCCTTACTGAGCTTGACATTTGTGCCAAGTTATTTCTGAATCCCTCCATCCATGGTGAAGTTATGGCCCGGACAAGCAAAAATCATCTCATTTTTGACATTTGACCTCCAAGTTTGACCTTGACCTTTGAGCTTGGAATCTGGTTCTTGCACGCGACACTCTGCCTTACTGAGCTTGACATTTGTGCCAAGTTATTTCTGAATCCCTCCATCCATGGTGAAGTTATGGCCCGGACAAGCAAAAATCATCTCATTTTTGACATTTGACCTCCAAGTTTGACCTTGACCTTTGAGCTTGGAATCTGGTTCTTGCACGCGACACTCTGCCTTACTGAGCTTGACATTTGTGCCAAGTTATTTCTGAATCCCTCCATCCATGGTGAAGTTATGGCCCGGACAAGCAAAAATCTTCTCATTTTTGACATTTGACCTCCAAGTTTGACCTTGACCTTTGAGCTTGGAATCTGGTTCTTGCACGCGACACTCCGCCTTACTGAGCTTGACATTTGTGCCAAGTTATTTCTGAATCCCTCCATCCATGGTGAAGTTATGGCCCGGACAAGCTCCATCCGGACGGACGCACGCACTAACGCACTAACGCACTAACGCACATACACCGAACCGCCATTGTGACAACTATGTCGAGCTCACCGCAAGCGGGCTCGACAAAAATGATGTCCAGACATGCAAGGATGCAGATGCCCCCCCGCCCCCCCCCCCCCCTCTCATGAGAGAGACATGTATGTATCTGCGCATAGCTCCGAAGTATCAAATATGTAATAGTTATCATTGAAATCTGTGAGAAAAAATATGAAAATGCTGGTTATGAGCAATTTTCTTTTCTCGCAATGCACCAGAAAAATGTCTTGCTTGGGAAAGATTAAATGGAAAGATGTCGGATATATTGGTGCAAATAAAAAAAAAAAAAAAAAAAAAAAAGAAAAAAAAAAAAAAGGCCAGTTTCATTTTTCAGACGTATTTTTTGTCTTTGTCTTACCGATGACTTACGACAAGTTTTGGACAAGAAACGCGTATCACCAATTTATCAAGACCTGGGGCCCGTATTATCAACGCTCGTACGATTAATTTTTGCGTAGTTACTTGTAACAACAAACCTGATTGGTCCAATCTGATTTCTCGTGCACTCAGATGTTTTGTTACACATTTTATACAAAAACTTTGTCGTAAGATCGTTGAAAATACGAGCCCCTGGATTATACGATTGTTGTTTTAACCGATATTTAAGACATCGTTAAGTCAAAATTACTTCTTTTAAAAATGTTTTGATGAAACAGGCCCCTGACGTTCACAACGAAAAATCGTCTGCTTCAAGTCTGTTTTGTGTATTTTCTCAGCTAATACTCGACGGATTTTGACGAGATAAAGTGCACCGCACGCGCGTCATTGAAAGGGACATTCCCCGGTACTAACGCACTCCGCATCAAATCCCATGGTTTCTCGAAACATTCAAAATGAATGTGTTTGGTTGCATTTTAATAAAACTATGGAATACTTTGCATAAAGAGGTTCAGGAATGACCCTCTCAAAGGCGCGTATGGTGCAATTGCTCGTCAGTTTAAACTGAGATATAGAACAAAATATACTTGAAACAGACAATTTTTCGGTGTGGACCTTTCCCCAAATCACGTGGATTACCCATCGTGTAATTGTTTCTTTGTCAACACCCAGTTTGTCGCCTTAAGTACAGTACTACATAGAATCATGAGCCGTGACGAAAGGTTAGTGTATATTCCAATACATGTAAATTGGAAGAGAAGCATGTTTTCCTCTGAATAAAAGCGAATAATGGCACATTTTGCGCGGTGGCCGTGAGAGTTCAGTAGCTGTCTCCAGATAGTACGATGTCTTTATCACAGGATGTTCGGTTCCGAGTCACATATTTACTTAAATCGAAATCCCTCTTCCCCCGTCAATTTAGACACGCTGATCTTTGATCATTCAAAGGACATTGTTTAATTGTAGCTTTGAAATTGAACAACGCTGAATGTTCGATGTTTTGCAAAGGGTTTAATCGGTGACTGAACCATTCGAAATACAGAATATGATCTATTCAGTGTGTGAGTAAATTACTTCGACACGAATTTTGCGATAGATTAATTTTTTTCACCAAGCACGCAGAGACAGAGCCAGCCGCCAGAGACAGAGCCACCGATAGAAATTGCTCAAACTTTACGTTTGCCAATCATTTCTAAGGTTTTGTTACATGGGAAAGCAATGTCTGATCGAGATTATCCCTCAGTTAGTATATCACATGTTTTGGCTGCAGCAATTGGCTATTTACTGTTGAAATATACATGAATACATGATGTAAACAAGAAAAAATCACATAGGGTCGACCCACGACGACAATGATCCTGTGAAAACCCTGCCGACTTTGAAGCCCACAGCATTAGAACAGGCAGATAAATGGTCTTAGGGGAGCATGACATTCCCGGTTTTTCGATTTTAAGCACCAGAAGAAAATAAATGAACAACAAAGTTGAACACTGACCTGTTTTTGTCAAAAAATCACGACCCCAGAGACAGAGCCACACATGGCCGGAAGCCCCCCCCAGAGGATTTAAGCGGCAGAGCCAATGGCTCTGTCTCTGTAGTTTCCGTACCGTGAATAATCTAACAACAAATTGAGAACACAAAAATTAAAATATTGACGATAATTTTTCATGATTTACTGGTCTAAAAAACCTGCGAATTTTGAAATTGACTCATATATTTAGTTAGGTATCCAATCTGATTTCTTTTTGTGTGTGTTTATTTTTCTAATATATTTTTGCATTTAAAGCGTTTAACTTTTTTGCCATCATTTTCATTTCATTATGATAAAAATCACACATGAAAACAGCCTGATTTGACAGAATGCCAATAGATGGCTGAGAACAACGTTCTCCAACAAAGGGAATTAACTCTGACAGCACGAGTCAACAGTGACCAGGGCCCCGTATTACTAAACATCTTACGATCAAGTTTTTGTGTAAACTGTGTAACAAGACATCTGATTGCACGAGAAATCCGACTGATCCAATCAGGGCTGTTGTTACAAGTAATAATGCAAAAATCAAACGTACGATCGTTAGTAATACGGGCCCCAGGATCACTTTTTTGGCTGCATCAATTTAAAGTTGAAGTTTACAAATTGTTTAAAAAATTATAAATAAACACTTTCATCTCGCAATGAAAATAACTATTATGACCTTATCACGGAGTTGCTGAATTTTTTTTTAGATAAATCATTCTATCTGTAATTCTTTAGTCAGTAAAATATAAATATTGCATTGTATTAAAGCTGCAGTCACTCGCTTGGTCAAATTGCAAAAAAAAAAAAAAAAAAAAAAAAAAAAAAAAATCACGGAAAAATGGAATGAAACGCATTTTTATAATGACCATCTTTGGATAAGTAACGGAAGGCGGTTCAGACAAACAATGAACCTAAAATAAGATAGTTATTGCCGAAATTAAGGGAAATCCATGGAAAAAAAATGAAAAACGTTTGTCACGTTTTTCAAATCTATTTTCCCCACTGTTAATATTCTGCTCAGAAGTAAACACAACATTTATTGTATAAAACACAATAAAACTCTTACATCCCCTGTGAAATGCTTTGTCATTCTTCATGAAGTATTCAATAGATATTCATGAGCTATTCAAGAACGGAAAAAATGAAATCTTCATGAAGAAGAAGTGAACAGAAAATGGCCCATTAGCATAAATCTTCATAAAAACAGAGTAACGAATTTTTCATGAAGTTGGAAATGCATAATAAATCCTTAAACCATGCAGTTTTGCATTCTGAGAAAAAGGCATGAAGTCTTCATGAATAAATAATCATATAATTCATGAAGACTTCATGCAAGAAAAATACGCAAACGATCTTAAGAAGAAATCATGATTATTCTGTTAACAATGAGTATGGGCCATTTTCTGTTCACTTCTTTTCAATGAAGAATTCATGAATAATATTTCTTTACAAACTTCATAAAAACATACAGGTTTCTCTAAACACAGAGTAATGAATTTTTTATGAAGTTGGAAATGCATAATAAATCCTTAAACCAAGCAGTAATGAAAAAAAATCACATCAAGGTCATGAAAAATATTAAAAAACAATTTGTACAAATATGTTGCTGACAGAAGAAAACTTAAGAAACTTTTTGTAGAACAGGTAGTTTCAGAACTGTAATAAGTAACAGGCTATTAGAAATCAATGATTCCTATTTATAGAAGCAAAATAATAATATCCATTTTACAGAATAATTATGTGGGTGGGGAATGGTAAAAAAAAATAAACATTTAAATTTGTTAAATTTAGTCTAAAGAACACTTACTTACATTGCCTTCCTTGGTTTTATCATTTTGTGAGCTCCTTAATCACTTGATTATAACTAAAAATATTAATTATAACTCTTAACAAAAACATATTTCTTGACAAATAGTCAGACAAGCAAAATTCCCTCCATTATTTTCTAAACCACATGTCATAGACTGGAACAGAAATTAGACTGGGAGATCATGAATGTTTTAAGAAGATTTTATGAACTGTACACAATCCATTATCAATTCATGATCAGTTCATGATTTATTCTTAATACAACAAAACAAGAATGTTTTATGAAGTACCAGTTTTAATTGCAGTGGGAAATATTCAGAAAAAAATCATGAACAAGTTTCAGGATTATTCATGATTTTTTTTTAAATGAAAACTTCATAATAAATCCTTTGCATTCATCATGAAGGTTTTAAGGATTTTGTCAATCATTAATATCTTCATAATGTCTTCATGAAGCAATTATCATCATACTTCATGCAGAAAACTTCATGAAGTGTGTTAAAGAAGTGATAATGAGTAATGTATGAAACATTCTTAAGATTCATAATATGTTCATTATTTTATGAATTACATTTCACAGGGGAAAGTAATGACGTAGATACAGGTAACATTTAGGTAGAGTGATTGAGCGGTATGTGTGCTGTACAGGACATCCAAGTTCTATCCTAGGTCTCGGCGATTCTTTTACTCTCTTTTTTTCTTTTCTTTTTGTCCATCATTTGTATTTTAACACAAAATACAAGCTGCCATCTGCCTAGCAAATGAAATTTCGTAGCTAATAGCTATTGAAGACGAAGAAAAAAGTATAAAAAAATCTTCAGACAGCTGGATTCGAACTCGGGGCTCCATAATTGAAAACTGACTGCTCTACCTATCAACCTAAATTTTCTTAGTCATTATGCCACTAGATATAAAAAATGTATTGTTTTATCCATGTGCCAAAGGATCTTGCGCGAACTATAGAAGAAATCAAAATCCAAACGACAGGAGATTTAGATCCAAGCCTATCTTTATCGGGGATCAAACAGAGCGATGGCAAGGTGAAAGGATAGGCCTATAATCGAAGCTGACACGAATCGAATCATGTTGCCAAAACGCTGATCGATACATCAATAGTGGTCACGTGAGAAGACGCTTGCGGGGGGTGTCTGAAAATGACATCATCAAAGTCCTGCGAAATACTTTTTCTGTAAAATTAATAGCAGTAATTTGTGGAAAAAACCCTCCGGCATGTCGTTTTAAAGGAGAATTTCATTGAATTGGAGTGCAATTGAGCTTGAAAGGTGTACTTTAAAAAAAATATATTATTAATGACCCAGCGAATGACCACCAAATGGTTTTAAAGTTGATTTTTCGAAGAAAATTCGAGATAGAGCACCTTTGAATATTTACAAATTCTACACCAAACAATGAAGCAATTGAAAAAAATAGAATACAACAACAACAAAAAAAACACGGATTTACAGAAGAACATGTCAGTAACGTGAACAAAATATCCATTTCTTTGAAGTAAAGCAATGAACAAATATTTAGTTAGGTTCAGAACAATATGTTTCAATTTTGTTGTTAAAAATACGGTATTTTTAAGTTAATCATGGTTATGCGAGCTGGTATTTGTTTTAAGTTAGCCATGGTAATGTGAACTTGTGTAGGTGGGACCATTCGCTGAGAAGTCTAAAGGCAGCATAGTTTATTATTGCACTTGAGGTCACCCAAATGAGCAAACACGGCAATTTGCGGGAGTTGCAGAATGTTTACATTTTAAACGTAGAACTCACTTGAACTGCAAACAAACAATATGCTATCAAATAATTGCTACTGCAAGTCCACGATAATTCCGTTGGGGTCTTGATACTGTGAGTTCAACAAGAAAAGGGAAGATATAATTAACATGACATGGTTGAAATATATCACTTCAGCAAAATTTTTACGGATGGCTACCAAAAAATTGCCGGCCTCTTTGATGCTATGCGTCAAAATTTTGTCTTGTGCCATTTGTAAAAGGGTTAATAATTATATCTATAATAAAGATTAAAAGACAAACATTTTTTCTTGGTATACTGTATAATAATGAGAACACTAATTACAGGTCAACTGACAATCACAGGCGATGACAATGTGTTATTTATTGTTAATCAATACTATCCAACGGTGACCCATCTTAATTGATGCTGCTTTTAACAATTGGCCTTTTCATTTATTGATCTTCAAGAAAAAATACAATTTCATTTGGTTAAATTAAAACAATTTTTAGTAAATAGAACAAGATGTATTGGTGAAACACAAATGCCCCCGAAATGGCCATTTTTGTAAAATGTTAAGTTCATAGGTAAAGGGTTGATAAGGGTTAACAGATGACTGTGAGGAAGGTAAAATTGCATGGAACAGAGACAGGGTGGGGACTGTGCATGATGGGATGGATAACGAATATGGAGTATACGGACAAATTTTGCCTCGCTTCAGGTAAGAAATTGTGCAATAATTTTCTTATTTCTGCTCCAATTTTCAAGCGGTTTGTTGCATGTACCCCGCATTAGTGAGCTATTTCCTCGGATATATGACTTGTTTGTAGAATCTTTGTACTTTGTCCAAAAATTGGTCCCAACCGACCAGAAAAACGACAAAAAATTCAGGCCCTTTTTCTAGTCGGTTGGGATCGATTTTTGAGAAAAGTACAAGGAGTTTCCCGATACAGTGCTCTCAATAAGCGGACGTCGACGTATATTAAGTCCGATTTTCGTGAAAAGACGTCCGGAATTTCGAAATTGGGCGGCCGTCAGACTTCCAGTTTTTTTTACTGACTTCCAAAAATATAAACCCGGACGTCTGCAAAAAAATGTAAAGGGTAAAAATCGATATTACCAAATAACCAGACTGAAAAAGATCAACAGCTATCAAGCGCCGTCGTATTTGCCAGCAGGGGGCAACTTTTGGAATTTTGGCGAAAGTGATGCAGATTTTTTTAAGCCAGGGTGAAATTGCCCTGATATTTGAAAACATTGAGTGAAAAGGGAGAAACTCATAGATAAATATTTTTATGGCAATACACATGACATGGAAGACGTCTTTGTATCATGAATGTTTAACCCTTTCATATAATGGTTATCTTAAGGTAATATATTGCAGATATTATGAAATAACTGTTACTACATAAAAGGCTTAAAATCAGACTGCCAACATGACAATTTAAGACTGGTCAAGCTTGAACCGGATTGCCACAAGGAGAAGAGTTGCAAATTGGAGCATACAATATAACTGATATTTGAAATAGAAAGAGATATGTTTATTATTTCTTCTTTTCCTTCATATAATTCGAAATTGCGAAAACGAGCTGAAAAATTCCTGATTTTCTGGAAAAAATTCCTGAAATTAGGACATGGAAGTCCAAGACTTCCTGAATTTGGTTCTTATTGAGAGCACTGCCGATAAGTAATACATCTGAGGAAAGGGCTCACTAAGACGGAGTACATGCAACAAACCGCATGAAAATTGACATAGAAATAAGAAAGTTATTGCACAAATTCTTACCTGAAGCATGGATAATTTGGCCGTAGTCGTTACCATTTCGCTTTCTGGTCGGTTGGGACAATATTTTGGAAAAAGTATCATGAGTTATCTAATATGTCATACATCCAATGAAAGAGCTCGATAAGGCGGGGTACATGCAGCAAACCGCTTGAAAAATGATACAGAAATAACAGAGTAATTGCAAAATGTCTTACCTGAAGCGAGGCGAGTTGGCATCAAATTTTGTGCAAAAAATAGACTGAGTTTACCGTTATGTTTTGATAAACCGTCGGTGTTGTTATAACATCTCATAACTACGGTTTGATTCAAGCCGTAGTTACGAAATTTTATAACAACACCAATGAAATACTATTTATTTGTCCGAAATTACGTCACGGTTTACTTGATAAAATCTTTCCCTATTGTCGGTAGTCGTTATCCATCCCATCATGCACAATCCCCACCGTGAAAGAGATATCACTGAAAGGATGTTACATACCAAATTTGAGCTTTCTATATCAAATACTTTTGGAGAAAAGGCAAAGGTTAAGTTTTCGGACAGACAGACGGATGCGCCAACATTTCAGGATTAAGTGTTTTTTTCTTTGATCTTTATGAAGAAAAGTGCCACATAAAATGGCATGGTTTAAGTGGAATTGTTCTTATTTCATATAAATTATGGACGGATTGAACCACATAAACCCCCGGACGTTGGCCCGGACAGACAGACAGACAGACGGACAGACAGACAGACGGACATGAGTAAAACAATATGCCCCGATCTCTCGATATGGGGGCATAAAGTCATGGAAGATCACCTTAAGTGACTAGAAAACATATATTCACTAATTACTGGTCAACTGACAGTTCCAATGACAATGTGTTATTTACTGTTAATCAATATAATCTGACCAATCTTAATTGGCTGTTTCATCTATTGATCTCTGAGAAAAAATACAGTTTCAAGTGGACTAGAACAACAATTTAAAGTAAATAGAAAAAGTTACGGAAGATCACCTTATGTGACTACAAAAGATACATGTTCACTAATTACTGGTCAACTGACAGTACCACTGACAATGGGTAATTTACTTTAAACCAATATTTTCTGACCAATTTTAATTGGCTGTTTCATCTATTGATCTCTGAAAAAAATATAGTTTCAGTTGTTTTAAGAATATTCAAAATCAACAGAAAAAGTCACAGAAGTTCACCTTGCGTGACTAAAAACATATATGAGCCAGGATCTGGAAAAACATCCATTATGGCATTTGACAACAGCCTGGATCCAGACCAGCCTGTGCATACACACAGTCTGATCAGGATCCATGCTGTTCTCAAATAGCTTCTTAATGTGACCTACAGCAAGCATAGAAGAGCAGCATCGGTGTATGCCAGTCTTCGCTTAGGCACGTACAGGCTGGTCTTGAAATTTGGCTGTCTCAAATGCTATAAGGGACGTTTTTCCACTTCCCGGCTCATACATTCACTAGTTACTGGTCATCTGACAGTTCCAGTGACAATTGTGTCATTTACTGTAAATCAATATAATCTGACCCATCTTTATTGCCCGTTTCATTTACTGATCTCCAGAAAAACAAGTATCTGGTGTTGTATGCAACACATAAAGTCCCCTACCGGCTTCACATTGACTCAATATGGTAATCAATAATAGATTAAGATGAACAAGTCATCAAAATAATTGTCAAACATATGAAATGTTATGCCCAACTGGAGGTGATTAATACTGCTGCATCACCACCCTGACTAACATGGCTTATAATTTTTTTTACATTTTAAAACAGGTTTCATCAAGTTAGCTTGCTTAGTTATTAAGTTATTGCAGGATCCATTTTTTGCCATATTTTCACTATTTCCGTTACCATAGCAACTGCACTTTTCGTCAAAGAACAAAGATAAAATGATGTGCATAATCTACACATTGCCATCTAGTCATATACCAAGTCTCATCAAATTAGCTTGCTTACTTATTAACTTATCGCAGGATCCAATATTTTTTGCCATATTTTCACTATTTCCGTAACCATAGCAACAACAATTTTAGTCTAAAAACAAAGATAAAATGATGTGCATAATCTACACATTGCCATCTAGTCATATACCAAGTCTCATCAAATTAGCTTGCTTACTTATTAACTTATCGCAGGATCCAATATTTTTTGCCATATTTTCACTATTTCCGTAACCATAGCAACAACAATTTTAGTCTAAAAACAAAAATAAAATGATGTGCATAATCTACACATTGCCATATAGTCATATACCAAGTCTCATCAAACTAGCTTGCTTAGTTATTATCTTATCGCAGGATCCCATTTTTGGCCATATTTTCACTATTTCTGTAACCATAGCAACCTCAATTTAAGTCGAAAAACAAAAATAAAATGATGTGAATAATCTACACATTGCCATCTAGTCATATACCAACTTTCGTCAAAAACGCTTGCTTAGTTATTAAGTTATCGCGGGATTCAGATTTGAGCGGACAGACGGACGGACAGACGGACGGACAGACAGACGGACGGACAGACGGAGGGCAAACCTATAGTCCCCTCCGGTGTGAACACCGGTAGGGGACTAACAAGATACTGTATACGTCATCCCTTTTCAACGAAAACCTCATAATTGCGCGCAGCTTAAAACATTTGCTGCAGTTACGAGGTTTTCGTTGAAAAGCAGCTATGTGTTTGCTTAACACCAGTATAATCACTCAAGAGTCAAATGTTTTAGTATTGAATGTTAAAAGTTGATTTCAGCGTCATTTATCTTTTGATTATCATTTTACAAAATAAGTTAAACCAACCTACCTTTTTATCCGACACACATGTGCAGCTAAGGGAATTTTTCAAGCTCAATCTCCTTTTCTTTTTCGGAGGTCTTTTCATTTTGATAAATCCGAGAAACATTGATCAGAATCGCAATAACAACAAACAAACACTATATATCCAACACACAATGATTTTTTTCTTTTAAAAACATTAAAAGAAATCACAAATAAATGAACAAATAAACACTTAAATTCCAAATTACAGCATCACAGAAAGCGCAATTTATATATATGAAATCAGCCCCTCTTCACTTTATTAAAATTATTGCTGTACCAACTTCTTTTTACGTAATTTACATAATCTTTAACAATAATTCCATAAAAGTCACCTCGCGACGTAATATTATTCCATGTTTGATCACGATATCTATCAATCAGTCACATAATTCCAGGCGCGGTGTAAAATCAATACAACTTGACACGTTAGATGCTATTTTATCCATCAATAGAACTTCGGAGTCATTATACCATTTCCGTTTTTTCTCCTCATAATTTGTCGCACCTTTGATAGTACCAATTATTTCTAAAAATTTCTATTTTAATTTGTTTTATTGGAAGTTTTATTGTCTTTGAGGCAGACTACTGTCATTTCATACTCAGACTTTTTCATAAAAATCTCATCTCTTTTTTATCACACCGGTCTCATTAAAAGGCCATGAAATTCTTTTATAGAGTCTGCACCATATAAGGTCTGTACAGTATATTTTTTTTCTAACAATTCATGGAATCCAAACAATGCGATGCTAATTTCATTTCAACCAGGTAAATTTCACACAATCATTATAGAAAGGGAGTTTTTGTTCACATTAGGCAAATCTCATATCAAAGTTGCAGTTTCAAATTTCGATCATTTCGTATAATTACTTTTCTCCTGATGAGTATCACGAGGTCACGTTTAGCGTTAAGAAGTTGTGTAATTTAAGATCTCTTAAAATTCGTTTTTCAAACTTGTTGACATTTTCCCATCGTTAACTAGTTAATCCTGTCAGGCATTGTGATCAAATCTAGCATTTTATGTCAGCGAAATTATGTTCTCAAGTTGAAGATCCACTCTTCTATCCGAAATAAAGTTGATAGAAGTAGCGATATTTTCCATGAGATTAATTTGTGATAGATTCAAACTTGCCTTTGTCCTGTGCTCTCTATGTTGAAACTGTACTTTCAACAAATGTTTGCGACCGAGCTGAGGTGTTAAGTGTCAATAAAAGTTCAGAGCTAATTAAACTAATTAGACGTTAATTAGTAAAATAGCATTCTCGGTGCAGATGGTCTATAAATAATCTTGATGCGAAAATTTAAAGTCTATTAATTTTGTCCTTTGTTTATTTTTCCCACAATAGTTCTTTGGTTAAAATCACTCTGTCATAATAATATTCTTCAGTTCAGTCTACTATTATATCCCACTTGACATTTTCAGTATAGGAGAAATGGTATTTCAATTAATTCATTTCAAATGCAACAATGGTATAATATATCACCTCTCATAAACACATGGACTCCCCAGGGGAAGCTGGAAAATCCGATAAATTTATTTATAGTAACACTTGATCCATCACTTATTTGTCAATTGCATGTCTGATTGTTTTTCCTCATGTTTCGTAATGTCACACAATCAAACATTAGACCGACATTCAGTTTCACAATTTTCTCGTTCAATTCTTCCATTCAAATTTCATTTTGATTGTTTACAGATGAGTCACTCCATATTTTCCAAAATCATAAACTTAATTTCTTCAAAACAAATTGTTTGTCAATAAGTCACTGCGTTTTCATTTTTTTCAGCTGCCTAAAAACAAGGGGAAATTATGATAAAGTCATGAATAACTGTTTCCCAATAACAAAGTTTAAGACTGGTCCATAATTGGTAAACAACTTCAAATGAAGGCTGACATCGAAAATATCTTTGTAAAATTTTAATATATTTTTACACATTCAGTCTATCAGGAGACACAAAACACTTTGAGAAATGGAGAAAACATCATCATTATATGAATCTTTTCCACTATTGATGACAACAATTTTTAAAATGGCATCTTATAAAATGAAAGATTTGGTTATTTCTCTTTCTCGGGCCATTTTTAGCTCCACTGGCCTTTCAGGCCAGCGGGCTATTGTCATGGTGATGTGTCCGTCGTGCGTCAGTGCGTGCGTGCGTCCATGCGTGCGTCCGTAAACTTTTTCTTTAAAAATCTTCTCCTCAGAAACTACTGGATGGATTTCAACCAAACTTCACAGGAATGATCCTTGGGTGACCCTCTCTCAGATTCCTTCAAGGAATTTGGATTGAACCAGAATCACCTGAGTTATCTGCCCTTGAATGTCAAAAATAGCTGATTTTGACATTATTTTTACTCCAAAATCTACAAATATTAACCAATCAAGACAAAACTTGGACAGAATATATATCAGCATAATATCCTGCCTTGGTGTAATTTTCAGCTTAATCAGAATTTTACATCTTGAGTTATGTGCCCTTGAATTTGACAAAATTGCCATTTTTGACTTTGTTTTCACTCAAACAACCATAATTGTAAACCAATCAAGATGATATATGGACAGAATCTAGTTGACAATAAGATCTTGCTTATGTGTAATTTTCAGGATGATTGCATTGCTACAACCTGAGTTATGTGCTTTGAAATTGACAAAATTTCAGTTTTCGACACTTTTTTCACTTTTGCGGCCACGATTATAGACTAATAATAACAAAATTTGGACAGAATGATGCTGACCATAAGATTTTGCATGAGTTAAATTTTCAGCTTGATTATAAACTCACATACTGAATTATGTGCCCTTGAATTTGGCATAATTACAGTTTTCAACTTTATCATCACTCTAAAAATCCCCAAAATATTGGTCAATCATTTTACTTTCTTTTTGCTTTGACCACATGATTGCTTCTTTTTACTTTGATTTTGCTCTAAGAACCACAAGTTTTTAGAAATCTAGTTTTTCTTTGACCACATTGCTGTATCTTACTTTGTTTCTGCTCTAAGAACCACAAGAATTTAATAATATATAAGTTTAAGCATTAAGATAAATTTTTCAAATTTTTTATAGTAAACCACAAGAAATTCAGGCCTGTGGAGCGACTCAAGACCTTCAGGTCTTTCTAGTTTCAAAAATCTAAAATGGCTGAAGAACAAATATTATAAGTTACTAATCAAATAACATGTACAATTAAAAACACTTAGCAAATTGACCAGGTGCACTAACTGCACAAATATTTTCATTTTTGTCTGCAAAAATATTTTCATTTTGAGCAAATACAGATGGATATTAAAGCTGACATAATGACCAAGCTATTTTGCGAAATTTTGACTACTTCTTTTGTCTAATTTGACCCTTTTCAAAAGTTACAGCCAATGTTTGGATGACCCTAATATACTGAGAGGCGAAAATAAGTTTACACCCTAGTTCTTCAACAATATCTGAGAAAACAATTAATAGTTTATATATGATTTTTTATAATCGATTCACAATTAAACGAGAATTAAGATACGGTTGTCTTGCTTTAATTTTACGTAGGTAAAGGTAGTAGTTCTACCTAAAAATAAACCAAAACAACCGTAAACTATTCTCGTTTAACTTTAAACGTATTATAACACCATGATGGTGGTCGTTTATTGATGTAACCTTCACCACCTATTCATCTATCTGTCCTTCCTTCCATTGCGATGGTTTTTTCATGACATATAGCCATCAATGAAAAAAAGGATTTAATCAATTAATTAATGCAAGCATTCACATTGACACAACCCCTGCATTCATGAATGGATTTGGATAAAATTTTCAATGAAAGTGCCTTGTCACCTAGGACGCTGATAATCAGCATTTCCTCCTGTTGCCTCAATATTTTCTATACTATAATGTACCAAAATTCTATTTTCATTTACACCCATTTTGTTGTCTTCATCAGCTTTCAATAGGACCACCCTAAAATTTTGTTGTTTGGGAAAGGGTTAATTTTTTTAATTAATAGACATATGGAAAAATGTAGTACAAGACCAATATAACACACAATGATACAATGTACAAAGAAACATTTTGTACAGAAACATGTCGACATCATTGCCTACATAATATCTAAGTCCCATAAGTAAATAGAAACAGGCTGGATTTTATCAATAATACTCGACTAACTTCACTAATTAATGCATTAATTCCATGTCCAATTTGCTTTGTCCACCTGTATGTAATAGTCCACTAGCACCCTGGGGCCTGTTTCATCAAAACATTTAAGACGTGTTTTTGACTTACCGATGTCTTAAAAATCGCTTAAAACAACACTCGCATAATTCATGTCTCGATAAATTGGCGATACGCGTTTCTTGCATTTAATTGGTCGTAAGACACCGGTAAGTCAAAAATACGTCTTATATATTTTGATGAAACTGGCCCCTGGAAGTATATTTGGTCACCATACTGCAGATAGAACTTCTTGAAAGTTGCAAAATTTTGTTATCATTGCCTTCATAATATTTAAGTCCCATAAGTAAATAGAAACAGACTGTACTTTATCAATAATACTTGACTAACTTGACTAATCAATGCAATATTCCCTGTCCATTTGTCCACCTTTTGTTCACTAGCCCAGTTGCAAGTAATTTGAAGTAGGTCCTACTTTTACAAAAGCAAGAATCAGAATTGATTTAACCCTTTCCCAGACTATACCCAATATTAATGCCTGCAAAGGAGACTTGGAAAAACATTAACACAAAAGACATTTTCAATATCTCCTTATCTGTTAAAATCACTTAGCTCCATGTTAATTAACTTTCGTTGAATCTGCTGTAAGCAATAACCTTCAATTGAAATATGAAAGTTTGTTGTTTGGAAAAGTGTTCAGATACAGCAACCATATAGTCCATAGTTTAATCATGAAATATCATTATGCATTAAAATTTTTGTAAAATCGCAAAATTCATCAATTTCACAAAAGTAAATTTTGGTATTTTTTTAAGTATAATTTTGTGCATCTTTTTGCTTTAACCCTTTCGCGAACGACAAAATTTTAGGGTAGTCCAAATTCAAAGCTGCTGCAGACGACAACATTAAAGGGGGAATAACACTTAACATCTTACAAATTTTCAGAGAACTTCGTGCAAAAAATAAATATATATTATGAAAATATGGCCTTTAAATTGCATCTATGCCAAATCTTAGCTTTCTATCTTGTGTATTGGCTAGGATTTAAAACCCCATATGTTTTATTATTATAATTTTTATCCCCCCCCCCCCCCCGACAAAAAATCATGGGGTTTTAAATCCGTCGACATCTAAGCCAATACACAAGGTAGAAAGCTAAGATTTGGCATATATGCAATTTAAAGACCATATTTTAATAATATATATTTATTTTTTTGTACGAAGTTCTCGGAAAATTTGCAAGATGTTAAGTGTTATTCCCCCTTTAAAGTATCTAAAAAGAAAATTTCTGTAAAATATAGCATGGAAAATATTGAGACAAAAGGAGAAACTGCTGGTTATCAGCAGTTTCTTCTTTTGTTTCAATGTTTTCCCAAGCATTTTCTATTAGGGACGTCAAAACCAGGTCTTGTTTGGGAAAGGGTTAAGATGCACAAAATTACACTTACAAAAATACCAAACTTTCAATCCAGAAACATCTATGAGTTGCTCACAAAACCAACGAAGTTGACAAAAGAAATTAAACTAAAGTTTCAAATAGCTTTGTCTTCAGGACATCATAAAGTTTTAACCCTTTCCCAAATGACAAAATTTTAGGGTGATCCACTTCAAAAAATGCCACAAATGACAAAATGGGTGCTATTAAAGATAGAATTTGTGTAAAATATTGCACAGAAAACATTGAGACAAAAGGAGAAACTGCTGGTTATCAGCAGTTTCTTCTTTTGCCTCAATGTTTTCTCAAGCCTATTGTTATAGGGACGTCAAAACCAGGTCTTGTTTGGGAAAGGGTTAAATTAGAGCTGGAGAATGAAGTTGCATAATTATTTATCCATTTATTTCTTTTGATCTACTATTATTTGAAATCCAGTGAAATTCATTTATAGACAGACAAATAGAAATTAACTCTATATAAAAACTTTATATTCCAGGTAAAAATTGACTTAGAGCTGACAAATCGAAATTTGACATTTTCCAAAACAGTAAACAATTGGACTATTCTGAATTCAAAGCTGCCTGCAGATAAAAAAAAAAATAAATGCCTACAGGATTTGAATAAAAGTTGGAGCAAAGAAAATATTGGGACAAAATTTACTTCTTTTGTCTCAAAGTTTTTCCAATCCTTTTCTACATTATAAAGGATCTAAAGACCAGGTCTTTGCTTGACAAAAGGTATTTATACTCCTTGAAAATTAATGCTGAACAAAAAAGGCACACAAAATAGATACACATTTTTATTCAAAGCAAGTAACAGAATCAGCATCCACGAAAATCCCTCACACACTCTATAATCTCCATTATCCAAAGTCTATGATTGCATACATTTTCAAACCAAATACAAAGTTAAACAAAATCCACAGAAAATCCATAAATTGCTAACAACTATCCAAAGTCCACCTTTGGTAAAAATTGACAATTGAGACTATATCACTACAGTTTACAAGAAAATCCAATTTTCAACGAGTTATCAACCCTTTCACTGAACTTTGACTCGGAATTATATATTGTCCAAACGATTGCACTATATATAGCATACATTGTATCACATTTCAAAATCACACCAAATATAAAATCAAAATCCATATAAATTCCATTAATTGCTATATACTAACAACTGTCCAAGTCTATACCTTTGGTATAAAATGACAATCGTGACTATATCACAAGATCGAGCTAACAAGAAAATCCAATTTTCGAAGGACTATCAACCCTTTTACTGAATTTCAAATCAGAATGTCCAAATAATTGCACTAAAGCATAAATTGTATCACATTTCAAAATCACACCAAACACAAGACTAGAATCCATTAATTGAGCACTAACAACTATCCAATGGCCACCTTTGGTATAAATTGATAATCATGACTATATCATGATGATAGCCAACATGAAAATCCAATTTTCAACGACTATCAACCCTTTCACTGATAACTTTGACTCAGAATATCCAAACGATTGCACTATTGCATACATTATATCACATTTCAAAATCACACAAAATCCACATAAATTCCATCAAATGCTATACTAACAACTATCTAAGTCCACCTTTGGATTGCTATACTAAGTGCACCTTTGGTATAAATTGACAATCCTGGCCCTTAAATTTCATTGAACTTTGACTCTGAATGACTAAACGATTGCACTATAGCATACATTGTATCAAAATCACACCAAACACAAAATTAAAATCTATCAATTTGCTCACATACTGTCCGATAACCACATTTAGTATAAAATTGACAATTGGTGACTATAGAAAAATCCAATTTTCATCCGACAATCAACCCTGTAACTGACCTTCGACTCGCGACTCACAACCAATCTCAGTACCATCGAATATACATCACGCTGCTTTTCATCGAAAAACCTCGTAACTGCAGCTTAAAACAAGCTGCAGTTACGAGTTTTTCGACGAAAAGCGACGATCAGTTAATCCTATAATAGTATTAGTGACATGTCCTGCAATAACAAGCTTAATGGACGTAAAAAATAAACCAATCACTGTGTGTGTCATTTTTCGCTTTTTGCATTCTGTTCTATTGTTTTGTCTGAGGCCATGGCAAGTGCATTTAGTAATCCATCAGACTTTTACTACTGAAGTCCCATGTTCGATCCCCAGCCATGGCAAACACCCTCTCTGATATTTCACACATTTGTCTCCCACCAATGTTTCACAATCGTAAACCTATGTGGAAAAGCATTCAGCAGTGGAGGGTTGGAAAGGACGGTGTGTTAATACTGTTGAGAAAAAGCCAGGAATCTATCAATATGAGCTCCAACTTTATAATATGTCCATAGCAGTTGAAAGTGGTGTTAAACCCCATTCTTTCAATCTAGTGTTAAGTCCATGGTTTAGAGGTAAATTTAAGCTTCTGTCTTTCACCCAATAGGTTCTGAGTTGATCCCTGTACCCCATGGTAATGTTCTTGGGCTTTTCATCTACCCATATTATTCAATGCAAAAACTGGTGTAGTTCCAGGTTTATTTCTTGCACCAGTACTACCATAATATCCAATCTTAGCCTCACTATGATAATTCACACCCATTGGTGAGAGACAAAAAGACTTCAGAAAGGATACTTTCCGAAACAGGGTTCAAACTCACGAATCCTGAATTTATAGACTCAAACATTATTGACTAATCGAGCTATCTCAGGGCTCCATGATTTATGATAAAGGGACAATACATTTCAAATAGCCAGCATGGACCAGATATAATGAGGTTTAAACAAATAACACTACAACAATCTCGTTAAAATGTAAACAAAAAGATCAATGGCATTTGTTCAATCAAACAAAATATTTCCCATTGACAAATTGACCACTACTACGGTTATCAAACCACATCATAAGTCATTCCGCTGCTTTTCACCCAAAACCTTGTAACTATAGCTTAAAACAATCTGTAGTTACGAGGTTTTTGAAGGCAATAGCGACAATTAGCTATCTAATGATAGAATAAGATACAATATCAAAATGTTCTTTTGTAATTTTTGGTAGTATTACTTTCCTAAAATTGTAATTCTGATAATATTTGATCAATCATCATCTTCATGACGACAACTTTAAAAGGTACTCTCTGATAAACTTTCCATAACTTTGGTCCCCCTTTTAAAATAAACTATTCCTATTGGTACTATAGGTGAAGATAACTGACCTGGTAGAGTATGTATCTCTAGTTAATAGCTTGGGATATGCTCTGCCAGGTCATTTATCAAGACAAGGGGCCTGTTTCATCAAAACATTTAACCCTTTCCCAAACAGCAACATTTTGGGTGATCCACTTCAAAAAACTGCCACAATTGACAAAATGGAATGAATAAAAGATAGTATTTGTGTAAATTATGGCACAGAAAATATTGAGACAAAAGGAGAAACTGCTGGTTATCAGCAGTTTTTTCTTTTGTTTCAATGTTTTCCTAAACCTTTACTATTAGGGACGTCAAAACCAGGTCTTGTTTGGGAAAAGGTTAAGACATATTTTTGACTTACCGGCGACTTACGACAAGTTTAGGGTAAGAAACGCGTATCGCCATTCTATCAAACCTGGGTTATGCGATTGTTGTTTTAAGCGATTTTTAGGACATTGGTAAGTCAAAAATACGACTTAAATGTTTTGATGACACAGGCCCCAGTATAGCAAGTCTTGTTTAGCAAAGGTGTTTTACCATTTAATAACATGATCATGAGCCAATCAATCCATTCTAGTCTCATGAGACAACCCAGGTGAAATGTATCATGGATTTCCATGAAATAACATGAACTATCATGGGCCAGGGACCATGTTTGACCATGGACTACCATGTTTTGTTAAATGGCCGCTACCATGGTCAACATACCATGATAAACCATGGTCAGAACATGGTTGACCATGTTAAGGAAAACATGGTAGACCATGTTACTTTACCCATGGTCTAACATGTTTTGTTAAATGGCCGCTACCATGGTCAACAAACCATGATATACCATGGTCAGAACATGATTGACCATGTTAAGGAAAACATGGTTGACCATATTACTTTACCCATGGTCTACCATGTTTTGTTAAATGGCCACTAACATGGTCAACATTAACATGATATACCATGATAAAAACTTGGTTGACCATGTTAAAGAAAACAAGGTAAACCATGTTACCAGCATCATAAAAAGCCATGGTAGGCCATGGTCAAACACAATAAACCATGTTATGTTAAATCATAGAAAACTTACCAAGGTTAATCGAGTGTTTCCCCAAAGCCATTTTGTATGATGCATTACCATGCCCCTTTTCTGGTGCACTATGTTGGTCCAAAGAAGATTAAGTGCAACATGAGCCTTTTTTTCTTAAGATAATTTTAACAGTTGTGAAATGATTGATAATATACATGTTTATTCTTAGCCCTTCAAGAAAGGATATATCATAGGTTACATTGTAAAAATGTGGGTGGGGTGTTATTTGAATTTGAAAGTCAAAAGATTACTCACCAAAAATAAGGTGTTGTCTTACTTGGCCTTTTCAATAAGCAAACTCCTGTATTCTTATTTAATTCACTACTGTACACAGATTGAAATTATCACAAACATCATTTTGAGAAAGTGCAAACAAACAAACTCATGTTCCCTCCACTTTTTAGCAAAACAGGAAGTGACATCATCATTATGATTTGACCATGGTAGGCCATGGTCAAACATGATAAACCATGTTAAGTCATAGAAAACTGACCAAGGTTAATTAAGTGTATCCCCAAGCCATTTTGCATGGTGCATTACCATGCCCCATTTCTGGTGCACCATGATGGCCCTAAGAAGATAAAGTGCAACATGAGCCTTTTTTTTCTAACAGTTGTGAAATGATTGATAATATACATGTTTATTCTTAGCCCTTCAAGAAAGGATTTATCATAGGTTACAATGTAAAAATGTGGGTGGGGTGTTATTTGAATTTGAAAGTCAAAAGATTACTCACCAAAATTAAGGTGTTGTCTTACTTGACATTTTCAATAAGCAAACTCCTATATTCTTATGTATTTCACTACTGTACACAGGTTGAAATTATCACAAACATCAACAGTTACTTGAGAAATTGCAAACAAACAAACTCATGTTCCCTCCATTTTTTTAGCAAAACAGGAAGTGACATCATCATGATTTGACCATGGTTGACCATGGTTATGATCTATGTAAGATGGGTGACCATGGTATTTCATTTCATACCATGATAACACTGTAGAACCATGCTCTAACATATGATTTGACCATGGTTGACCATGGTTATCATTTTTGTAAGATGGGTGACCATGGTATTTCATTTCATACCATGATAGCGCTTTAGAACCATGGTCTAACATGGTCGTAGTAGCAACTCTGACCATGGTATGACCATAGCATTTGATGTTTTTTCACAGTTGATCATGAAAAAACATGATCAGATGCCAAATACAATGAAATACCATGGTAACCTTGGTAAACATTTCACCTGGGTAGTTTCAACCTAGTTTTGCTTAGAGCTAGGGTTAACAGTTTAAAGCAATTTTAATGAAGAGATCCTAAACAATTTAATTCCTACTTTACGATGGCTCTAGGCAAATAGTGGGGATAAATTGAGAGTGCATATTACAAGTGTAGAGGTAATTTATGACATGGGGTCAATGAGAACTTGACCATAAGTGGACATTAAAGGTTCAACATTAACCTTCACAATATACTAAGTAACCCTTTCTTTTACAACAAATGCAGATAATAGTGAATTCACAATTAAGCCAGGATTTGAAACAAAGCCTGCGTTCGCAGAGACTCAGACATTGCACATTCCCCTATTTCCAAATTGACAATGTCATCAAAGATTCAAGGATGTCTAATCATCAAAAGAGCAGCTGTGATCTTCTTCTGCCATTAACTAGTCATTTCTGCCAATATTAAACTAGAAATCTATCACTGAAGGTGATAAAAATACCCCCCCCCCCCCCCCCCCCCCCCGCCACCAACTTTGTTCGGACAAGCATTTTTGTTGAATCAGGAGCCATACTCAGAAATTGTCAATCCAATTTTCTTGAAATTTGGTCCAATCAGGGGCCATAACTCAGAAAGTATCGGTCCGATTTCCATGAATTCTGTATCTTGCATTATATATACCCAGGTGAAATGTTTACCATGGTTACCATGGTATTTCATTGTATTTGGCATCTGATCATGTTTTTTCATGATCAACTGTGAAAAAACATCAAATGCTATGGTCATACCATGGTCAGAGTTGCTACTATGACCATGTTAGACCATGGTTCTAAAGCGCTATCATGGTATGAAATGAAATACCATGGTCACCCATCTTACAAAGATCATAACCATGGTCAACCATGGTCAAGTCATATGTTAAAGAATGGTTCTACAGTGTTATCATGGTATGAAATGAAATACCATGGTCACCCATCTTACAAAGATCATAACCATGGTCAAATCATATGTTAGAGCATGGTTCTACAGTGTTATCATGGTATGAAATGAAATACCATGGTCACCCATCTTACAAAGATCACAACCATGGTCAACCATGGTCAAATCTTGATGATGTCACTTCCTGTTTTGCTAAAAAAAATGGAGGGAACATGAGTTTATTTGTTTGCAATTTCTCAAGTATTGCTTGTTCATTTTAACTTGAGATATTTGCATACTGATTTCACGCTTCAGGTATTATCGATTTTAATGATAAGATACCTTTGAAATATAGATTCCATTTTCACATAAATTCTAAATTGGCTACGTGGCGTATTCGATAGCGCATTGGGCTCATGATATTGAAGAACAAGGTTCGAAACGTACCAGAATTTTTTATTTCTTCTTTTTACTATATGTGCTCTACATCTTTTAATTTTACTATTGATATACTTTCTTTGTGTTTATTTTTATTTTCATATTTATTTAAAATTTCTATTCATTTCAGTTGTATATTTCATTATTTTATTAAATTATTTCATTTCAAACATAGCATTTCAACATCCAAGTTACATCTCGTCAGCAGTGTCAGTAGCACTGGTGTCCGTAGGGCACTCATCTGCTGTGTCGGTATCTTCCGTGTTTGATCCTGTGATATTTATGATAATGGGAGCTGGTTTCCCGGAGTAATGATGAGCACTTTTCATCTCTTCTATAGCCTTTTCCACCTTGCTACACGCGCGATCCCATCGTTCTGTTCCAATATGATCAAACGCCTCATCCGTTATGCGCAATAGATCATCATATCTGAAAATAAAGCAGACCAAAATTAGTTTTTAACCCTTTCCCAAACTGTCAAATGTAGGACTGATTCCCGTTGAGAGTACTCGCAGACGACAAAATGAGTTTATTTGTGAATTGAAGTTGTATCTTAGAGCAAGGAAAATATTGAGGCAAAAGTATAAAATGTTGATTATCAGCATTTTATCAATATCAATATTGATGTTTTAGACTGTTTGATTTTACAATATAAATTGTTTATACACACCTGAATGTCACATTGTGCTGACTCACAAGTGTCTTTAACTGGCTCCATATCAATTCTATAGCATTGAAGTCCGGATGGTACGGTGGAAGTCTAAGTACTTCATGGCCTTGACTTCTGATGATGGAATCTATCGCGAATGAGGGTGGTGGCTTGTGCATCCTGGCTTGCTCAAGAAGCTGTTTCCTGGTAGCACTCTCGTCAAACTTTATTCCATGTCTATGCAACCACTCCTGAAAAGACATTATAATAGAAACATACATAATTATATAGACTTATAAATTAGGCCAAACAGAAACAATTTATGTTAAAGGATATTCATAATTAAACTGTTAATGTGTAAAACCTACAAAAGTAGAAATATGCTTTTTTTTTAAATTACAGAAGATATTAAGGGGAAAGGTAAAATTATTCAGAGTCAGCAATATCTCCTTTTCTGACAATTGCAGAAAAAAAATATTATATTAATAATAATAATAATAATAAAAAAATAGTCACCTTCTGAGATTCGATCCTTGACCGTCAGGTCTGAAGTCAGAGATACTTACCATTACACCACAGACTTTGCATGAAAAAAGACTAATATTTAACGCTAAATAAATATTCATTTCAATACATTCGTGACCCAATATGACCCGAATATGCAAATATCTCGGGTTAATTTGAACGATTAATAACTGTTGGTGTTTGTGATAATTTCAACCTGTGTACAGTAGTGAATTACATAACAATATAGGAGTTTGCTTATTGAAAAGGTCAAGTAAGACAACACCTTAATTTTGGTAAGTAATTTTTTGACTTTCAAATTCAAATAACACCCCACCCACATTTTTACATTGTAACCTATGATATTATCCTTTCTTGAAGAGCTAAGAATAAACATGTATATTATCAATCATTTCACAACTGTTAGAAAAGAAGGCTCATGTTGCACTTAATCTTCTTAGGGCCATCATGGTGCACCAGAAATGGGGCATGGTAATGCACCATGCAAAATGGCTCGGGGATACACTTAACTAACCTTGGTCAGTTTTCTATGACTTAACATAACATGGTTTATCATGTTTGACCATGGCCTACCATGGTCAAATCATAATGATGATGTCACTTCCTGTTTTGCTAAAAAGTGGAGGGAACATGAGTTTGTTTGTTTGCACTTTCTCAAAATGATGTTTGTGATAATTTCAATCCGTGTACAGTAGTGAACTAAATAAGAATACAGGAGTTTGCTTATTGAAAAGGCCAAGTAAGACAACACCTTAATTTTGGTGAGTAATCTTTTGACTTTCAAATTCAAATAACACCCCACCCACATTTTTACATTGTAACCTATGATATATCCTTTCTTGAAGGGCTAACAATAAACATGTATATTATCAATCATTTCACAACTGTTAGAAAAAAAGGCTCATGTTGCACTTAATCTTCTTAGGACCAACATACATGTAGTGCACCAGAAAAGGGGCATGGTAATGCATCATACAAAATGGCTTTGGGGAAACCCTCGATTAACCTTGGTAAGTTTTCTATGATTTAACATAACATGGTTTATTGTGTTTAACCATGGCCTACCATGGCTTTTTATCATGCTGGTAACATGGTTTACCTTGTTTTCTTTAACATGGCCAACCAAGTTTTTATCATGGTATATCATGTTAATGTTGACCATGTTAGCGGCCATTTAACAAAACATGGTAGACCATGGGTAAAGTAACATGGTCAACCATGTTTTCTTTAACATGGTCAACCATGTTCTGACCATGGTATATCATGGTGTGTTGACCATGTTAGTGGCCATTTAACAAAACATGGTAGACCATGGGTAAAGTAACATGGTCAACCATGTTTTCCTTAACATGTTCAACCATGTTCTGACCATGGTATATCATGGTATGTTGACCATGGTAACGGCCATTTAACAAAACATGGTAGTCCATGGTCAAACATGGTCCCTAGCCCATGATAGTTCACGTTATTTCATGGAAAACCATGATACATTTCACCTGGGTAGGTCCTAATGCATACCTGTGCCAAGTATGAAACAAATCGTTCAGTAACTGTAGGAGGAATTATCCAGACAAGCATTTCTGTCAAATCAGGGGCCATAACTCATAAAGTGTCAGTCTGATTTACGTGAAATGTGCGTCTGGCACATCTACAGAAGTTAATGCACACCTGTGCCAAGTATGAAGCAAATCGGACAGTAACTAAAGGAGGAGTTGTCCGGACAAGCATCTTTTGGTAAAATCAAGGGCCAAAACGGAGAAAGTAATGGTCAGATTTCCGTGAAATTTGCGTCATGCACATCTACAGGTTCTAATGCACACCTATGCCAAGTATGAAGCAAACCGGACAGTAAGTGTATGAGGAGTTATCCGGACAAGCACTTTTGGGTCAAATAAGGGGCCATAACTAAAAAAGTAATGGTCCAATTTTCGTGAAATGTGCGTCTTGCACATCTGCAGGTCCTAATGCACACATGTGCGAAGTATGAAGCAAATCGGACAGTAACTGTAGGAGGAATTGGCCGGACAAGTATTTTGGGGTCAAATCAGGGGCGATAACTCAAAAATTATTGGTCCGATTTCCACACACATGTGCCAAGTATGAAGCAAATCGGACAGTAACTGTAGGAGGAGTTGGCCGGAAAAGCATTTTGGGGTCAAATCAGGGGCCATAAGTCAAAAATTATTGGTCCGATTTTCGTGAAATTTGCGTCTTGCACATCTACAGGTGACAATGAACACTTGTGCCAAGTATGAACTAAATCGGTCAACAAGTGTAGGAGGAGTAACTGTTATCCGGACAAGCATTTTTTTGTCAAATCAGGGGCCATAACTCAAATAGAATCGGTCCGATTTTCCTGAAATTTGCATCTTGCAAATCTAAAGAACCTAATGCACACCTGTGCCAAGTATGAAGCATATCGGACAGTAACTGTAGGAGGAGTTACCCGGACAAGCATTTTTTTTGTCAAATCAGGGGCCATAACTAAAAAAGTATCGGTCCGATTTCCGTGAAATTTACGTCTTGCACATCTACAGGTCACAATGAACACTTGTGCCAAGTATGAACTAAATCGGTCCACAAGTGTAGGAGGAGTTACTCAGAAAGTATCTGTCCGATTTTCGTAAAATTTGCGTCTCGCACATCTACAGGTCACAATGAACACTTGTGCCAAGTATGAACTAAATCGGTCAACAAGTGTAGGAGGAGTTGTCCGGACAAAGTTTTGGAGACAGACCAACAAACAAACCAACCATCCAACCATCAAACCACTGGACCGACAGGCTGATTCCAGTATACTCCCTCCAAACTTCGTTTGCGGGGGTATAAAGACACAAGTGATGCTAATGTTTCAGACAATCATATAATATTTCGAATATTTTCATAGTCAGTTGCATACTAAAGGCCAACTATGACATCTTGTTGCCAATAATAGTCACTTAAAGGTTCAAACTGAGACCAACTGCAGTCGATCTAGCCTTTTCAGATGACACTGTAGATATGGTCTTGAATTTATAGTCAGTAGAATCTGTAAGGCCACATTAGACCTCTTGTAGCCAATAATTGTCACTTACAGGTTCACACTGCATGTAACCAACCAACGATGTAATATGACACAAGTTCTTCCATATTATCAATGTTTTCCAAACAGCACAGTATTAGACTTAAGTTTCTTCAGTAGAACCTTTAAGGCCACACTAGCCCTCTTGTAGCCAATCATGGTTCCTTTTAAAGGTTCACACTGCTTTCCAGACAGCACAGTATTGGACTTAAATTTCGTCAGTAGAACCTTTAAGGCCACACTAGACCTCTTGTAGCCAATTATGGTCACTTAAAGGTTCACACTTCATGTAACTGTGACCAACAGCCTGTACTATGACATAAGCTTTTCAACATTAAGGGATAATTTCACATTGACAGTGAGGTCAGTTGGTCACTTTAAAAATACTCAATGGTCACTTTCGTCCTTTTAAATGGACATTACCCTTAGCCCAGATTTCCGCGTTCCGCTTTCATTTGCGGAACAAAATCGGAGATTCTGCGGAAGTCCGCAGATTTTACGCAAATTCTCCGAAAAGTAGCTTCCGCATTATGCGGAAGAAAAAAAAATATGTGGAGAAAATGCGGAATAATGTCACTTTTAAACTGAAAGTTTGCGGAATTCCAGACTTTGATTTTTTTACATGGAGAAAATGCAGAAAAATGGCACTTCGATTTGTTTTCTGCTGAAAATTGTACTAATAATATTTCTGAATGCAGAAAATTCATACTTTAACTTTTGATTCATTTAAAAAAATAAAATATGAACACACGTAAAATGAAACTTTGTTCACTAATAACAGTTATTTACAATTCATAAACCAATGCTAAACAAATTATTTTGAATAAGGCCCATCGGCTTTAGGAGGAGATGTCGTTTAAAGTTTATTTCTATTTTTTGTTCTGGCGGCCATCTTGTTCAACGGAGCGGAACGATTTTAGCTAGTTTGGTAAAGGTCAATGAGGCAAACATTCTTGTGAAATGATTATTGATTGGCCAATTGGCTTCAGAGGAAATGTTGTTTAAAGGATATTTCTATTTTTAGTTCTGGCAGCCATCTTGTTCAACAGAGCAAAACGATTTTTTGCTATTTTGGTATAGGCCAACGAGGGGAAAATTCCTGTGAAATTATTTTTTTAATTTGGCCAATTGGCTTAGGAGATGTAGTTTAAAGAGTTTTCTATTTTTAGCTCTGGCGGCCATCTTGTTCAATGGAGCAGAACAATTTAGCTATTTTGGTAGAGGGCAGTGAGGGAAACATTCCTGTGAAGTTTCATGAAAGTCTGACCAGGGGTTAATAGGAGGAGATGTCATTTAACTTAAAAAGTTGACGTCACGGACGACCCACGCCAGACAATGAGCTATTAAAACATGATAGTGATCACTGTGAAAGACAGGGCACTAAAATATGGCACTCATTCTGTTTGAATCTGAGACAAAAAATTTTAATGTAAGCAAAATGAAAATTGCACTGACATCGATTAACCCTTTCCCACTCAATCCCTTGTTTTTACGGGTTTATAGCAGACAGCTTTTGAAAATATTGTGGTAAAAGGAGAAATTCCACAGAATGTGCAATTTCTCCTTTACTCATAATGTTTTCTACCTCGTCAGAAAACCAGAAGCAATTTTTAACAATCCTTCAATTTGGAAAAGTTCAAAATTTGCCTGAGTGGGTTAATCCAATCATATACAGATCCTCGGCTGTCGAAGTACAAACATTGTAGATCTCCATCAGAGTATCATTTAATGAAAACTTCCAAATACAACTCTTGTTATCCCAGTCTTTTCGGAGTGAAATCGAAGTTATTTGACAGAACCCAAAAATCAAAGGTTCGAACTAAATTAGGACCGAAAAGAATGAGTTTATTTTGCGGATCGGGATATATATACAAAAAAATATAGCTACTAATGCACTGTCGTTTGGTCGACAAAAGGTCGATAGCAAGATAACAAATGAACTGAATGGTCAAAGAATAGAATCTCGTGAATGATATTTAATCTTTTATTTAAAATTAAAAGACCGGAACTTTGCGTTTGTAAAGAATGCGTTGGCAAAAGTGCCTTACATATTAAACTAACTGAAATCTCGCGAGACTTGAAGCGGAAGGCGGGCTGTTCAAATAATGGTCAAATAATCAACAAATATCGCTATGTTTTGCTGAATTTTTGAAGATTTACGGCAATAAAAGATGTTAGATCTACAGGCAAAGGATCGAAAGAGGTAAACCATCATCCTAACTTAAGAAAGTGAAATAAGTTTTGAGTTTATTTCTGTAAAATATCCTTTAGAAACGACATGGATTTTTTAGAAAATCAACAATAGATTTCCTGTTTTTTGACGTCTAAGCTTCAGAAACGGCGAAATCAAAATAAAAGAATGACACCCTGTATTAGTTTCAGACGGTTGTTTAAGACGGTGCCGAACCTAATTATCAGAACATAACATTCGAATTGAATGAAATAACTTGTCAACTTCAAAAAAAAATTCAAGGGAGATCACTCTAACAGTTTGATTTTGCTTCCATTTTCAAATTTGTGTTTTTACTCATTCTGGATTTTATGGAGTGTTTTCTAAGTCTCACATGGAAGTGTCATGTAAATCTTTTGTGTTGCATTTTTTTATTAATTAACAGGAATGATTCATTGATTGATTGTTAGCCGTAATTTTTGACAGATTTCAGTTTTCAAGGAGAATTTATTAGAGTGCTTTGAGGTAAACAAAGCGTTTTCAGGGTAAATAATTAGGAGAACTCTTGTCCCATTGCTAGTAGATCTACCAATTCAAGACTTGGCAATATGAAAAATCTGGCTAGTTTATGCACCGTCTATCATCAACACCGGAAATAGATTACCAGCGAAGCGAGAGTTGGCTTACACGAAATGTGACAGCTCGTCAAAAGTCGGTTTTGATGGTTTTAACGGTGACATGTTTAAAGATATTTTAATGTACATACATGGCGGATATATAAAGCTTTTCTTGTAAGTAGATCGTTTTGTTAATTGACGAGACGGATGGATTTGAGGAGCGATCATCCGACGGCTGGTACCATAAACAAAGCATGCTTTTGACGTTTACAACCAATTTATCTGAAATATATGCGGATATTTTCGAGTTTTTGAGTTCTGAGCTAGAGAACATACAGAATGTGAAGGTATCCTAGAATTTATAAACCGAAATCCAGAGATTAAGCAAAATATTTACCAAAACAAAAAGTTAGATGTGTACGGCGAATAGAACATGATGCGTATGGCTTATAGTAAAATTATCCAAATTATGTGTACTGCAAATAGTCATCGAAAAATCGTTTAAATTGAACGTGTAGAAAGGGCCACAATGAAAAACCGAGCCCTGAGTGCCCTCAGTGCCCTGAGTAAAAGAACCGCTGAGATAAAGGCAACATTAAACGAACATTTATTGACAGACAATAGCTCTCTTTTTCTTGATCGAGGTGATTATATAATTAGAGTAAATGTACTGGCTAGCCACAGGGGCCCTTACAACTAGCCGATACAGGCTTAACGTACGCGCTCGTGCGACTAGCCTATATTCACAAGTCGTACGGGCGTGTACGTATAGCATACTCTATGTGAGTTGTCTAGTCGTATGGTCGTACAGACCAATAAAATTGATTTTAGGTAGTGTGGTCTTTTTAGACCTACATAATCTCAGCAACGGAACCATGGCATGTGCAGTCAAAGACAAATATATATAAAGCTTCTTTCAGCGTTTGACGATAACATGTTTGTACAATGTTGGTCATGAAACCCAACTTTATAAAGTGAAAATGAGGTTTACAGTGGTATACATATTTCTTTTTTTTCTAAAACAAAGATTGGAATTTAGTCTTAGTATTCCTTAGAAGTTAGAACCGACAACTCTGACTGACCTTAATTTCCAACACACAATTATAAATACACTTCACATAAGTTGATATATCTTGCCGGATTTCAAGATTGTGCTCCAAGAAGGAAATAAATTACAAAATTTTATATTATTTTACTCTATAAAGTCACATACAAGGAATGTAATTCTGAACATTTTTGTCAAATATTTCCATAAGTATGCATTAATTCAAAATTCTAAACCGTACAAATTGCTTAATTTTGTATTTGGAATAGAAATGTAACACAGTTTAGGGAATTTTGCGCTTTTCAAATTTCGCACCTGGCTCTTAAGTGGTGCTAATAATGGGTTACATGTACCTAAAGAAACAAGAACCATATTTGCTATTGAATATACGACTGTAAGCCCAACAATTACAAGCATAAAGCAAATTAGGATCAGATCTGGTAAAACATGACAATCTAGAAATTCTGAAAATATTCCAAAAACAATTGAAATAATCAAGCTAGAAGTTACCTAGCCTCGAGTTTGAAATTTATTGTTTGTCCGGTAAGTCTCCGAACGTCATTGTGTGTAGTTTATGTACACAGTGATGTCATTCGGTGGTGTGATGGCGTATGCTATGTATGATGTGACTTTGTTTACTCTTGTTGACATAAGGTGTAAAGTTTCTCTATTTTATCGCAAGGTTAGACTTTTTTTAGATTATGCCTATTTATCTGCGGTGAATCCAAGTTTTTGTTGCATATCTTATTAATGAATACTAAGTTTTCAAGCCTTTCCAGACTAGGAATATGTGGAGGCTGCGGGTCCGATTTAAATAGGTCACTTGAATATCAATGAGGAAACCCAGGAAAATGTAAACACTGGCATCACTCGGTTAAATCAAAAATTTTGTAAAAATAATTTTATGTTCTTTGAAAAATATTCATAATATAGTTGAAAAGTTGGATCATAGATAAAGTGTGTGATTTCTTTTTGTTATTGTTTTTCTTTTCCGTTATGAAGATGGTATCTAGCGGTTTGATAGACGGAATGGAATGGGTGCACATACTTTACGGACGTGCAGACTCATTGGACTCAACTTAAAATAAAAATATTAATGATAATGATAATAATAAAAATAATAATAATGATAATAATAATAATAATAATAATAACAAGAGGACCATGATGGTCCTATATCGCTCACCTGAACCAAAATGATATAAACAACACTTTTCTTCAATTCAAAAAATATTTATGACTCTAAGACTGAAAACGAATTTATGGTCAATAACATTGTGAAAATCGAACTCATCCAAGATTTCATCGCGCCCAACATTGTGTCCAAGATTTGTCTTGTTTGATAAATAATTGTCGATTCTGGAGTATAAACAAGGTCGAAAAAAGCCGAAAACAGCAATTTTGTCAAATTCAAGGGCACTCTCGACTTTCTGGTTAGATCAGGCTGAAAATCAAACTCATCCGAGATCTTATGATTTCCAACATTGTGTCCAAGATTTGTCTTGATTGGTCAATAATTGTAGATTCTAGAGTGTAAACAAGGTCTAAAGCAGCCGAAATCGGCAATTTGATCAAATTTAAGGGCACATAACTCTCATCTTACTAGTCAGATCAGACTGAAAATCAAACTCATATGAGATCTTATAGTCTCCAACCTTGTGTCCAAGTTTTGGATTGATTGATCAATAAATGTAGATTCTAGAGTGTAAACATCGTCGAAAACAGCCAAAAATGACAATTTTGTCAAATTCAAGGGCAAGTAACTCTCGACTTTCTGATCAGATCAGACTGAAAATCATACTCATCCGGGATCTCATGGTCCCAAACATTGTGGCAAAGTTTTGTCTTGATTGATGAATAATTGTAGATTCTAGAGTGTAAACAAGGTCAAAAACAGCCGAAAATGGCAATTTTGTCAAATTCAAGGGCACATAACTCTCGTCTTTCTGGTCAGATCTTACTGAAAATCAAACTCATCCGAGATCTTATAGTCAACAATGTTATGTCCAAGATTTGTCTTGATTGATTAATAATTGTAGATGCTAGAGTGTAAACAATGTCAAAACTAAGTATTTTTCGCATTCAAGGGCAGATAACTCCTGACTTTCTGGTTCGATCTGACCCATAATCGAACTCATCCGAGATCTTATGGCCATACATGTTTTGACCAAGTTTGGTCAAGATTGGCTTATATTTGTAGATGCTAGAGTGTAAACACGAAATTGTGGACGGACGGACGGACGGACGGACAGACGGACAGACGGACAGACAGACGGACGACGGACAAAAAGTGACCACAATAGCTCACCTTGAGCACTTCGTGCTCAGGTGAGCTAATAATAATAATAATAATAATGATAATAATAAACATTTCACTTGATATGCTGCGCTGCAGAGTGCAAAATGTCTGTTGATGCAAATATATAGTTCGTTAAGTGGATGTCTTCCTCCACCATACTAACCTCCAATATTCTAACGAACAGGTAACATGAGATACTGCATAACTATCATGATTGTGTAATAATTCATTTCTTGATTTTAAAAAGAAATGAAAAATATACGACGTAAATCTCGTTTACACATAACGACTATTCGCCGTCCATGACTTTGACTATTCGCCGTCCAAAAAATACCAGCAAACAACTATTCGCCGTATACCTCAAACATTTTTGTTACAGTAATTAGGGGCAGAAAAATATCAAACGAACATAAGAAACACATGTTAGATAAGGCAAAATGGTATTAAGAATAGGGAATGGACCTCAAACCCGAAACACAATCTTGTAAACCCGATAAAACATGTGTTTTCGCGACACGATGGTCTTAAATTGCGGTACCAAGCGACGAAAAAAATGTCTGAGGGCAGCTATTTCGATACACAGGATAAAATAGAGCCACACACCGTTTTATTTAATCTCTTTACTATGTGCCTTACATGCACTGGTTAGCCTGTGGTTAATAATAACGCAATGATAAAGGTCAAAACTTAACCACTCGTCCCGCGTTTATTCATACTCTCGCTTCGCTGGTAATCTATTTCCGGTGTTGATGATAGATGGTGTTATGAAACCATGGAATGATCTCTCATTTTTATAGAATCAGTCGGCATGATGACGTCATAGCCTCACTTTCATTTTTTCATGAAGGGTACTTCTTTGGTTTTTATCGTTACGGCATACCATTTTTGAGGCAGAATATTTTCAAAAATCCATCGTTAAAATTCATAAACAAAACTCTTCCTTTAAAGAATGTGATTAAAACTTTCTTACTACCAATGCATTTTTAATAATCAGGCGTAGTTGTCGAGATATTAATGCTGAAACTACAGAAAGTTGTTAAAGACCGAAGCTTTCACCTCCACCGAATGAGTGCAGGACCGCACTTTTGACAGACTGATGACGTTTTTAATTGGCTTCAAGGGATTGTGCCAGCCAACCGAATCAATATGCTTAAAGGGACGTATTATGTTATCGCCATGGTCGTCCGTCTGTCTGTCTGGATTTTCTTGTGCGGCTTACGCGTAACTCCTACAGTTTTACACAGATTCACTTCAAACTTACCACAATGAACCTCTATGATGTGTAGTTAGGCGACTGTGGCCTTTAAAATTTGAATATCTTTGATGGTTCTAAAATTATCTCCCCTTTACTTCGAAAAAATGTGTGCGGCTTCAGGCGTATATGCCACGCCCAGCGTTGCTCTTGTTCAGACTTTCCGGTCTGAGCCTGATTTATAAGTCACAGGGGCACACTTATTCTTGACAAGAGGACCGGTTTCATATCTGATGCCATCTTCGCAAGCCAAGGATTCTACTTCCACTTTGTTCCTTACGAACCCTTGGCCGCTCGCTTCTATAGAAATCGAAAGTACCGCCGTGCCACCTTTAGGTGATAAAGAGTCGCAGCCCTTTGCAGTTGCTATTTCTGGCCAATTAAACGCCTCGTACTAAAACGTGTTAGGCGATGCATCCTCTATCGAATCATACCTTGGATGCATCTCGTAGAACTACTTTCAGAATATGAATAGAATAGAATAGAACAACAATTCAAAACGTTCGTCTGTAACTAATGTCAACATTGACGCGACAATGATACTGAAATACATTGTTTGCAGTTCCAGTGTCCTCTCTTTTTAGAATGATTACAACCTGCAAGTCCCGCAAGTTGCCATGGTTGTGCATTTGGTTGACCTCGAAAACTACTTTATGAAGCGTAGCCACTTCCGGCTAAGAAATCCCATTTTTTTTCAAGATTTCTTCATACACACACATCCAAGGTATGATTCGATAGAGTTGTCCTTGGTGATCCAATTGGTCGGCCGCGTTGTTTTCGCTTTGACAAAGAGGGCTTGTAAAGTGTGTTTTGATTGGATAATGGGAAAGTTATCGCGTCCAACGAAATCGCACGGCGGTACTTTCGATTTCCAAAGAGGCGAGCGGCCAAGGGTTCGTAAGGAACAAAGTGGAGGTAGAACCCTTGGCTTGCGAAGATGATCTGATGCCTGAATCTACAATATTTCTGCATTGATGCAGAAAATTCCTCCGCATGGATGCGAAGAACATCTCCGCATCTATGCGGAGAACACCTCCGCATCTATGCGGAGAACACCTCCGCATCTATGCGGAGAAAATCTCCGCATCTATGCGAAGAAAATCTACGCATCTATGCGTAGTAAATGCGGAAAAAAATTCCGTATTGCATGCGGAATTGTCCGAATACTCCGATTTCCGCAAAAGTTCCGCTTCCATAAAAATTCCGCATTTTGAATGCGGAATTCCGCGTCCGAATACTCCGCATTTCTTCCGCATTTTTTGCGGAAATATTTTGCGGAGAAAATGCGGATTTCCGCCTTTTTTGCGGAAATCTGGGCTAAGGGTTACAAGTACATCCATGAATGGTTGTAAGAGAAAAATGTAACCAATCATGTAATCAGTCTGCATGGGCCCATTTATTGTACCAATGTCAAATTGGCTTGGTCTTCTTTGCTCAAAATTCTTTACCCTAAACAAACCCTGGCATTGAAGTCTCTGAAAATGTTTTGAAAACATAAAGGAAAAGAAGAAATTGCTGATCATCTGCAATTCCCCCCCCCCCCCCCCACACACACACACACACACACCAATATTTTCTATGATATAAGGTACACATTTGGGTCATGCAAAAAAGTGCTAGAATGTCCTTAATTATACAATAAGGGAAACTTATCCCAATTATAATTTGTTCCTTTTCCACGGCCGCTTATCTACTAAATCACAACATTTTGTTGTGTATGAAAAAAAGTTTAGAGGATATCCGGTTGGCAGTTAAAGGAGCCGACAAATCGGCGGGTGAAAGGTGAGTCTCGTCTTTTGATCGAAATGTTCTTGTTTCTAGCTCGAAAATCAAAAATCGGAGAATGTCATACAACCCTTTATTCATTTTCACATATTTGTGAGCCCCATCCAAACCCCGATTCCCAGAGATTGAACAGAAATTCATTTTCTCCCGTTGCAAGGGTAGCCCCAATATTGACATTTCGTCAATCCTGGTGAGCGTTTGTCTACTTTCTGAGGATGAATGGTCCAAAACCTGTGTGTATTATAAAATAGTTGTATGTACATTACATCGCGCAAACAATATTTCAATAACTTACTGTCGATCTTTGAAGAAAATCAGTTCTTCCGGTCAGTTTGTGCGTTAGAGGATAGGTTGTGAGTAAGAGGATAGGTTGTGATTTAGAAGACAGAATGCATTCATTGCATTTAATACCATTTGTCATTGTTTATATGCGAATTAAGTCAAACCGAAATACTCTCATTACTAGACTAGTCTTGTCCAAAGATTAAACCCTTATTTCACTTAAGAATCACTTTGTCATTTTTATTTGACAGAGTACGAGTTCATTGTGATATGATATAGAAAAACCCTTTTTACACACCAGTTATATATATCATATTACATTATCTCATCTAAATGACTGTAAGGTTCTTATGCATAATAGATTTATAACAATGTTTGATATAAACATTCACTATCCTTTGTGTTTCTTTCTGTCTGTCTGTACTCTGTGCGTCTTCATGTGAACTTTTATACAATTCAAAGTAAATACTATGCAATATACCAGCCATTTTTGTATGCTCTAAAGTAGCCTCTTTAAAATATAATGCGTAAGAAGTGGAAAAACCGGAGGCAATAAAGACGTGTCAAAAATACAGATCTGTAAATCTTGTTTATCCATAGATCTTCTTGTTTATTGATTCAATATGTTTAATATTAAGACACCAATCATATAGGCCTACGAATTGATACATTAATAAATTTTGCAAGTTGTAACATACATTAAAGATGAACTTTGTGAAATCCGTACTTTATCTCTTTTGTCAACTTCAACGATGGTTTGTCTAGGTACAAACCACATCATCGTTAAAAAAATATCCACGCATGCCTCACTTCCAAAATATTGTAAAGTTCCTGCAGCTTATTGAATAAGCGATAAAAATAGCCTAAAGTTTCTCCACTCCATACATCCCGTATCAGATTAGTCTGATCTCATTTGTGGCGAGAAATTGGGTCAACACATCCTGAAAATCAACAAAAGCAAAACCTTGGAATTAAGAAATTCACCGCTAGCATGCAGCTTCATATCAAGCAGAAACTAACGACGGTAAATAACCCTTTTATAAATGATCCCAATGTTGTAATATATCGTTTTTGAGATCATTCCATGAGAAAATCAATGACACAAAGATTATCAGTTTACCTCTCTTAATTAAAAAGATTTATGACCATTTGACGTTCATACAAATATAGACAAAATCTGTCGAATCTACAATTTTGCGTGTAGGATTCTTAACATCATTCAATACTCCAAAATAAAGGGCCACTAAAATACTTGGATGACAGATCTAAGTTTGTCTACTAGTCTGAAACACTTTTGCAGTACTTACTTTATATATCTAGGGACACGACTTGTATCCAGTTCAAACAGTGATTTTTGAAAACAGTGAGTTTGTCACCTAATCTGGACACACCAGGAACATGAAGAAAGGTGTTGAATTCTGATACCTGCATTGGAACAACAAATCTATTGTAAATATTTTAACCATTGCAAAAACAACTTACAAAGTTTGATTACAGGCATATCTTCACACCACCAACGTTTTAAAAATCTTTCCGAAACAGCTACATTTTAGGTTGGTCCAATTTGAAAAATGCTGCAGACGACAAATGGATACTAATACCAAGATGATTTATATAAAGAGAAGTAGTACAGAGAATACTGAGACAACGGGAGAAATTGCTGACTAACAGAAATATGTTCTTTTGTGTCAATACTTTACAATCCCTTTCTAATAAGTATGTTATACCATGTCTTGTATGAGAAAGAGTTAAAGAATCCCATTTACACATCATGTAAAAGCAACGGAACGAGAGAATTCGATTTCCTTCATAAAGATTTCTCCAAAAGTCCTGTCCCATACAAGATATATTTTATAACTCCCTTGTAAAATAGTTTCGGAAAACATCGAGTGAAAGAAGAAATTGTTGATTATCAGCCCTTCCCTCAATATTTACGCCCTCAAACACATACTTCTCACATCTGTAACTCTTTATAGATAGAGCAGTTCAAAATTGTGTCATTTTGAAAACATTTTTCAAAACACTTCACCAATTACCAAAATGGCTAAATATTTGACTTTTCCGAAGCAAAAGATATAGGCCTAGCAGACAAGAATATCAGGTGTATGAAATTTTAAAAAGAGAACGCGCAAACGCCCTCTTAACTTAAATTTTCATTTCAAATTATCACATGCAGATTGGCAGACAAGCAGACAATGTTAAAGGTCTGTGTCCCTGATGTATCAATTTACTGGGCGTAAAAATACGTTATGCCATTTCACTCACCCTTTGAAAATAGACATATCACATAGAGTATTTCGGTTTGGCTTAATTCGCATATAAACAATGACAAATGGTATTAAATGCGATGAATGCATACTGTCTTCTAAATCACAACCTATCCTCTTACTCACAACCTATCCTCTAACGCACAAACTGACAGGAAGAACTGATTTTCTTCAAAGATCGACAGTAAGTTATTAAAATATTGTTTGCACGATGTAATTTACATACAACTATTTTATAATACACACAGGTTTTGGGCCATTCATCCTCAGAAAGTGGACAAACGCTCATCAGGATTGACGAAATGTCAATATTGGGGCTACCCTTGCAACGGGAGAAAATGAATTTCTTTTCAATCTCTGGGAATCGGGGTTTGGATGGGGCTCACAAATATGTGAAAATGAATAAAGGGTTGTATGACATTCTCCGATTTTTGATTTTCGAGCTAGAAACAAGAACATTTCGATTAAAAGACGAGACTCACCTTTCACCCGCCGATTTGTCGGCTCCTCTAACTGCCAACCGGATATCCTCTAAACTTTTTTTCATACACAACAAAATGTTGTGATTTAGAAGATAAGCAGCCGTGTTTTCAGCCTTTGAAAGTTTTTCACTGCAGGTTTCAAGCAACTCATTTACAAATACTTGAAGATAAGACAAACTCAGTGTTAGGCCAATTTGTAGAGAATTTGCTTCAACACCTGTCCAATCAAGAAGGTATTAACTCTTTATCCAAGGTCGCCACACATAAGTCTGCATTCTTAGAACCAGGAACAGATTTTTAAAACATTCTACCCTGCCAAAAAAATTCAAAAACACATTTCTAGTTCTAGAACTGTTCTAGAAAATTAAATGGCACTTCTAGATCTGTTCTAGAACATTGAAAGGTCCTTCTAGAACTGTTCTAGAACAGTTCTAGAAGTGTCATTTAATGTTCTAGAACAGTTGAGAAGGGTCATTTAACAGTCTAGAACGTTCTAGAGCAGTTCTTGAACTTACACGAACTTTTTGTAGGGGCACTGTCTTCCCACAAAGAGTTAAAGAATCTTAACAAATTATTGAGATCATTGAAGAATTTATTGTCCTTATCCCAAACATTGAAGATCCTTTCTTCCCAACATCTTTATAAAGCTTGTCCCAATAATTAATGAATTGTATCATGAAAAGCAATGAAACCTTTTATATATTTGTCGTTAGCAAATTCAAATGAATCAAAAGGCCATACAACATTTTGTTATAGACAGCATTATGAATGGACTAATTGAGCTCGGCCTTTCTCAATGGAAAGTATGCAAAACCAAAGTAAGTGTATAATATCTGTACCCATATGCAATAGTCTTGCATTAAGCAATCAAAATGGAATGAAGGCTCACAAAGGTGACTGAGATCAACTTGGTACTGCTTGTACCAACATTTAGGGCTCAAATTAACTTTTTTCTGGGATGACATTTAGTTTTTTAAAACTGGTCAAAATTGAAAGTTAGTATGACATAATGCAGAGGCATTTAAAGAGACATTCCACATTTATCTCATTTTTTAAAAGTATGTCTTGATGCAAAGATTGTTTATTCTAATGCATAGAAAAGCTATCAGTTTTTAGAAGTTATTGTTATTTATAAGCGAAAAATACGCCTTTAAAGTTGAGACAAAAATGACAAATTCTATACAAATCTGAACTGTTGTCCACAATAATTTGTTTAAGTTTAGCACAAAAATATATATTTCTTGTAAACGGTTCAATATTTTGGCTTGAAATTTTCAGAATTTTCATAAGAAAAGATGCTCTTTCAGATAGAATAAAAGTAAAATTTATGTAAAAATAATTCTGAAAGGTCACTTTAAGGTAGAATACCCGTAATGTTGCCATTTTGAGATTTAAAAAACATTGGCTTTATCCGAACCTAATCAGACGCAGTCGTTAATGTTCCGTGGTGGAGAGTTCCACCACCTAATGTTTTCGATCAAGCCTGAATAATTCCGACGTAATGCGAATCTCATTAGGGGTCGTCCACCTCTTATCGGCAACTTTTGACCAAATCATTCTGACAGATTACGACACAGCCGAAATAGGTTAGGATACATAGCAAATGTAAATGACATTCCACAACAAATTCTTAGGTAGCAAGAATCTCATTAGGGGTTACTAAGTCTACCTTAAGACAAAAAATTTAGTAGGAAAATGCTGGTTAAGTCTTTAATGTGTTTATGGTGAAAGGATTAAGTGAAACGATTTAAGTTCAAAGTTAAAATTCATGAATTTTTAGTTCAACTATGAATATTAATGCTCAAAGTTCATGAAATATAAATTTTGTATGTTGAAACATCACTTTACTTGAAAGTTGCATTTTGAAGTCCAAATCAAGGAGCAAAGAATAGAACCAGTGGCCACAAAACTAGCCAGCAAGAATTCTAAATTGTTCTGTTGTCGTATTCAACAAAATAGCCTACAATGTCATTTTATTGTCATCTAATTGTCACCAGTTTGTCTTGTCAAAAAAACTTTTGCACAAAAAAGGGTTAACCCATTACCAAACGGTAAAATTTAATACTGTACCAGTTTCGAAGATGCTGCAGACAACAATTTAAATTGAATAAAATTTTACATTTTTTGGTCTTTTGGTATAGAAAACATTGTAGGAAATGACGAAATTGCTTGTGACAAGCAATTTCTTCATTTTCCACATTGTTTTCCGAAGCCATAATCTTTTGGGGAGTCAAAAAGAGTCAATGTGTATTGTGAGGTAATGAGTTAAATGATGATGACCATCAATTGCTACTGCAAAATATCTGCTAATTTTTTCAGCACCCAATTACGCTGTTAACCAATTTACCAACTCCCAACACCGACCAATGACAACAATATATAAATTCTGGAAATAACAAAGGATATCGTTGAAATAACAATGCTCATTGCTGGGGCGATGGTGAAGATTTATTGCTAAATCAATATCAGTTGTTCTTCCCATTGTTTTAGTTTGGTTGGTTACCTGTGATAGGTTGATGCTTTTCAACAAAAACCTCGTAACTGCAGCTTAAAACAAGCTGCAGTTACGAGTTTTTTGTTGAAAGGCGACGATATACAGGTGTGAAAATCAATCACAACAATTATATGAATTAGCTGTATCCGTTTTCACAATTTGCTACATCTAGGAATTATAGGACCGTTTTCTCGGAATTTCAGATTTTGCCACCTCTTTTGGACCACCCTAAAATTGTGTTGTTTGGGAAAGTGTCAAATCAATATCAGTTGTTCTTCCCATTGTTTTAGTTTGGTTACCTGTGGGTAAATATAGAGGTGTGAAAATCAATCACAACAATTATATGAATTAGCTGTATCAATTTTCGCAATTTGTGATAGCGCCGCTTTTCAGCAAAAACCTCGTAAATGTAGCTTAAAACAAGCTGCAGTTACAAGGTTTTTGTTGAAAAGCAACAACAATTTGCTGTAAGGAAGAGGACGAATTTCTCAGAATTTTTTTTGCTGTCTCTCTGCATTTTATTAGCCATTTCCTTTAACAACAATTTTAAGGTCATCCAACTTGAAAGTTGCTGCAGTTGACAAAATGAGCATTGATACAGTTAGGTTATGTGACAGGACTTGCACAGACAATATGGAATTAAACAAAGAAAATGTCACAAACAATTTCTGTATCATCCACAATGTTTTCTAACCATAAATACAAAGAATTTAAAAATTTCATAAACTTGAAATTGTTGTCTGAAACACCTTTCAAATTGGAACAATCCAAAATTTTGCCGGGTAATGGAATAAACATCCCTAGTGGAAATAGTTGAGTAAAGAACAAATTACTGTTGATCGGCAATGCATCCTTTTCCCTCAATATTTTCTAAGCTATAGCAAATACATTTTCTAATTTTGCCATCAATTATTTGGTAGTCTGCAAATAGCTTTCAAAAATTAAAACAGTCTAAAATACTGGATATTTAGGAAACATTAATTTGGGTTAATGGATTTTCATGCAATTTCATTTTAGTTAAATCAATACTCCAAATTTACTATTCCAAAAACACAATATAAATCCAGAAACGATCATCATTATTTCTTTCTCACTAACACAAAACCTTTTAAGAATATTTACCTCCGAAAAAGTCACAATTTTCCAACTGACATTTAATTTAAAGCACATGAATGACCACAAATTTTATTGCATACAAAAAACTTCCAAAAACCACATTATTCTTTCATCACTTTTCACCTTCACACACAAAAAAGCACAGATTCGAAAACTCGTGACAATAATCTATTCTTCAGCTACTTCCCGCTAGCTTTTTTATTCTGGATACCTTTTTTATTTTCGGGACACGTTTCATTCAAAACAAACAAAAGGTGACACTTTGCGCCTGTCTAACGGGTCTCGGGTCTCGTGCAATTGGATTTCTGAACACCTTTAAATTATCCGCCTAATCCTCCTCATAATAACAGTTTATAAAAATTCAAACCAATGAATAAAACAGACTAATAAAATATCCACCAAACCGTATGTTATGGGCACTAATTAGAATCGTCTCATTGAGGCGATTCTAATGAGTACCCACAACATAGGTTTTGGAATTGAAATAGCAATTTTAGCTTACAATTATCCCATCTTATCTGCAGCAATGAATTGTCCAATCATACCACAGGCAATTGTCGGTAAATTTTAGCCAATCAATATATGGAGAATATAATAGCAATACTAAATTACGCTGAAAATTGTTTTGCGACAGCAGGTAACATATTGATAGCATTTTGAATTAAAATTACAACGGGTCATTTGAATGGGTCATTTGAATAATTCATTAGCAGGCATTTGCTTATCACTCTAATCTGTGGACCTTTTTTTAATTTTAATTTTAGTTATTATAGATTCAGTTTATTAACAATTTTTCTCTACTGTTTATTTCCTATTTGTTTAATTTTCTGCTATTTGTAACATTTCTTTTTTCGTCATGAGCAGCAGCTTTCAATGTGGATAAGTCAAAACTTTAACACATTACCAGACAGCAAAGTTTTACACTAAGGTGTTGCAGAAGACAATTTCAAGCTGGTAAAATATTAGAAATCTTTGTATTGGGTTAGTAAGCATAATGTGCATACTGAACAAATTGCTTGTGACATCTAATTTATTCATTTTCCATGATGTTTTCCCCAACCATTTTTCTCAAGGGGGCGTCAAAAAGCATCTCTTTGTAGGAATGGGTTAAAGGAATAAATCAATCACCAAGCAGCAGAATCCACAAGGAATAGTATAGGTAATTGCCTTATAAGGATTAACAGCAATATATGTTAGGATTAACCTCTTAACCTGTCGATATGTAACCAGCCTCATGAAAAATTCATTCTTTACGACACGAAAAAGACTTGGAACAATGAATACTTGCATAAAAGTGATTCCACTTTGTCTGAACCCGATTTTTTTCTCTGATTTGCTAAATGTTATGGCAGGCCCATTACAGAACAGGGGGGGGGGGGGGGGGGGGGGGGCTAGGGGGGGCTAAGCCCCCACCAAAGTTGGCCAAAAATGCCAAATTTTCTTTATTTCACACTGAAAATTTTAGGAAAATTCAATTTAGCCCCCCCCCCCCCCCCAATATTCAGACAATGAGGCTTTAGCCCCCTAATATGAAATTGCTTCCTATGTGCCTGTATGCAGAACATTTCACAAATTCTTGATGCTATTCTTTGCGTTAAGCATTTGAATTGAAGGATTATCTTCCTTTCAGTACTATTATAATAGATGAATTGATCACCGTATATATCTAGGTAGATTTTCATTGGATAATGCTGATATTAACCCATTACCACACCGTGACTCCTTTTGACTCCTCACAAGATAATGGCTTTGGAAAACATTGTGGAAAATGAAGAAATTGCTTGTGACAAGCAATTTCTTCATTTCCCACAATATTTTCTACGCAAAAAGACTGATTAAGAGACAAAAAAATGTACAATTTCATTCAGTTAGAATTGTCGTCTGCAACATCTTTGAATTTGAAACAGTCTACAATTTTGCCATTTGGTAATGGGTTAATAACAATTGCTTGTCTGTGACTAGCAATTTCTTCATTTTCTACAATGTTTTCTACACAGAAAGATCAAAATATTTAGAAAGTTTATGCACTTGAAATTGTGGTCTGCAACATCTTTGAATTTTGACTAATTTAAAAATTAATCTACTGTCTCAGGTAATGGGTTAAGGACCATAACTTCTGCACAGATTCACAACAGACTTTAATCCTATCAAATTCAGCATTTTGACTGTAACAAATGATCTATGGGTCAATGAGGATTCAAAGGCATTTTTCATGATTGTGTTGCTATGGTTATCTTGTCTTATAGATAATGATAATTAATTTGAGATCCAAAGCTTAATCCCCAAGAAATCACCTTTAATCTTGTTTGGATTCTTGCCTTACAACATACAGATTTGTTGTGTCTTACACTTGGAAAGTGCTGTAACAAAAGATCATGTAAACTGTAACTGACATATTCGAACGGCATGATATGCATTTACAGTAGTTTGGAACTAATATAATGAGCTCTCAAAATCTGCACAGTGAGTCTGACCCTCAATCATGGGATCTTGGGTTTGATTCCTGGCTGCAGTGAATATCTTTAGAGACAATGGTCTTCAACTTATCGCTGGTGGGGAGTCAAAACCTCGTAACTCCAGCTTTTTCAAGCTGTAGTTACGAGGTTTTGACTCCCCACCAACGTTATGCTTGTTTCATAATCATAAATCTTTACAGCGATTTTTATAACAGCAGGATACTCAGAAAGGATGAAGAGGTAGTACCGGTAAGAGAAACGGCTAGAATCCATGGTTAGGTGCTCCAGCCTCTAGGATACAAGTGAAATACTATACCTAGCTGTTAACCCTTTCCCAAATGGCAAAATTCTAGGGTGATCCAATTAAAAACCTGCCACAAATGACAAAAGGGATGTTATTACAGAAAGGATTTGTGTAAAATATGGCCAAGAAAATATTGAGACAAAAGGAGAAACTGCTGGTTATCAGCAGTTTCTTCTTTTGTTTCAATGTTTTCCCAAGTCAGTTCAATATGGGACGTCAAAAGCAGGTCTTGTTTGGGAAAGGGTTAAACAAGAGGACCAAGATGGTCCTATATCGCTCACCTGAGAGAGCCCTGAGACATACTTTTTAGCAAAAGTTTTAATTCTCCGAGGATTTTGAAAAGGAGTCATACGACAATGGTACACACTGAATTTTCCAAGCAAAATTTGGGAAAAGATTGTCAAAGATTTTTCACTATATCTGTATTTAAAATCAGAAAACCCACAACATATTGCTGAATTTCCATTTCACATAGACAAATCGAAGCATTTGGAAAGAGGTAATTGGGCTTATATTTAGAAACCATAGACCTTAAGGTTTGGAAATTCTAAGACATTTCTAAACCTGTTCCCGCTTTTTCAAATCTAGAATACCTCATGGTACAGCTTATTTTCAAAGCATAATGATAACTTGAACTTTTCTGTTTAACAAAACAATACACAACCTCTATGCACTTTTTTCTGTACAAAATGCAAGAGCCTATAGCATAGGAATAATTTTAATAGTTATTAAACTAGACAAATAAGTTATCTTCAGGCCTTAACAACTTGAAAAGATTGTCAAACATTGCCCTCTATCATTTATATGGAACGGACAATATAGGGGAAATATTCATTGAACAGTAAGGATTTGGTTATGATTAAACCTTTTCCAAACAACACAACATAAGTGCAGACATAATTAAAAGCTGCCGTAGATGATAAAACAGGTGTTGATAAAGATTGCATTCATGAATAAAACTGCAGAGAAAATGATGAGGCAAAATGAGAAATCAAGTTTCCAACATTTTCTTCTTTTACCATAACAAATTGTACAAGCCTTTTCTGTCGGTGAGGCAAACCTGTTTATGGTAGAGAAAGGGCATAATGCTTTCCCATACAGAAAGGAAATAGACTGTTCCAATTTCAAAGTTCAGAATACAAAATTGACTGTGGTACGAATAGGATTCATTTACAATAAACTAGCATATAAAATATTGAGGTAAAAAGAGAATCGGCATTTTCTTCATTTGACTCATTAATTTCCCAAGCCTTTTCTAATAGGGACCTCAAAACAAGGTCTTTTCAGGAAAGGGTTAAAGTATTTAGTTGATCTCTTAACCCTTTCCCAAACAGCAAATTTTTGGGTTATCCACTTCAAAAACTGCCACAAAAGACAAAATGGGTGTTATTAAAGAAGGAATTTGTGTAAAATATGGCACAGAAAATATTGAGACAAAAGGAGAAACTGCTGTTTATCAGCAGTCTCTTCTTTTGTTTCAATGTTTTCCCAAGCCTTTTCTATTAGGGACGTCAAAACCAGGTCTTGTTTGGGAAAGGGTTAAGTAAACATAAGTGCCTCTAACAGCTCCATGCATTCTTTATCAGATATTATGATCTGCATAATCTGATTATAGACTTAAGGATATGATGTGATAAAATCTACCTGGTCAAAACAATTCCTCACTTGAAAATTCCAGAACCAACAACCTAGGGCTTCTTTCCTTGCGATGTAATGATTTTAAGTATTCTGTTAGAGGTTTATGAGATGAAAATTCAGTCAAAATTTCAAGACTCTAGGCCAAATAGTCTTTGAGAAAACTGTGTTTCTGTATTAAACCTTAAACCCAACAACATAGGGCCAATTTTTCTTTAAGCACAACAATTTGAAGTATGTTGGTAGAGGGCATTGAGACAATGCTACGTACAAAATTTCAAGACTCTAGGCCAAATAGCCTTTGAGAAAACTGTGTTTCTGTGTGAAACCTTAAACCCAACAACATAGGGCCAATTTTTCTTTAAGCACAATAATTTGAAGTATTTTGGTAGAGGGCATTAAGACAATGCTACATACAAATTTTCAAGACTCTAGACCTATTGGTTTGGGAGGAGAAGATTTTTTTGTAATTGTGGACGGACGGACAGACGGACAGACGGACAGACGGACGGACGGACAGACGGACAGACAGACGGACGACGGACATTGACCGATCACAATAGCTCACTCCGAGCACTTCGTGCTCAGGTGAGCTAAAAAAGCTGTTATATTAACCACAATCATTTAGTTCACAATTCACTTGATGTTAAATGTTAGAATCGTAAAACGATATTATAACTTGAGGGGAGATAAAATAAAACACAATTGATATTAATTTCTAATGAAACAGTCCTTTGAGACTTTTTGTCATGCTAAAATTCAATTAATACCACTAAAATGGGTTATAAAATTAGATTTATTGACAAAGACTGAATGCCTTATAAAAAATGATGAATGTAATTATAGATTTCAATCAATATCATTGTTGAAGTTAAGCTAGGTTTTCCAGTGTATGTCTTTGGACCATGTGTTTCAAGATTATGAAACATATTTTTTTATCCTTGTGGAACGTCAACCTTAATTTACTCAAAAAAGGCCTTATTTAAATTTGTCAGAGAAAGCGTTGGAAACCATTGAGAGAAAAGAAGAAGTTACTAATACCAGCTCCCAATTGCACATGCAATGGGTGCTGCCCAATATTGATAAGTAACAATTTAAAGTTTTGCCTCAATCAACCTGAATTCATCGTGAAAGAACACAAAATATAATTTCAAAAGTGTTATACAGTAGCTTTAAAAACTAATGGCCATTAAATTTTTTATTGCCTTTTGACAATAATTAATTCTTTTCATATTTCAGATTTTTATACTTTAAAAGTAAAACAGCAGAGTTTACAGATCTATATCTTCCTAATTACATGCAAAACTTGCTATTTTGTTTCATCAATTATTAATCCTTTCCCAAATGGTGCAAATGTACACTTCCAAGTCGAAAGATGCTTCAGGTGACGAAATTTGAGTTGATAAAAATTAGCGGAATAAAATGTGTACAACATTATTGTACAAAAAATATTGAGCCAAAAGGAGAAAATGCTGGGTATCAGCATTTTCTTCTTTTGCCTCAATATTTTTTGTACTATAATATTGTACACAAACCATACTGCAAATTTTCCCAACCTTTTTCATGAGAGACGGCAAAACTTGCAATTTTGTTTCATACCGGTAGTTAAAACTTATTACATGGTGTGTTACATTCTCTAAATGTCAAAGAAGATTTGCAATCATTAGGACTTATTTCAACACAATTTGCAAAATTGTGAAAGCAATTTAGGTAAAATCGTGAAAGTAATTCACGATGATCCTTCTAATTTAACCCATTACGAAAAGTAACAAACAATAAAATCAATTCATTGCAAGGTTAAATTCAATGTGAGCAATCTCATATCATACTGCAAGCAAAGACTGAGATTCAAATTGCCAACCTTTCCAAAACAACAAAATTAAATAGACAGCTCGAACTCAAAAGTTGCTGCAGACGACAGCTTGTATGGGTACTAATGAAAATGAACTTTGTGTACTTCATTCATAGAGAGTTCAGAAGAAAGGAGAATTATGCTAGTAATAATCATTTCTGTCTTTGTTTTATTATATTTTCCATATTCAATACCTAAGGTCTTGCATGGGAAAGGGTTAAGCATATGCAACCATAGAATCACAAGTCACAAACAGAAGTTCTAATTGACACACCAATTTGTATTATCCTTCCACAAAAACAAACAAGCGGGCACTTCTACACAAATTTAACCGACTCAAATTACCATGGCAAAAAAACACCTCCTCCCTTATTTATTAATTTTAACCCTTTCCTAAACAAGACCTGGTTTTGACGCCCCTATTAGAAAAGGCTTAGGAAAATATTGAGACAAAAGAAGAAACTGCTGATAATCAGCAGTTTCTCCTTTTGCCTCAATATTTTCTGGGCTATAACACAAACATTTTGGCCTTTTGTGATCATTTATTTTATCGTCTGCAGCAGCTTTCAAATTGGATCACCCTTAAATTTTGTCGTTTGGGAAAGGGTTAATTAATAAATCATAGGGTGCATGCCACTACAGACAAAACTCCCACAAAAATATCTGATAGGGGGGACTTCAGGGAGAAGTTAACTACACACTTTTCTTTTACTTCATGACTCGAAAAATTTGTTCTCTTTATAAATTCTATCTCCAAACTGAATGTGTCTCATTAAAACAAATTGTACAATAAATATTACCTCTTTTCACAGCGATTAAATTTTTGATAATGACATACTAATTCAAAAATAGAGTAACTCCACAAAGACATTTTGAAATTACAGAAAGCGTAAATTTTGAGGTAAATTGTTGTTGCTTTCCTTGTTTGCATGACTAATCTATAATGATCTTAAAAATAACAATAAGTCCAATGTACCTCTCACCAAATATAATAAAGAAGTTTTAACTTCGAAGCTAATGGTACTTATGAAGAAATATTTTGTCTCAAATTATTTAACAAATATATGCGCAACTTCTTTAAACTTTTTTTATGAATCAGAAAGGGTAAGCCGATGCCTAGAAATTGACATATTTCTAATACCAAGCACATGTTGAACATTTTTACTATCAGACTTTTTTCTCCCAAGGGATCAAATTTCATGATTGCTTTCAGTACTGTATTTTTGTGACCATCTAAATCATTGGGAACAGTACATGCCAGCAGCCAGAGCAAAACTATTGTGATTTTAACCATCTTTCAAGCAATTTCTGGTTTAAATTGACATTTCACATTTATTTCATTTTTTAAAAGTATGTCTTGATGCAAAGATTGTTTATTCTAATGCCGAGAAATGCTATCAGTTTTTTGAAGTTGTTATTTATAAGCGAAAAAGAGGCCTTCAAAGTTGAGACAGAAATGACAAATTCTATATAAATCTGAACTGTTGTCCACAACAATTTGTTTAATTTTAGCACAAAAATATATTTTTCTTGTTAACGGTTCAATATTTTGGCTTGAACTTTTCAGAATTTTTATAAGAAATCATGCTCTTTCAGATAGAATTAAAGTAAAATTTATGTAAAAATAATTGTGAATATTAATGTCATTTTAACAATTAAACTATATACAGAAAGGTAGAAAATCGTTATTTTCCTTTTTATTCAATGATTAATGACACACATAATTTCCATGAAATTCAACACTGATGTTATCCTCTGCAGCACCTTAGATTTTCAAGGACCATGCAGTCCAAAATTTTCTTGCTTGGGAAATGGTGAAGCATATAAATCCATTCATTTTGCAAAATTTTTTAACATAGTTCTCTTTAACGTTTCAAAAACAATCTAACTATGGTTTTGAAAATCATGAACGGATCGAGACAGCTTACATTTTCTTCTCATACAGTATCACTTTTTGCCTAATTTTTCATTTGAAATGGTTCCCACCTGGAAAAGGATAACATAATGACTTCAATATTCCAATCTTTTCAATTTTATGTTTTTGTCGATTTTCTGATTGAAAATGAATTTTTGATGAAATTTCTCTGCAGCTGTACCTTGCAAATGGAAACCCCAGCTTTTCAGCTGTCTAGTTATCTTTTTAACCTTTTTTCCAAACAATTTAAGACCAGGTTTTGGCATTCTTTTTATAAAAGGCTTTTGAAAAACACATTGAGGCAAAAGAAGAAAATGCTGATAAGCAGCATTTTCTTATTTTGCCTCAATATTTTTCATGCTATATATATATATATATATATTACAGGAATATTTTTACTTTTGACATCAATTATTTTTGTGCTCTACATATGGCTTTTTGAATTAGAGCAGCAAGAAATTTAGATGTTAGGAAAAGGGTTAATTGAAAACTTTTAACATGTACATGCTGCATAGCTATGCTACAAGATAAACCAGCCATACAGAAGTCATTGTAATAGTCAATTAAGTTTAACCCTTTCCCAAACAACATTTTTGGGTGATCCACTTCAAAAACTGACACAAATGACAAAAAGGATGTTAGTAAAGGTAAATTTGCGTAAAATATGGCACAGAAAATATTGAGACAAAAGGAGAAACTGCTGCTTATCAGCAGTTTCTTCTTTTGTCTCAATGTTTTCTCAAGCCAATTCTATTAGGGATGTCAAAACCAGGTCTTGTTTGGGAAAGGGTTAAGCCACCAACATAAGCTACATGTATCATAGATTTAGTATTGGCATAAGCCATAATAAAATCAAGTGCTACAAAGTAGACCTCTCTTTGATATTTATTACTTTGGGGATCATCCATATGTATCCCCATGCTTGAATTTACACAGAATGAAAGCCTACCTGTAATAAAGTACTGATCTGATCATTTATTTTGTCCCTTATAATGCTCATTCTGATGGGCTTTTTTTATACAAATTCCAAGGGGGGGGGATGTGTCTTTACTTCCAGGGCCCCAGGCCTAATACACAAGGATGTGAGCTTGATTTCGAGCTTGATTTTGTCAACATACAGTATCCCCTTACAGTTGCTATAACTAAAATTTTAAACAAAATTAATCTGGGGTAGCTGCAAACCCCACATCGACAATGTTTTGTTGAAATGTTTAACTAAGTGAATTGGCAGGCAAATATTAAGTTGTCCCTGCTTAATATTGATGGACTATGACACCAGTTTTAGTACTTGATCATGAGGGAAAATATTCAATACATTACAAAGAATGAATTAATTTTTCCACCTTGATTTTGTCCCATTTCCCCCATGTCAAACTGTGTCACACAAAGGAATCAATATGGAACCCCATGGTCTAGCATCAGATTGCACAAGTGACACACTTAATATTGATATCATTAATAGCTTTATAGTATTTCATCTTATTAATCAAGTCCAACTGTCAACATAGAAACCAAAATTTAGATTTGATTTTTTAACATTTTCTCATATAAAGGCACAATTTAGTTTGTTGATTTTCACCCATTACCACACAGACTCTTTTTGACACCCTACAAGATATAAGCTTGAGAAAACATTGTGGAAAAGGAAGAAATTGCTTGTGACAAACAATTTCTTCATTTCCTACAATCTTTTCTTATCCCATAAACACCAAAAAATGATAAATATCATTCGCTTGAAATTGTCATCTGCAATGTCTTTGAATTTTGACCGTTTTGAAATTCTGCCATCTGGAATGAACATGTACCGTAACCTATGAGTACCACAGGGGAATAATTCTGTTATTGTTATGACAAAAAAGACAGAAATTATGTCATTGTTATAGCAAGAAGAAAGCATTATGTCATTGTTACTCTAGCACCAAAGTAATCAAATTGATACCAGAATTGACCCAGCATGTCCAGGTGCAAACCTATAAAGAAGCTTATTAACTTGTGTTTAACATTGGTAATCTCTTACTGAGCTTCTAAGCTTAACCAAAACCCTTAACTTTGGAACCAATGAATAATACCAACTCTAAAAGATAAATTTTTCATATATTTGATGTTAATCAAACATACATTTCAATTTATTCTTTCTATGTAAATAAAATGGGAAAATCGATTTCTCTAAAATATATCTCTTTAATTTCATATTTCTTGTAGTGCATGCAAATACATTACTCCTGAAGATTCTGTGTTTGATTCTTTGTCATGCATCTGAAATATTTATTTTTGTTCATTACATGTTGCATAAACAAAGTTACATTTAAAACTCTCAAAGATAAAGCCTTTGATTTCTTGTCATGTAACTTGGAAATGGAATTCATGTATTTGAAAAACATACCTTTGGCTTATGTAATACACCAATAAACATCTATATCTCTAAAACCCTCAAAGATATTGCAAAGCCTTTGATTTCTTGTCATGTAACTTGGCAATGGCATTTATGTATTTGAAAAACATACCTTTGGCTTATATAATATACCAATGAACATCTTTAGCTCTTAAACATGTTTCTTTTATTACTTGTTGTAACATTCAAATCTCTGTAAGAAATAGTGCTTTGATTCTTTGCTTTATTTAACCCATTACTACACATTAACTCTTTTTGACCCCCAAAAGAAAAAGACTAAAGAAAGCATTGTGGAAAATGAAGAAATTGCTTGTGACAAGTAATTTCTTCATTTATCACAATACTTTTTACCCAAACGTCCAAAAGATGTTAAATTTCATTGACATGAAATTGTCGTCTGCAACATCTTTGAATTTGGAACAGCCCAAAATTTTGCCATTTGGGAAAGGGTTAAAGGCAACCTTCTGAGCTATTATTTCTCCAGAAGATTACTCAAATGAATATTGTTTGACCAAGTTTACCTGAGACTCATTGATTTCCGTAAGCGTAAATTCCGTCATTCTTCGGTGTATTCGGTAGTTTCCGCGTGTGTTTATGTAGCGTTATGAAAAGATATTAACTTTATATCCGCATGACGTATATAAAGGAAACTTTAGCGTAAGGGTAAAGCTCTGGACTTGAAGTCTATAGGACCGAAGTTCGAACCCTACAGTTATTACAAAATTTTTGAAACGCGTTTCTTTTAAAGCATATTTGGTCTAAAATTTGATTATTTTTCGGAAAGAAATTGGTATATTTATTTAATTTGTTTTCATGTTTACAGGAAGTGTTTGTTTTGATTTCTTTTTTGTTTATTTCATGTTGGTTTTTTTTTTCATTTATTTTTAATATATTATCAATTTATTTACAGATTTTACAATGACAATAGCATGATTGTATTAGCTGCTTATTCTCCTTCGCTCGCAGTATCTGACTCCAGCTGCTCTCGTGGTAAGCGCGAAAATGGTCCAGATGTTTCCGTCCCACCAGCTGTCTCATAAAAAGTTGCTACATCAGCAACAACTTTTTTTCCTTAGAACGTAAAGGTTTCGACATGTTTCGATAGACGATTGAAAGTGATCGCATAAAAGTGAGCTGATTGAAATTCACAAAAGCATGCTTTTTTGTGAGTTTATTTTGTAAAAAAAAGTTAAAAGGTAGCACGACCTAGGTTCGAACCCGGAACGACTGGTACTGAAACCGTGCGCCTTACCCACTGAACCAACAATATTCGATATTACGTAGCAGGTTATTTAACTTAACATAGTTGATTTTTTCCAAAATATACCGGCGGAAAATCCCGAAGATATACGGAATATGCAAAGAGTCTCAGGTAAATTTGGTCAAACAATACCAACAACATAATGTTTTGACATACAATGAATGATAAACTTAATTTTGGTTTGAACACATTCATTATCTGAAGTTCAGCAATTTCTTCTTTTCTCTCAATATTTTTCTAGGTCAATATCTAGGGACAGCATTAAAAACCTGATAATGTCTTGTTTTTGAAAGGGTTAACCAAATCACCATGAAAAATTGCCATTAACCCTTTCCCAAACAAGACCTGGTTTTGACGCCCCTTATAGGAAAGGCTTGGGAAAACATTGAAACAAAAGAAGAAACTGCTGATAACCAGTAGTTTCTCCTTTTGTCTCAATATTTTCTATGCCATATTATACACAAATCATCGTCTTTAATAACTTCCATTTTGTCATTTGAGGCAGTTTTTGAAGTGGATCACCCTAAAATTTTGCCATTTGGGAAAGGGTTAAAAAGATCATGATCTAATTAACTGTCAGGCAACACATGCTGATTTGCATATCAATCTGGAATCCCATGTCATCAACATTAAGCTAGTCACATCTCAGAAAATGGAAAAAATATCATCCATCAATGTTTTAACAGATTTAATCTTTATCATGTGAAAATGTTGTGCTTCTGACACACTAGCACTTCTATAATGTGGGAGTCCTGGCCCCGGTTTCTCGAAAAAACTTAAGTATGTTCTCATGCTCAAATCGGAGCATCGTGCTCAAATCGCACGAAATTCATGTGAACTTCAATTGAATACCAATCAACGGTGATTGGTATTGAATAGAAGTTGAGCATGAACTCATGAGAATATACTTAAGTTTTTTTCGAGAAACCGTGGCCTGGTGGTAGGACATGTCCTTGGTTCAAATCCCTCCAGTGCAATGGGAATTTTTCTGAGCAAATAAGAAGCCATACTTTGCTACATTTTAAAATAGGTATACATTGAAAGTTGAAAGACATAGCACTGCATGTGGCATCATTTAAAGGCCCTGTCTGTTAACTGCTATCTTGAAATTTCAATGATCATTGCTTAACTCTTTCGCTGCCAATGTCGCCTTTTGGTGACCTATTACGAGACTGCCAATGTCGCCTTCAAAACAATAGCTTAATTAGGTCATTCAACGTCAAGGTCGCCATCATCTGATCAAACTGCCTGATAAAAAGTATGCTATTCAACAAATTAGTTTATGTACAATCGTTCCTGAGGGTTTCAGGTTAAAATTCATCAAATAATAATTTTACTATATTATAAACTGATAAGCCCTGTTATGAAGTTTAAAAAAAATTGGCACTGGAAATAGCACAATTCCATGAAATTTGGCAGCGAAAGAGTTAAAGTGTAAATTCAGTATAATATGATTTCCTTTTAGAGACTTTAAAAGGAACTTTAACTTAAGGTCAAGAATTTTCTATTCTATTATGTTTACAGAAACATTGGATAAATTCGTATTTCTGAAGAATATTGACGCATTATTCAATGTCAGTCTCTTGTCATGAAATGCCCCAAAATAAAACAACATTCATTCTGATTGGTATGGTCCAGGAAGCTTTTTATTGACCTTCATTTGACCTTATAGAGATGAGGATAATGACAAAAATTCCTTAATTCCACCTTTAAGACATTATCCAGAAAACACTTTTGATTTACACAATAGAAAGCTAAAAGGAATTTTCACAGTGCTTCATTTATATTCATAGAATGTAACTCATGCGACATTGGACAATGATCTTTAGCCATTCCTTGGAACCCAAATTGAATCAAATGCGAAATGTTTTTTGTCCACAAAAGAATGAGCCTAAGAATGTGATATATGGTAGCATTTGCCATGAAAAATGAAGTTTTCATTAACAATGATTTTCTTTGTTGATGAATTTATATTTAAAAGATTGGAACTAGCTGATATCTAAATTATTTCCTGTTATTCAAAAGATTTAGTGAAAAAGAATACATTTTTGGAGACTAACTTAAGATTTAATGTGCAAATTACTACCTCAAAAAGTCAGATTTTAAATACAGCAAAAAGTAAACCAGTCTGAACTTTCTGCATTTTGATTGATCAGATTTTGGAATAGCATCTGCTCTAACCAATCAAATGTGAAAGCATTTAGACTTGTTCACAAAGAAATATTCTTTTAACCTTGGACCTTGATTTCCATCAACCACCATCATAATTTGTCTCCGTCATGCATAAAAGGTTTTTCTAAACACACAAAAAAATTCTTTAGAGCAGTCACCTTTTTTTGCTGTTTGACCAAGGTCAGACAGTATAATGTAATATGCATACTTAAACCCTGTCACAGGCAACATATTTGTGTATGTGCAAAAAATAATTATTTACAGCAGTCACATTATTTTTGCTTTTTGACTGCATTTCCATTAATTGTCCTGGGCTGCGGCCTTAGCGCAGTTGGTATTGCATCTGCCTCTCATTCGAGAGGTCCCCGGTTTGATACCCTGCCGCGGCAAATAGCCTTTCTGACAAAATTGTCACCCACCAATGGGTTTGAAATCATAAAACTTAGTGGGCGAGCAACTGGAGGCTCAGTAAGGGTGTTGTGGTAGAACTGGTTTGAGAAACAACAGGAATCCATGTTTAGGTGCTCTGGCCGCCGCGATATGACCCTGGCAGTTGAAAACGGCGTAAAACCCCAATAAATTTGTCAGTCTTTCAAATATGCACAGCCAAAGTTTTGTCAACTCCTTTTAATTTGGTCAAGTCCTCAATACTCTCATTTTGACATTTTAGAATAAATCAAATTTCAGACAATTTTCCATTACAGATCTATTCAGAAATATCAACTTCTATTTTTTCTGCAACATTTGGTTTATTATTGTGGAACTGATAGATATCAAAGTCAAAACCTGAGGTAATGTTTTGGAAAACTGTTTAATGATTTATTTCTTCTGACATTATGGAGCCTGAATAAGCCCCATTTTTCAGTGACATGCCACATTTAATTAAAACAATGGCATTACTGCAATCTTTTTATGATCCCCTTTTTCCCAGGATGCCAATTTTAATTATCTTTGATCATCCTGAGAGTGGACAATGCCCATTTTGACAGAATTTATGTGCACTATGGCTGCAAGTGCATAATCATTAGCTTTCCCTGCTTAAGGCTGCTCATTTCTTGCAATACAATTATTTATTCTCAGGAAAATTGTTTCAGACTTCCATCTTTTTTTCTGTTTAAACCTAATATATTATCTATTTCATATCAATTGGGAAAAAGCTCTTAACCCTTTCCCAAACGACAACATTTTGGACCACTCCAATTTGAAAGAGGCTGCAGATGTTAAAATAGATGTTGATAAAGACAGTATTTGTGTAAAATATAGCACAGAAAATATTGAGTCAAAAGGAGAAACTGCTGGTTATCAGCAGTTTCTTCTTTTGTCTCATTGTTTTCCCGAGCATTTTCTATTAGGGACGACAAAAGCAAGTCTTGTTTGGGAAAGGGTTAAAACATATTCTTCTCCAATCTGCTTCCTGGAAATGTGCCAAACGTGTTGACCAAGGAGAAGACCAAGAACTAACCTCTTTTAACATGAATCAAATTCAGATCCTCTTGTTAGCAACACTGATGCTCTACAAGCCATGACCACAGACACTAGATATACAGATTTCTATGACCAAACAGGAAAATAACTGAGCAAGTTGCAACAACTATTTTTTTTTTTTGTCTAATGTTATATTTGGAGCACAATAAATATATTAATATGTTATAAAATTTGATCAAAACTTAAATGGCCCTTCTGACTTATACAATTATGGTGGTGAGGTGGTTGAGGTCATGTGTGTGTTGTTTGGAGGGGGGGGGGGGGGGGGGGGGGGGAGAGATTGAAAGAGAGAAACAGCAATGTCCTGTATGTTTCAAGTCCAGTACATTACCAATGCACCAATCAACCTAGCCTCAGTGTGCAGAAAACATTAATTTGTACAAAAAGCATAGTCGACAACTGTTGAGAACAAAAGCAGTAAAAAAGATGGTTATGATAAGATTGTCATAAATTTTCAATGAACACCCATAAATCATCAACATGTGCAATTAAACTAGACTGGTCAAGGGGTCACTACCTGTTGTATGTTGTTTGTTCTAGCCCTTTCCCAAACAACAAAATTTAAGGTATGACTGTGTTTCACGCTATCAAATTGTACCTAGGATAAGTAGATTTGTATGTTATAGCATCTCAAGATTCCCAGACTGAATTGTAATTGGGTAATTTCAAAAATAATGCATCCAAAACGTGACATAGGGGGTCCAAAATGAAGTTGTTGATATTGAAATATTATTCGTCAAAAGCACATCCAAATATGTCAAATTTTTATAAACCAGACACAAAAAGATAAATACTTAACATTTTTTTTCAAATTTCAACGGTTTTATTTGAAACATTGAAGAATTTTTTAACAAATACGTTTGCCTTATATCGCTCCTTTAATTCTATTAAATGTATAAATTTCATCTCTTATGTCACTTAATATTGTTACACGGACGTTAAGGTAAAATTTGATGTATAACATGGCTACCTAATTTGAATATACCAACTTTACGGCAATTTCTAGTGATGTTTTAGTAAAAAAAAATATCAATTACCTAGGAAAGTTTACATAAAATGTTCCATACATTATATACAAAGCCAATACTTAATCTGTTACATTAGGAGGGTACTTGCAGCCAGCATACAAAAAACCATTTGGGTACAATAACTAGAAATGTGATAACGACACATCAAAAATCAAATTTCAGCAAAACCGTTACACTTGGGACAAACTAATGACACGAATAGCTCTTAGAAAATCCATTGGGTAGTTACAATTCATGTTTGCTTTTGATAATATAGATAAGAACACACCTGGATGCGATTGTAAAAGTAGCTGTTTGGATACAGCTGGGTGCCATTTTCCAAAATAAGCTTCATAAATCACTGGAATTTGTTTAAAAACTCCAAGAAGTCTCTTATTTGTTGAAATCATTTATGATTTTCAACATTTTGTATTAGGTATTACAAAGATGTAAGTGGGTATCAAAATTTGACACGTTAAAGGTGTAATATATATAACTTTTAAGTGTTTTGGATTTAGTTTCAAAGATAAAGAAAAAAATACACTTTTCTTGAAACAAAAATTATTAATGTGAATTTCTTTTGAAAGAGACTTTGCTGTTACGAAATGGGTGTATTAGTGAAAACTGACATTAAAACATTGTGAATTGATGTTATTTTTGTTTTCCTCACAAAGACACACAGTTTCATTACCGTAATCACCACATTTTATATGTGAAATACATTGCTCCAAATATTTCCCATGGCATATCAAATTTGTTGTTTTTAACCGAAAGAGTCTCATTAAGTCAATATATGATTACTTTACTTGGTTTCCAAGAAACACAAATGAAAAAACACTTTCCAAACTATCACAGGATAAGATTTTGCTGAATTTTTCAAAGTTCTACGCCGTTACACTTGGGACAAACATTTTAAATACTTTTAAGATGGATTTAAAGGATATTAAATGAATTAAACTGTATATGTTGATTTAGGATGCTCAAATAACTCATACAAATCCAAAGAAGTCAATGATATGTATTTCTGCTAGATAATTGGTATGAGCCAGACAATAAATTAAATTGAGACATAATTCAATCATTTCTGAACAATAATTGTTTTCTGAACAAAATCCAGACAGAATCCTACATGTTTTGCAATATTTTGATCGAACTTTCTGTGCAACTTGAATATTTAAGCATTTCTACTTGATCACTCTAAATCGCAAAAATAGCGTTACACTTGGGACAATGAATTTTGGTTGATTAAGTTCATAGTAACAATTCTTTTTGGATTTAGTTATTACTGATCTTTCATGAGGCCGATGCGCATCTGTAAAAAAGAAATCAGAATAAGTTTAAATATCACATGACAAAAATATAGGCTTTCTAACACAAAACGTTACACTTGGGACATTTTTGTGTGTTCATAGACATGGCATCAGGAGAACTTGATTATATGAAAATCATCACATAAAATCATACTAACATTGCACCAATGATATTTGTCTAACAAAGGATACCTATTTTGAGACATAAAGATGTCTAGTAGCAAAATAATAACCTTTGATTGTCCAGAGTATTGTATTTTTATACCTTTATGTTTTTTGAGGGTGCATCATTTTCTGGGCATGGTTCATGGACAATATATATGTTGTCCATTAAACGACTATTGAAAAACTGTTGTATTGTTGCAACACTTTGTATAATTGTATGTTGTGGGGTCTTTCAAATCCCGTAGTTTTAATGATTGCCACTTAAAAATTGAATTTTTATACAAATGTCACGCTAAAAGCGTTACACTTGGGACAATTTTGGACACTAAAAATGCTATAAAATTGAAACGAAAGTAGATATTCTCTTAATATTTTGTACACATTTTAGCAATAGCAGAATACATATTCTGGAGTAAGACAACCACTAAAAAAACTTTTCACCCGCACTGTATATCAGTTTTTAAAAAAGGATGCATTATTTTTGAAATTACCCAATTGAAGGTCATAAAAACCTGATAGATTATTCTAAAATTTTGAGAAAAGGTTGACCTTTTCCCTGACAACATCCAAAGTCTAAGAAGATGAAATTTTTTAAAACATATACAATTGTACCCCTTGTTTCTTGAAATGATAGGAAACATTGGAGGAAAAGATGGGATTGTTTATGCCTGAAGGTTAGAATTTTTTCTTTTCCTTCCATGTCTCTTCATATAAATGTGATATTAAATAATCTTCTTATAAAACTGTCACTTTCATGGGAAGGATAAAATTTTTGACAGCCAATTTGCACTAAATACATGTACATTAATGTCAAGCTAATTAATTAATTAGATATCTAATCAACACTTTGCTAGACTACAAAATTGTAGTGTCCTCATCCAAGTTGAAACAGGTGTTTCTGAAGTCTTGATCAATTAATCTTCAATAGTTACAAAATAACCACTAATATGATGGCCCTTAAAGGAAAAGTTTGGACAAAACATTGAAGATAAAGAAGGTAATATTGATAACCAATAAATTCACCTTTTCCTACAATATTGTCTGTGATTTAAAGTACAAATTTTCCTTTTCAGTTATAGATCTTTTTAATCATTTTGTAGTCTGCAAATTCAAGGATTTTAAAGTAAACTAAAGTACCATACAAAATTTGTCACAACCCAAATGACTTTGAACATTATCCTTTTTAAAACAAACCAGGTTTTTGATATCCCAAGAAGAAATAGATTGGAAAAAGATTTACAGAGAAGAAATTAATGATAATCAACAAATATGTCTTGTTTTCCCTCGATTGTTTCCTCTGCTGTGCTGTTACTTCTGTTACAACATTCACAATTGTCTATTTTTGATTGAATCATTTTTTCGTCTACAAAATTCGACTGCTCTGATGAAATATCACCTTTTATGAAAGGCCTGACTCTATGAATTATGATTTCACAATTTTCAAAATACAATTTTTCAATAATATTTTTTTAATTGGTTTTAACCATTTGTGCATATTCACATATAAATCAAGCGCGGATCCAGGTATTTTTCCCAGGGGGGGGTCATCTGATCTTTAACCCCTTTTTTCGCCAAATTTCAGGGGGGGTCAGGCCTCCTGACCCCCCCCCCCCCCCCCTCTTGATCCGCATGCAGATACACATCATAGCATGAAGGGCTAAATATAACAACGGTTTGTCGTGGCACACAGGGACAAAAGCCGCAGCTTATTTGGAACATAACCAGTAATCTTTTTGATAACCCCTTTTTTCATCAAATTCCAGGGGGGGTCATGACCCCCTGACCCCCCTCTGGATCCACGCATGTAAATTCCTTTAAAAGTCCCTTTCCACTGTGATACAAAAAGGGTGAAAAATAACATTTATAACCACCAATCACAATTTCCACATTAAAAATGAATTATTTGATCTTTCAGAAAACGCTGTGAAACTAATTTCGTGAGTCCATTTATTTCACATAAAAATCCAACTAAAAACCTGCTGCAGGTTCCATGTTTGACCCTTTCCCAAACATGACCTTGTATTGACATACCTAATATAAAAGGCTTGGGAAATATTGAGGAAAAAGAAGAAATTGCTGATAATCAGCAATTTCTCCGTTTGCCTCAATATTTTCTGTGCTATATTTAAGACAAATCCTATCATTAATGCCATCCAATTTGTAGTCTGCAACTTAGTTTTGGAATTGGACCACCCTGCAATTCTGCCATAATTTACCTAGCAATTTATAAGACTGCTTTAGAAAATATCAACTGAAAAGAAGCAGATGCTGATTATCCGCAATTGCTTCTTTTCTCTTACATATTCTCTACAGAAATTTTACCTTGACCAACATCTTTGCAGCAGCTTTAAATTTGAAACAAAGTCTGAAGAAAGTTTTTCCGTTTGGGAAAGGGTTCTTAATTTTCACAATGCAATAACACCCCAGGTTCCAAACTCTCTGACCATTCATGAAGAATATTAATTTCCTATAACCACCCTTTTTTAGTGTCCACCAGTGTCCACTACAGTGGTCAATTGAGCAATTTGTCCCTGTAAACAATAGCTTGACCACTGGCCAGTCACATGCAGTGGTTAAACTTGAGAAATTATTGAATTAATTTGACAGCGTGAAACTCCCCACTTCATGCTTGGAAAATTAATAGGGCTGAAACTGAATAGTCAGACAGCAAGAGAAACTGAAGGAAATAATTTGAAATGATTGAAAATACCGCTGCTCTCTTCCATAACCTTGTAACTACTGCAGTTACGAGGTTTTGGAAAAAAACAACAATTTGTTACATTTTCTCAGCCTCATATCAGTCTTTCTGAGAAAGTGACCATTGATGTCTAGCAGTTACGCTGTTCAGGCAGAAAGGTTTGTTAAGAAATCTGATAAAGACTACTTATCTACTTTAAGCAAATTTCTTATGTAAGAATTATCTTTAGATCAAATTTGATGAAGATACACAGACTTTGCCTTGGGATATTTAGTCTATGTTGATTTACCTATACTAAAGCCCTTGCTCAGATGACAAAACTTCAAACAAGACAAAAAAAATAATAAGAGAAAGAGTGCAATATGTTTCCTTTTTTCTCTAAATGTTTTTCAAATGTTGATCATCAGCAATTTTTTTCAATGTTTTGTCATATAATTATATACTAAACCATCATCTTAACCAGGTCTTGTTAATTGTACTTCAGAATACAATTGCAATGAATTTTGTGCTAAAAATAGACTAGATTAACCGTTAAGTTTTGATAAGCTGTCAGTGTTCTTATAAAATCTCGAAACTATGGCTTGCATGATTAGCTACGGCTTGAATCAAGCTGTATTTACGAGATTTTATGACAAAACCTACAAAATACTACTGTTTTCGGAAATTACGTCACAGTTAACGGAATAAAATCGTTCCCTATTGATGTGATGCATTCAATGCACGAAAGGATTAAATAGTGAGAGTAGCGGAGATGCTGGTATAATAAAATTTAGCATTTTTGCTAGGATCCGACCTAATGATTTCCTTTAAGCATGTACGTTCAGAAACATTAACCCTTTCCCAAACGGCAAAATTTTAGGGTGATCCACATCAAAAACTGCCACAAATGATAAAATGGAAGTTACTAAAGATAGAATTTGTGTAAAATATGACATAGAAAATATTGAGACAAAAGGAGAAACTGCTGGTTATCAGCAGTTTCTTCTTTTGTTTCAATGTTTTCCCAAGGCTATTCTCTTAGGGACGTCAAAACCAGGTCTTGTTCGGGAAAGGGTTAAGCATTTTTTTCCTATTTTCTACAGAACTCATACTGTTGTTTGCGACATATCTTTGTATAATGCCCTTGGGATATTGAGTCTGTATTTACCTTATTTAAGGAGATTCATGACAATACATCTTGATAGCATTGTTGGAGAAATTATAATCAATGGTCAATGATAGAAAGTATAAAGATGCCACTTCTGATAGGTTCGCGGTGGATTATCACGTGATACAATATTTTACAAAATTTTCAATAATTTTGTAAATACTGTGGACCGATTTGAATTCCGTTTGAAGCAGAGAATGTTGTCAGACGTTGCGCATTATATGGACGTGGTTGATTTTTGAAAAATCAACTGATAAAAAAGTTATAGAAGATAAACCAAAATTTTGGTTTATTTTCAATAACTTTTTTATCAATTGATTTTTCAAAAATCCAACACACCCAGCTTATTCCTGGCATTTTTCCACATTGTCTGCTTCAAACCGAATTCAAATTGGTAAAGTATTGAAAAAGATACTGAAGATTATCGAAACAGCCGAGTCACATGATTATACACCATGTAGGTTATTAGGTATGTACTGAGATATATCCATATCTTCAGAAACATTGAAAGAGTGTCTAGGAAAAGATGCAAATTAAGCAATTAGCTTGACAAGCAATTTCTTCATTTTCAACAATTTTTTCTACCCGAACAGTCATGAAAAATTTCAAAATTTCATCAACTTGAGAATGTCACATCTGCATCCTCCTTCAGTTTGGACCAGTTTAAAATTTTGCCATTTGGTAAAGGGTTACAATTACAATACAACACCTTGACAGCTGTTTTTGTCTTACTGAAAAGAAATCAATATTTAATTAAAATCTGAATTTTCATAATTTCGTGCTAAATTTTCAGACCAGAATTAAGCATTATATAGACATGTGCGGTTATTCAACCTTGCATAAATCACAAATATTTAGACTGTACGTGCCAAAGCAGCAGCCACAGCGCAGTTGGTAGTGCATCACACTCTCTTTCATTATGGAGGTCCCGGTGTCCCAGGGTAATGTGTCCCCCGGGTAACATGTAACTGTATTGTGTATTTTCAATGCATATTTTGTTTCATAATTATTCAATCTTTTCAAAAAAGTTATTTTAGACATGAAATTAAAATATTTAAATTTTTTTTTATTCTTTCTCCTTTCCAAAGGAGGAAAACATTTAATTGTATAGTAATTTAGATACCCCACCGCAGCAAATATACTTTCTAGCATTTGCCTCCCAACCATTTTGGTTCCTAAACCAAAGCTACAGAGGATACCTCTAAATGATAGTATAAGTTTAATCAATAAATTTTGCAAAAACTTTCCAGCTTGACTTATAATCCTAATTAAGAAATTGTTCTTTTGGAAAAAGTTTAAAACAGTTTTTAGTTTGGTTTGGGAAGAAATATCGGCAATATTAAAGGCTTAAATTTGAGATTGACATCATTGATATGTCACTTGAGCCAAAAAGTCAAATGTTTTCCGATTCAAATGGCCATTAATTTGATTATATTTAAGCCTTGGCCCTACTTGGTGTCCATTTAAAGTTTTTGATTACACAAAAAGCCTCTTTGAATTTTGACAGATTATCGTAGACAAATCGTTTAAGTGATAGCACTTCCTTTTCACCATTGATAAGGTATTTGACCCGCGTTTGTCATGGTATTCTTAATTGCGGTGGCAATGTCACCAAACTATTAGCCTTATAAGACCCCCAAATTACCGTTATTGCCGTTTTAAAAATTTCACACCTCAAACCTTTGACAAAACAGTCTTGAATGTTTTTATAAAAGTCTTTCAGTTTAAAATGCTCAAACCTAAACCATAAAATTTAAGGGCGATCTAAATTCATACCTGCTGCAGATGACAAAATAGATGTTGATAAAGATTGCATAAGTGTTTAAAATAAAAAGCATAGAAAATATTGAAGAAAAAGAAGAAAATGCTGATTATCAGCATTTTCTTCTTTTGTCTCAATGTTTTTTAAAGCCTTTTGTATAAGGGACTTCTAAAACAGGCCTTTTTTATGAAAGGGGTACAATTATTTACAAACAAGTAGCTAAGAACTTTTTTTCAAAGCTTTTTCCAACATAGAGCTGTTGTGTTGATTGGCTTTTGTAAGACACCCCTTTGTCGGGTAAAGGTTATCTTTTCTTCTGTGAAAGAACTTTTGGCTAAACTAATGCATTTGCTGATTTAAGTATTCAGGTCCAGCTATAATGTGTTCAAATTTCGTGGATTTTGATAAAATAATATCGGAAATATATAAAATCAAAAACAGTTTTGCGTTGGAAGTGTGGTTTAGTATACATATGAGGTTTTGCATGTACACCGCCGATTAATTCTTATACATTATGGTATAAAAACTAGAGGGAAAGGGAAAAATCATGGTCATCAGCATTCTCTTATACGTCATGTTTTCAGAATTATGGATTACACGAGCAATTTTTTTACTTTTTGTTTGAATATCTTCTGTGCTATAATAATTATGTACATTATCCTAGTTCTATCAAAATCTGTTTTAATTTTGTCATGATCTACAGAAAATTGTAGCAAATATCCAAATGTTTGCTGTTTGACAAAGGCCTAAGTTGCTGCAATATCATTGCACATTATTTTGTTATTCAATCTGTTGCAATATACAAAATGTCACATAATTTATTACCCAACAAGCTGTAGCTAAAATAATGTCTTAACCCTTTCCCAAACGGCAAAATTTTAGAGTGTTCCAATTTGAAAGCTGCTGCAGACGACAAAGGGATGTTGTTAAAGATAAAATTTGTGCATGATATAGGACAGAAAATATTGAGGCAAAAGGAGAAACTGCTGGTTATCAGCAGTTTCTTCTTTTGACTCAATGTTTTCCCAAGCCCTTTCTATCAATGGACGTCAAAACCAGGTCTTGTTTGGGAATGGGTTAATGCATGCTGCTGAATGCTTATTCTGAAACATTTAGAAAATCTCTCTTTCTCCATCCATATGCAAAGGGAAATAACTATTATTGAAATGCATTTGCTAACAAGATATGAATTGTCTTTCATTAAAATATAGGTTTCAAAATATAACTATGATCTTGAAACAAGAATAATCATTTTGTTTCATTATAACATTCTTATCATTATCTGCACATGAATCCAACAACCAGTTTATGGCTGCATTTCAACGAAAATCTGGTAACTGCAGCTCAAAACAAGCTGCAGTTACAAGGTTTTCGTTGAAAAGTGACAATATGATTTACTTGTCAGGGAAAGTATAAAAATAAATGACCAGATGTGCAGAAACTTCAAGGGTTTCTGATTTGTTCACAGGCATCAGTTTACAGGTTTCTTTTCAAGACCCTGAACCTTTTCTCTGGCTACAACATTAACCCATTCCCAAACAGAAATTTTTTAGACCAGTTGAAATTCATAGATTGGATTGAATGTACCAGTTTTACTTCTTTCTCTACAGCTAGGGTCAAAAGGGCGGATCCAGGAATTTTTTCCTGGGGGTCCAATCCCAAATGACTGCTTTACATGTGTTATATTGCTAACATAATAAGTGCATGTTAGCCGTAATTACAAACATTATAGTAGATCTACCAGCTCTAACCACAATTCAAAATTAATTTCACCATATTTATATTATTTTCAGAAGGAGCCCAGCGAATTCTAGGGGGGTTGCGACCAGACCCCTAGAACCCCCTCTTGATCCGCCCATGGGTCATATGGAGAAGAGACCTCAGTTAAAAGTCATTATCAGTAAGACAGGAGATAAAGAGGATCGAACCTGCGATCCCTGTGTTACAAGTCCAGCATGTTCCAATTAGCTGCACCAAACGTGCCCCTTCGATTGAAATTCAAAGATAGTATACTGTATAACACAGACTGATCAAGATCCATGTTTGTCTCAAATGCTGTTATGTCAGCTCTGAAAATTTCATGTTTCTGTATCAAATAGTTCTTAATTGTTAAAGGTATACAAAGCAAACAGTGAAATCTGCCAGGACAGTGGGCAGAAATTTAATATTTCAGTAAACAGTGAGAACAATATTGTCCAAACTTCCGACATGTGGTTCGGTCATTAGCAAAAATTGAAAAACCAACATGGGGGACTTGCTGATTGACCTTTTCCCACATAAGCCCTGGTTTTGATGATCTGTAAAATATGATTAGTTCAGGAACCATCGAGGGAAAAGACATAATGCTGATGACCAGCATTTTCTCCTTTTACCTCAAGGATTTGGATGTTTATACTGCATATATAAAGAAAAATCTTTTATCATATTTCCTTCAGCATTTCCTTATTCTTCTCCAGCAATTTATCACTTTGAATTTGGACCATCCTTTAATGTTTTTGTCTTTGAAAGGGTTAATAATTTTTCAAACAAAGGTAAGTTTCAAATTAAAAATTTAGCACAGCTAGAGAATCTCAGTTTAAGAAATTATTGAGGAAAAAAGAAGATACCTGGTACTCAATGAACACCAGAAATCTAATATTTCACTTCACGGCAAGAACAATATTGTCCAGCGGTTGTCCAAACTCTGGACATGTGGTTCGGTCATTAGCAAAATTGATTTAGTCAGATTGAAAAACCAACATGGGGCAGTTTACAGATTAACCTTTTTGCCCATGCATGGCATACAATGGCATTCTTAACTGGCCAGTATCAGCTGAATCTGTGATAACCAGTAAATAACTTTGATAAATTTCTGTCCAAAATTGAACAATTCACTTTTACTGTCAGGGGCATAGCTATGTTTTTACACACGTGTTCAAATCAGCATCGCAAGTATGGGTATGGTGTGAACAGATTCACAGATCTTTAGTCAGAAATCAATGAATATTAAAAATACGCACAATATTATTTATGCACATCGTCATTTTCTATTTTGCATCCTGTAGGCCAATGTGCAACTTCCGCTTAATGGTATACATCTGTAATAGTGTGTAGTCATTGAAAAGGCCTAGCTATGCCACTGACAGTTGTAGGAAGTTTAGCTACCTTTAGCATACTTATAGTAATAATTTCTGATTAAAATGTTGGTATTAATTTGTAACATGGTAATGAAGTAAAAGGTTGTTTTGAGAGCCCACATTGAAGTGGTTGCACTTTGACTGTGAGAGAGTGACCCGCTGCAGGCCCTTAACTGCCAGCCCCTTAACGACCCCTCTTGACAATATTGACACCTTGCAGTTATGACATGGGATCAGACAGAAGTGCCCCTCACACCACTTCACGGTGTCCACTTTAGTGACTTGCATTCAAAATTAGATGTCTATTCATCTAGAAATACTTGGTTGGCTGTCTGAATGTCTTTGAAGAATAGAATTGTCGTTATAGTGTTTTTGGCAGCCATTTTGGCAGCCATCTATATATAAAGGAAGTCATTTTGGTAGATATATTTTGTATGCCCTGACACTTCGTTTTTGTGCTTCACTTGATTTTGTAAATCATAATTTTAAACACTAACATAACTTTTTCAAACAAGAGAGAGATTTTTAGTGGAGCGGATAAGTGCGATTTTTTGGCAAAATCGTGCAAATGGTGATACAAGCACCAAATTTGGTGTGGTGGTACTAGAAGGGAATTGGAAAATTTTGACCCGATGGGACATTGGAAAATCCAAAATGGCGGCCATTTTTCAAGATGGCCGCCTAAATGAACCTTTGAAAGGGCTATATCGTAAAATTTGGAACCAAGGTTTTGATTTAGATCAGTTCTGGAGCTAACTTTTGATAAAATCGCATGTATAATGATTTATTTTATCTATTTGTACAAATAGAACAAAACGGCTGCCTATTTCAAGATGGCCGCCAAGATTGAAAGTCCTCATATTTCATTTAATGATAGAAAAAAATAATGTTTCACTTTCATACAATTAAATTTTTCACATTATCTTTCATTTTCTCTTAAAGACGATCTTGAATAATTATTCTGTATTTGTATGTTTTTTGGGGCGTAGGGTACATGGTAGAGGTAGTACCTTTGACACAATAGTCAGCAAATCCGAGGGATCGACTGCTGGCACTGGTCCTCACTGCTGTCCTAACTCTTCACCTTCACCTATCCCGTGGCGGTTGCCGTTGGGGCGCTGTGGATGACCTAACAACCAGTTCTCTCCAACCATCTCTGTCCTGTGCTTGTTTGACTGCCTCATTCATTTTCAGTCCAGTCCATTCTGTGATGTTATCTTCCCATCTTTTCTCCTGTCTACCTCTCTTTGTTCCTTGGAGCACCGTCTTGGCAATTCCCTGTCCTCTGGTTACGTGACCAAAACATCTGAGTTTACGCTTTTTGACTGTAGTAAGCAGATTATCGTATGGAACTATAGATTGTCGTATTCTGCTTTTTACTTCGTCGTTGGTTATGTGATCTTTGTAAGATATGCCCAGCAGTCTTCTGTAGCATCTCATTTCCGTGGCCTTAACTTTTTTCTCAGTTTCTGCTGTAAGGGTTCATGTTGCACAGGCACATAGGAATACAGAGTGGACAAGGGAACACATTCATGAGTCTCATCTTGGAGCCAGGTTTGATGGATTTATCTTTCCAGATGGTGTTAAGCTTAGCTAGGGTAACAGCTGTCATAGCAATTCTGGCCGATATTTCAGGTTTAGATCCCTCATCTGATACTAGTGCACCAAGGTATTTAAAGTTCTTTACGGTTTCAAGTTTTTCTCCGTTTGCGATGATGTCAGTCTGAATTCCATGAATGCTGTTTGTCATGAGTTTTGTTTTGTTTGCGCTGATTTCCATACCGTAGTCTGCAGAGGATTTGTCGAGTTAGTTGACCAGGTTTTCTAGCTCCTGTTCTGAGCCTGCCAGTCAATCTATATCATCAGCAAAGTCTGCAGGTTTGTGATCGTTCTGCCAACAATGCTTACTATTCCTTCGTGGTTTTCAAGTGCGTCGTTCATAATTCTTTCTAGGAAAATGTTGAAGAGCGTCGGCTAAAGCATGCATCCTTGTCCTACTCCAACTGATTTTCTGAACCATTCGCCAATTTCTACGTTAAGGTATACTGCACTACTGGCCTTGTCATAGAGATTTTGTATGACTTGGATGAGGTTAGCGTTGATGTTATAATGGTTCATAGTAGCCCAAAGTGTGGCATGCCAGACTCTGTCAAAGGTTTTCTTGAAATCTATAAATACGTGGTAGAGTTATTGCTGATGTTGTAGATACGAGGGTTGTCCCAATAAATCGTAGACAACGTCGATAAAACAGAAACCACTCAATAGATATTTCTATTTTTTCTATAGATTATAGCCACATATATTGACGACATTTTGACAAAAAATCAAGTTGACTGCTAATTGTTTACAAAATATATACTAAATTTAGCAAAGGCATGTACAGACCCGCGGCGCACGTCACAACGTCATATAATAATAACGTTACTTTTTCACCGGGAAATGAACCCAGAAATGTCCAGGATAATTCCACCCGAACCGCGTTTCCTTGTGTTATGATTAATCTATAGGCACATCTCGCAGGTACTTTTGATGCTAAAAGATGTTTTTAAATACATGGAACCTTTATTATCTCAAAGTCCGTTTTATTCGCCACCCGCTTAACCATTTACTGTTTTCCCTAATCAATCACCTCTTTTCTTTAACGCCTGGTTTTCTACATGAATTTAGCATTCTCCGAGAAGCAATATAAAAATGTCTCTTTGAGACTCTTTTTTTTTTAAAAATCCATTCATGTATCTGCAGGACACATTGCCGTGTATTTTGATTTCTTTCGTCTTCATGAAAGAGTCCTATGTCTCATTCCACTATCCACAACAAAGACGTGTAATTTTACGGTGCGCCGCAATTTTCTCAAACGTCGTCTTTTTACGTCAGCGCAACTGTTATTTGTTTTCACTAAAAATTCCTTTGTTGGAAAACATATAACGTCAATGTTTTGAAATTTTGCTCAACTGCAAAACAGTATTTGCTTAAGACGGCCACGTAAACGGTTTTGACTGGAAAAAGGAACCAATGTGTTAAATCACGCTAGTAACTCAGGAACGATGAGCGGGAAAGACGTTATTTTTTACGTGCGCCGCCTGACCGTTATACACTTAATGTAAGTGGTTATAACAGGATATAAAGGAATGATATTTACAGAAAAGGGATGAATATAAATTTGAAAATGGACAAATAATATTCTCACAAAATATAAACATTGTGCGACGTTAAAAAGATAAGTTATTAAATGTGTCTACGATTTATTGGGACAACCCTCGTATCTTTCACATATGATCCCGAGATTAGAAATCTGCTCAGTGGTGCTACGTCCTGCTCTTAATCCTGCTTACTCTTCTGCTATGATTGTCTCTGCCTGTGGTGTCAATCTATTCAATATGATCTTGAGAATCACTTTGCTGGGATGGTATATTAGGCTTATGGTGCGATAGTTGTTGCACTGTTGTAAATTGCCTTTCTTTGGTAGTGTGATCACTAAGGACTGGGTCCATTGTGTAGACCATTCTCCTGTTTCCCAGATCTTCCCAGGGCATTGATCATTGCATCACCCCAAGCCTGTACCAGTTCTCCAGGGATGTTATCGGTTCCTGCTAACTTTCCTTTCTTAAGGGTCTTCACTGCTTCCTCCACTTCTGCTCTAAGGATGGGAAAGTTGTCTGTATCTGATGACAAGGTTGTGTTGATTTTTCTGAATCTCCTGTTGAGCAGTACGAGTACAGCTCCAAGGTATATTCTGTCCATCTGTTCAAAGTGTCTTTAATTTCCGTTTGACACTTCCGGTTCTTATTCAGGATGGTGCTAGGTCGATTTTGTTTTCCACTGGTGAGGTATTTTACTACTTTGTAGGCCTTTTTGGTGCTGTTGGCTTTGAGACTTGATTCAATATCACTGCATTGCGCTGCAACCCAATATTCTTTTGCCTTTAACATACCCATCTTTACCAGTTTGTCTGCTTGCCGGTACTTATTGGCTCCCTCACTGGTTCCATACTTGGACTACTTCAGGTCTCTCCTTTGGTCGCATAGCTTTAGTATGTCTGGTGTTACCCATGGCTTCTTGATGGTCTGTTGCTTACCAAGAACTTCATTGGCTGTCTCCGTCACAACATTGTTGAATGTATCAATGAAAGTATCTGCGTCCATGTCGTCCGCATCAGGTAGCAGGAGTGGGGTAAACTTTCCGCCAACTGTGGCCTCGAAGACACGCGTCACTTTTGGGTCTTTTAGTTTCTCCAGATCAAACTTTATTCTGGTGGGAGCTTTTAACTCTTTTGCTTTCTTATGGTGTAGGCGGAATGACATCATGACAAGCTCATGGTCACTGTTGATATCCGCACCAGGGAAGCTACGTGTTTCGGCGACAATATCAAAGTATATAATAATATAGGTTCTGGCACTTATATGTGAATATATTGTGTCGGACTCGTTCTTCTGGCGTAGTAGGCCTCGCAAGCTTGGCCTACTCTGCCAAAAGAATTTGTCCGACACAACATATTCCCATATAAATGCAATAACCTATAATATATTGAAACGTTTCTTCATCAATATGTAGTCTATTTGGTGGTCAGACCCAATTGGTTTGTGCCCGGTCCATCGTCTGGACGCTTTGTGGGGGTGGAACGTGTTGGTCACTTTGAGATTGTTGAGTGTTGCGAACTCGATGAGTCTAAATTCTCTATCATTTGTCTCCTAGTTGCAGTAGGGTCACATGTTCCTTTCAAGTGTTCCTTTCAAGTCTAGGGCCGCGGCCATGAAGCAGTTGGTAGCGTATCTGCCCCTTATTCGAGAGGTCCCGGGTTCGATACTCGGCCGCCGCAAACACCCTTACTGACACAAATGTCACCCATCAAAGGTTTGATATCGTGAACCTGTGTGTGGGAGCAGCTAGAGGCTAGGTAAGGGTGTTGTGGTAGTACAGGTATGAGAAACCACAGGAATCTATGGTTAGGTGCTCCTGCCACCGCGATGTGACCTTAGTGGTTTAAAACGGCGTAAAACCCCGATAAACCAATCCTTGCAATTCTGGTTGTGCATCTTCTCCAATCTTTGCATTCCAGTCCCCTTGGACAACCAGGATATCTTTCTTGGGTTTTTCTTCAATTGCTTGCTGTATTTGGTCATAGAATTCTTCTATTTTTTCATCAGAGTGTGTGGTGGTTGGCGTGGACACTTGTAAAATTAAAAAGGTGATGACCTAATGCGTATGGTGATGAGCCTGCTGGATATTGGTCAACCTCCCATCACTGAAGTAGCTGTGTTGTAATGCACAAGGAAACCCACGACTTCTCCCTGTCTATCGTCTCTTCCACTGAAGTAGAGCTTGTGACCTTCATGGGTCGTTGTTTCTCCCATGCCTTTCCATCTTATCTCGCAAATTCCCAATACATTCCATCTGTATGTGCTCATAGTATGTATTAGTTCCTCAAGCTTGCCAGGAGCATTTAGTGTCCTAACATTACATATGCAAATGACTGTGTTGTTGCTTCTGGCACTGATTTCGTCTTTACTGTTATCATTGGTGGCACCAGTAGTATATTTCCCACTTTCCTCCTGGTGCTCCGGCGTTGTGGCGGTCCTTGATATTCTGGGCGACGACCGAGCTGGCTTAAAAATTGTTCTGGTGGTGTTCATTTTGTAGAGAATCTTAAGCAATGGCGCCTGCTGGAGTCTATCCCTCTCCAGGCCTGGCCACAGCCGATTTCCCCTATATCAGAGGTTCGCCCTGGTCACAGACACTCAGCCTAACTCCTACCTATTCCCAAACAAGAACTGGTTTTCACGTTCCTAATGTTTTTAGATCATTGAAGCAAATGAAAAAAAAATGCTGATAATTATCATTTTCTTTTTTTGTCTCAATATTTCCTGTTCTGTTTTCTATCCAAATTCTTTCTTAATAGATATTCATTTTGTTGTCTGAAGCAGCTTCCAAATCCCTGCAGTCCGATTTCTGTCGTTTGGGAAAGAGTTAAGATGATTTTCTTTGGTTCAATATGTTAATGAGATGTTCAATGCAATTTTGCATCTGCTTGTTTGTTTTAGGTTAAGTAAAGTTTCTACAATGAACAAGAGTCAGGTTTTCGTTTTTCCAAAATTCATTTCCTTACAGAAATTTGCTGCTCACTCTATTCGACTATCACTCATCATATAGTCCATTTTAGATTTTGTGAAATATACAATCGCAAGAAGCATATTCAAGACAGTCCTACTAATAGCATTGATATAACAAACAGTGTAAAATATGAAATTGAAACATCGTCTTTTTACCATCAAATGAAATTGTAGAGTTTTCCAGCTTGGCGACCATCTTGAAATAGGCGGCCATGTTGTTTTATTAGTGCTAATGGAGGAAACAAATCAAAAAACATACAAGAGCACCAAAATTGTGCTTTGAAACTAGTTTAACTCATAGTCTCAGACCCAAATCTATTGATATTGCCTTTTTGAAGCATCAGCTTGGCGGCCATCTTGAAAAATGGCCGCCATATTGGATTTTTCAATGTCCCATCGATTCAAATTTTTTCTATTGCTTTAAGGTACTACCACATCAAATTTGGTGCTTGTATCATCATTTGCACGATTTTGACCTTTATCCGCTCCACTATTTATCACCAATCAGAGTAAACAAAATTTAATGGATGATTTAACAGCAGCCATTTACAAACTTTTAATTTTCCTAAAACTCACTGTTTGATATAATATGACTAGAATCTGTAAATATTTGTGCAATACACTTTCATAGGTACAGACATCAAATATTTGGGTGTTTAAGTAAATATGGCAAATAAGCAAATATGGACACAGGGCGAGCTAATCTTTATAATCCCTTGAACCCCTTTCAAAGTTCTCTTAAAGGGAGGTAATTGATTAAATACTGGTCAATTATGTAACCAATTACCGGATATTTAGACAGGTTATCTACTCTGTAAACATTAGCTTAGTGCAATCTTATCAGTAGTATTTCCTGCCAAAGCCTGTCATCAAAGGATGAATTATAGGGATTGAAGTCATTAAAGTCATAAAGGGAAGCAATAATTTATTGAATTAATCAAAATGAGTTTTGCACAAACAGGAGTTACATACCCTACAATTTACATTTAACCTTTGATTTAGAACAAAAATCACCTTTATTTTGCATCTTGAAATTGAATGAAATATTTCTGAATTTTGAAATAGTGATTGTGTGGATTTTGAAGACCAACTTAACAGAAAATTGTCGCTGTTCAACGAAAACCTCGTAACTGCTGCTTGTTTTAAGCTGCAGTTAAGAGGTTTTTGTTGAAAAGCAGCAAACTATTAATTATCATGACTCTGATGACAACTCAGTTGAACCCTTTCCCAAACAACACTTTTTAATGGTAGTCCAACTTGCAAGCTGATGCAGATGACAAAAGGGATGTTGTAAATTATAGAATTTGTGTGTAACAAAACACGGAAAATATTGAGACAAAAGGAGAAACTGCTGGTTATCGGCAGTTTCTTCTTTTGTTTCAATGTTTTCCCAAGCCATTGCTTTTAAGGATGTTAAAACCAGGTCTTGTTTGGGAAAGGGTAAAAGTTTCATTTGAAACAGGGGGATTGGAGGGGTGGGGTACGGAGGAATCAGGTATCTGTGTTTTAACCCTTTCCCAAACAAGACCTTGTTTTGACGTCCCTTGTAGAAATGGATTGAAAAAACATTGAGACAAAAGAAGAAACTGCTGATAACCAACAGTTTCTCCTTTTGCCTCAATATTTTCTTTGCCTTATTTTACACAAATCTTATCTTTAATAACATTCATTGTCATTTGTGGCAATTTTTGAAGCGAATCACCCAAAAATTTTGTCGTTTTGGAAAGGGTTAATTAATAGCTTAGTCCACCACATTACCATCTCACTAACTTCGCGCCTCTAAATTTTCATAACTGAAAAACCAATTCTAAGCAAAGTGAATTTGTAAACATAAAGGGATGCAATCAAAAAGTAAACATTAGAGAAATGTCAAAACTGATTAACACTTTCTTTATCACTGCCCTATCAAAAGCTGGCTAGGATGATGCAGCTGGTCAAACTGATCCTTAGTAAATTGCTGCAAAAACGGTGTAGCTCAAACTATTCACAGCAGCTGTAAAAATGCTGTAAGTGTTCATAAGATAGTTATCATTTATAATATTTCTTTTTTCTCAGAAGATAAATTCACATTTTTAGGTCGGGAAATCTCTTTGAGATTTTCACGTCCTATAGCGATCCAACGCTTTTACGCTTCTAACGCTTTTCTACGAAAATCTCGTATCTGCCGCTTGTTTTAATCTGCAGATACGAGGTTTTCGATATAATTTGGTCGCCACATAGTCGTTCAAAATGTCTGAGTCCGCCGAAAAAGTAGACCTACCTTTGAACAATTCAAAATTACTCAAATAACATAATCATCGTAAAGACTTTCATTTCCTAATTGTTTTATCAAAACAATGCAGCAGTTTGCTCATAAGTGCGAAAACTATCAACTTCTCTTTTTGGCGGAAAGGTTGATTCGAACTATTCTAACTGGTGTGGCAGACTAGAGCAGACGAGAATTTCAACACCAAATTACTGCGCCACACAGTTCGTGTAATCGGACATTTCCGTGAAGCACTCGTAGATTCACGAAAATCTATTTATATCCTGACTCTAGTCGAGTCCTTCCCCTTGTTCAATCGCTATGCGCACAATCGCATTTTACAACACATGCATTTTATCGGGTTATACGCTCACGTGTTAGCACTTCGCGGTGTAAAGCTAGTCTCCTATGCTTTGACCAACTAAAGTGTTACCGTAACGGCGTTGACGGACTTTGAGCCGTCTTGAGTACATACAACGTAATTTTCGTAATTTATTCATCCTTATTAATCCAGGCTTAGGTTTAACAGGAATTTAATCATCTTTCTTCGACCTGGGCTTGAGATACAGGCTATTTATGAGTTAATTGTAGGCCTCTGTCTCTGCAGATGATAGAGGTGATAGAGTTATCTCTTTCACAAACGACAGAAAGAACAATCCAAAGTGAAAGCTAATGCGAAAAGCAAAGAGGACAGCAAAAATAAAAAGAAAGCAAGATCTAGATTTGTGTGCAGAAAATACGAGCTCACTTTTTTCAAATTCTGAGTTTAACACACATATTATTAGAATTGTTGATCAATGTTTGTGGTCTAACCTTTACCATTATTTACAATGTGCTATATTGTAAATTTAATTATCTAAATCTGGTCAGTTCTCATGCCACTTTTGTGAACCATATTAAATTTAACTTCATTCCTCATTCTGAATTTTGCTCAGAAATTTTCCCGTCATAATACTAATAATTTTCATCGTGCAAAGTTTAACCTTTCCTAAGCAGTAGAATGTAAAACTGCTCTCATGCCCGTAGGAAGCAATTTGATAAGGGGAAGGGCTCAAAACTCTGTCCGGGTTAGTGTCTGAACATCTTAAGGGCTAAATTGGCCTTTTCTTCAATTTTCTATGTAAAATGAGGAAAATTCGATATTTTTGGCCAACATTTGGGGCTTATCCCATCCCGTTGCCCCACCTGTGCATACGGGCCTACATAAATAAATATCAATGTAAAGTTTAGCTGAAGAATTGTTGAAAGACAGATTGAGACAAAGAAAAAATGTTGAATATCAAAATGTTTTCGTTTTGCCACAATGTATCCTCAAACCTTTTTATAATGGATATCAAAATGATCAGTGTTCTCCCCAGCTCAATAAGCTGTATCGGCCCCACTACAGCTTCATGTTAATCAGTGTAATGCCCCTACAGCTTCAAAACTACCCACAGCTTAATTTCTTCAAAATGCCCCTGCGAAAAAGTTCATGAAATTATGATGAACGTTCATGAAATGCAAAATTTGCCTTTCATGAATTTCAAGAAGTTCTTGAACTTTTGTTCTTGAACTTCAGAAGTCAGCCAAGTTCATGAAACAGCAAGTTCATGAACCACTGAAGTTCATCAACAAAAGTTCAAGAACTTCTGAAGTTCATGAACTTCTGAAGTTCAAGAACTTCTTGCAAGTTCATAAAATGCAAATTTTGCGTTTCATGAACTTTCATCATAATTTCATGAACTAAGTTATTTACTACACAATATGTAGGTGGGGAATTGTAAAACTGAACATTTAAATTTGTTAAATTTAGTCAAAAGAACACTCACCAATGTTGCTTTACTTGGTTTAACTGTTCAGTGAGCTTCTTTATCTCCTGATTATTCTTAAATATGAATGTAAATTATGACAATAAACAATTTTTTTGAAAAAAAAGTCAGACAAGCAAATTCCCTCCAATTCTCTGATAAACAGGAAGTGATGTCATGTAATAGACTGGAAACTTGAATAAAATTAGACTGGGAGGTCTAATTTCACCCAGTTAATTCTGTATCTTGTGAACTATATGAAAAACAGATGAACCATTTCACACATGGATATATTATGCTAAGACTTTTCATTTAAGACCATGACCTTTGACCTTGTGACCTTGACTTTGATGTTTAACCTAAATGTACTTTATAGATAAGTTCATGAACTAGTTCATGAACTAGTTCATGAACATTTGCAGTAGTTCTAGAACTTTTTAAGCTTTTCATGAATTTGATAGAAGAAATTCATTACAAAGCCAATTTATAATTCTGTTTAGGTTCAGAGATTCCTTGTCACAAACACTGGTTAATAGACACTGGATGATCACAAAAGTAGCTAGTAGAAGATTAGCTAGAAATAGACCTTAGTCAGTTGTTTAGCAATTATTTAGATAATTTAGTCAGCAGCTAAACTGTTCTTTCTACAGCTTATTGATTTCTCCATCCATTTTCAAAATCATTGAAATTTAAATATATGCAAAACTGCTTTGTCAGGGTTGAAACAGCCTGGCTATTAGTTTGTGAATTGGTTTGAGTTTGAGTTTATTGGGGTTTTACGCCGTTTTCAACTACCAGGGTCATATCGCGGCGGCTGGAGCACCTAACCGTGGGTTCCTGGTATTTCCCGCACCAGTACAACCACAATATCCAAACCGAGCCTCCAGCTGCTCTCTCACATAGATGATTCACACCCATTGGTGAGAGACAAATGACTTTTGTCAAATGTCAGAATGGATACTGGCCGAGCCGGGGTTCGAACTCGAGACCCCTGGATTGACAGACTCCGACGTAACCGACTGAGCTATCCGGGCTCGGCTTTGTGAATTGGTACTTTTTATAATTGTTGATTTTAGTAGCCAACATAATTATGTTATCTATCGATGAAATGGTTGACTCCTTCAGGATTTTTGGAATTAAAATGCAGACCTATTTTGTTTCTTTAAATGGAGGTTCATGAACTAAACATAATAAGTTCAACAACTTTCAAAATGTTTGTAAAAAGTTCATGAACTATGAAATTAGGAAATTCCTAGTTCATGAACGTGTTTATTTGTTCATGAAGTTCATAAAATGTTCAACAAAGTTCATCAACTTCGTAAAAAGTTCACCAACTTTGAATTAATGAAACTGGATGTTCATGAATTTTTAATGCTAGTTCATGCTATTTCATGAATTTCATAAAAAGTTCATCAAAGTTCATGAACTTCGTGCACTTTTTTCGCAGGGGTGGTTACCAAATAGAGGCATTTTGAGGTATTTCATGCCAAACACTGTTTAATAATACATTTTTGTCATTGTAAATGTAATAATTATGAGTAAAAATATTATGGGAAAAGAAGAAATTGCTCAAGATGAGCAATTTCTTCTTTTTCCATAATGTTTTCACTCACAATTATATGCTTTCAAAGTTTACCAATTCTCATATAATTTGCCACTACAGCTTCCAAATATTCTGTGGAGAACCCTGATGATATAATGTTTTACAAACTGTTAACCCAGACAATTCATTAAGGCAGTCCATCCGTAATGAGATTCATGCGACTTCGGATCTTTTCTGACGACGCCGTAAATATTTTTAACATACGGTTACCGTTCAACACGGACACGTTACGGGTTAAAAGAAATCGACACTTTCCATCACCGAATGTTTACGACATCACCCGAAAAATACGACATCGTGTAATGGATTTGGTTTATTGGGGTTTTACGCAGTTTTCAACTACTAGGGTCATATCGCGGCGGACCGTGTAATGGAGTAGATCTATATAGTTGACAATTACCCTTTCGTCTCCTATGATTTCTTTTCTAGAAATATCAAATTTTTGCTTATGTTAACTCGGGAATAAGAGTATAAGGATTAATTTTAATATGCAACCAGATAACAACATTGAGAATATTTTACGAATTCAATGTAAATTTAAGAAAATTGACCATTTACTGTATTTCGAATCCTCTGTTTCCCGACCTTCAGTACTATCAGTACTTTGATTCACAATGGCACCTTTGTGAAGCCCTAACCTTCACACTTAAACCCATTCCCAAACAGTAACACTTGACCACCCCGCTTTTACTGTCAGTATACATCAGTGAAGAAACCCAGGAATCCATGGGTAGGTATTTTTGCCGCGTGTGACAAGCAATTTATTCATTTCCCACAATGTTTTCTGCCCAGAAAAGTCATAAAATATTAAATTTCATTCACTTGAAGTTGTTGTTTGCAACATCTTTGAATTTCGAACAGTCTAAAATTTGGACATCTGGTAATAGGTTAATGATGTGACACAAGTTACAATGTATGCCATGGGTACAAATCAGTTATGAATATTCAAGCAATATATCAAAAGTTGTAACAATCAAATCTCGGTCATTTATCTTGTCTTACAGATTCAAAAGAAAAGTTGGCATTCTGATTTTGGCCATTATGGTCCATTTGAAAGTTAAATTAACACTTCAACCATCAGAAATGAAACATTATTACATGTAAATGATTTTTCATGTAATTGTGTTTCTTTTTTTAAAACAAAGACTCTGATCAGCACATTACGTTCAGAGTTTCAGCCTTTCCCATACATTTAGACCTGGCTTTGATCGATGTCTCCAATAGAAAAATCATTCACAAACATCGAGGCAAACAAAGAAAATGCTGATAATGAAATTTTTCTGTACAGGTTTGGTTTATTGGGATTTGCGCCGTTTTCAACTGCTATGGTCATATCGCAGCAGCTGGAGCACCTAACCATGGATTCCTGTCATTTCTCATACCAGTACTACCACAACACCCTTACCAAGCCTCCAGCTGCTCCCCCACATAGGTTCACGATATCAACCCATTGATGGGTGACATTTTTGTCCGAAAGGGTATTTGCCGCGGCCGATATCGAACCCGGGACCTCTCAAATATGAGAGGCAGATGCGCTACCAACTGCGCCTGAAGGCCGCAGATTTTTGTACAAGTGCAGTGGTGTTTGATCACACTGAGTTTTACCATTCTATCAACTTTGATTTTATTGCAGTCAGCAGCTTTCAAATTGGAACACCAAATATTTTTGCCATTTAGGAAACAATGTTTTCTACACCGAGAGAAAAGGTTAATTGTTTGCCTGTGTTTTATCTGAGGACTAATTGGTCAGTGCTTGCTGCAGGAAGAAACCTATTAAAAGAAAGCCTATAAAACAAACATGGCAGAAATATGAGAAATGTGGAGAGATTATAATCAAATATATCAAATTCTGGGCCAGACTTTTAACCCTTTCTGCAAACAATGCTTTGAAAATGTTGCTGTCCCAAAGAAGGTTTTCATCTCCAAAGGGCAAAAACATGAGATGAAAGAAGGGACTGCCAATAACCAGCATTTCGCTGCTTTTCAACGAAAAACTCAACTCGTAACTGCAGCTTAACTCTTTCCCAAACAAGACCTGGTTTTGACGTCCCTAATAGAAAAGGCTAGGGAAAACATTGAGACAAAAGAAGAAACTGCTGATAACCAACAGTCTCTCTTTTTGTCTCAATATTTTCCATGCAACATCATACACAAATTCAATCTTTATCAACACACAATTTGTCACCTAAAGCAGCTTTTGAAATGCACCACCCTAAATTTTCGTTGTTTGGGAAAGGGTTAAAACAAGCTGCAGTTATATAATTATGAAGTTTTCCTTGAAATCTAAGGGACAATTTTCTGTTTCTTTTATGTTTTCTTTTGGACAGATCTACATTATTGTCACAATTTCCATTTTAACCCTGTCCCAAACAAGACCTGGGCCCGTATTCACCAACATTTCTAAATTGATTTTCTAAAGTAAAATTAGATTCCAACCAATCAGAGTGGCTGGGACAAATGTACACAAATGTCTCAGCCACTCTGATTGGTTGGTGTGTAACTTTACTTTAGAAAATCAATTTAGACACGTTGGTAAATACGGGCCCTAGTTTTGACGACCCTAACAGAAATGGCTTAGGAAAACATTGAGACAAAAGAAGAAACTGTTGATAACACACAGTTTCTCCTTTTGCCTAGATATTTTCTGAGCTATATCATACAATAATCCGATCTTTATCAACATTTATCTTGTCGTAGGCAGCAGTAGCTTTCAAATTGGAACACCCTAAAATTTTGTCACTTGGAAAAGGGTTGATACCCATATATTGTAATGTATGCAACTCCTTCATAATCCAGCTGACTTTAACCAACAGAAATAGCAATGAATTCTGTGCTAAAAATAGATTTGGCTAATGGTTTTGTTTTGATAAATTGTTGATGTTGTTACAAAATCTCGTAACTACGGCTTGATTCAAGCCATAGTTACACGATTTTATAACAACACATGCGAAATACAATTCTTTGTCGGAAATTACGTCACAGTAAACTGGATAAAATCATTCCCTATTTAAACATCAGCCATCAGGTATCACAAAGTTTTTAATCTTTGGAATTATTTTTTTCTATAACCATTTCTTTTAGATTCACTAATTATTCTAAAGTGTTGTCTCACTAGTAAATTCTAGGCTTTATTGGTCTAAGGAATGTACACATGATCAGTAATGCACCAGTAATGCATTAGTTATGTTTTCTCAGGTTTTCTTTGTCTTAATTGAGCGTGCAACCTTTGAAGTGCGGAGTCATAATGTAGCAGTCATTAGTATGTACGCAAGAACGACATTGCATTTTGAAAGGGATCTACAGTACAGCTCGCCCAGTTTTTGCATGCCCATTTCCATGTATCGCCGGGATTGGATTTTTGGCGAGAATCGCCTCCACCAATTGCCATGAATCTCAGTGATTTGCGCGGACAGTTATATTTTAAGTCTTACCTGGCATTTCCACAGGAACGTGACGAATTGCCCTAATCACTGCAATTTTCCACCAATTGCTGCGATTCACGGTGATGCGTAGAAATTCTTAGGTGGAAAACGCGGTGGTCGCAATGGCAAATCACTGCTTTTTTCCACCCTAATTTTTTTCGGCGGTGGACGAGCTGTACTGTACATAATGAATGAAGTAAATAAAAAAAATCCAAAATTGAAACCATTGAATCTTTGCCGTTTGGGAAAGGGTTGGTGTAAAAGTATACAAGACTTTGATGAAGAAACTAATTGTTTTTTCAGTTGAAATCAATCAATTTAGGTGAGCCAAACTGCATAATTGAGTATCAGATTCATTAATTGGGTGCACCTGCTTTTATCTTAACCTAGCTATTACCAGACGGCAAAATTTTAGACTGGTCCAAATTCAATGATGTCGCAGATGACAATTTCCATACATTGTTTGGTCTTTCTGTATTGAAAATATTGTCACAAGCAATTTCTTCATTTATCACCATTTTTTTCAAAACCTTTATCTATGGACAGATCCTCTAGTTGTTACTGCGCAACTTACTGCGCATATCCTAAATAACGAAATAAAGCTGTTTCAGTTGCCCTTTTCAGCAAATGTATTTTTTACATTTAATTAATGTTTGGTTGATAAATGACAAGACCCTTTTCGGTTATTTCCATTTTCTCTGTTTGGTCAATTAAAGTGTAATAGTACTCGGATGGTACATTTTGCTTTTTGTTACGGGTTCAACATGTGGCGTTAGCGATATGAAACAGAGCAACAAAAGCAAAGTGGCGTCTTTATGGGCTAGTCCGCTTCAGATGGACACAAAAGACGACACGTTTTATTATCTTAAGTTGGTAATAAGGAAGAAAATAGATAAAAGTTGTGAAACAATTTCGGACAGAGATGCAAAAAGTAAACCAAATTTTACTTATAACTAAGAAAAACGCTTGGTTTGATATACTTTTCTTTTTCTGTTTTTGTAGGTATATGACCAAGCACTATGTCTATACAAAAAAAGAAAAATTTCTTACCGCTGGAATATTTTTTATTATCAGAAACGTTGCGAAAAAAGAGCAATTTCAGCTACTTTTGAAAGAATGTTTTACTAAAAATTTCAAAATCATCACTAATTTTTCCCAAATTGATACTCATTTAGTCAGAATAAAACATATTGAACATACTAAAGACTTATCTATGTAATTCTAGTCATTTCGAACACCTTTTTTGTGGGTATTTAAGTGACACTTCATTTTTGCAATTTTAGACAAGAGTAGTCTCCCTTAAAATCCAATAACTTTTTAATTCGCTTGGTGACCTACAGTTTTTAAGTCATTTTTTTACTTCTCATATATTTAAATATCAGTACAGAAAAAATAAAAAAAATCTTAACATAGGAAATAAATGGATGATCTGTCCTTAATTAGGGGTCAAAAAGCTTCTTAATATGGGAATTATAGTTATTCTAGTCTTTCCTAGACATCGAGGAAAAAGAAGAAAATGCTGATTTGCGGCATCTTTGCCCTTTTCCACAATATTTTTTCAGTTGGCTAAACCCTTGTGCAGACAAGAATAGTTTTACTGGTCAGTGATGTTGGAAATGCAAACAAACTATTACAAAAGTTATGTATATGAAAATTATCATTCATTTCAATTTTAATAGATGAATTCATATTTGGAAGTATAATTTGCAAATTTCTCCTTAATATTCCTTTGATATCTTCATGGCTGTAAAGTACACATTCTTCTTTCATTGATATCAATTCTGTTGAACAGCTTTCAGATAGAAGATGAGTCAAATGTTTTGCTGTTTGGGAAAGGGTTAAGACATTACAGCATACTTTAAGGACAGATCCTCCAGTTGTTACTGCGCAACTTACTGCGCATATCCTAAATAACGAAATAAAGCTGTTTCAGTAATTGGCTTTTTTCAGCAAATGTATTTCTTATATTAAGTTAATGTTTGGTTGATAAATGACAAGACCCCTTTCGGTTATTTCAATTTTCTCTGTTTTGGCCAATTAAAGTGTAATAGTACTCGGATGGTACATTTCGCTTTCTGTTACGCGTTCAAAATGTGGCGTTAGCGATAGGAAACGGAGCAACAAAAGCAACATGGTGTCTTTATGAGATAGTCCGCTTCAGATGGACACAAAAGATGGCACTTTTTATTATCTAAAGCTGGTAATAAGGAAGAAAATGGATAAAAGTAGTGAAACAATTTCGGACAGAGCTGTAAAAAGTAAACCAAATTTTACTTATAACTAAGAAAAACGCTTGGTTTGATATATTTTTCTTTTTTTGTTTTTGTAGGTATGACCAAGCACTATGTCTATACCAAAAAAGAAAAAATTCTTAGCGCTGGAATATTTTTTATTATTAGAAACGTTGCGAAAAAAGAGCAATTTCAGCTACTTTTGAAAGTATGTTTTACTAAAAATTTCAAAATTATCACTAATTTTTCCCAAATTGATACTCATTTAGACAGAATAAAACATATTGAACACAATAAAGACTTATTTATGTAATCCTAGTCATTTTGAACACCTTTTTTGTGGGTATTTAAGTGACACCTCATTTTTGCAATTTTAGACCAGAGTAGTCTCCCTTGAAATTCAATAACTTTTTAATTCGCTTGGTGACCTATAGTTTTTAAGTCATTTTTTTACTTCTCATATATTTAAATATCAGTACCGAAAAAATAAAAAAATTCTTACCGTGGGAAATAAATGGAGGATCTGTCCTTAAGACGGTCTTCAATACTTGAGATGTCACAAGTACTGGCAAATATGACAAGAAGACAAAAATAACTTTGTGAGTGCTGAATGAATGAACGAATGAATGAATGAATGAATGAACGAATATTAATTGGCACAGAATTTTGTTGAATGGGGTTAAACTTAAATTACAAAACGGCAAAAGATGACTATTTTATGTAAATAGAATTACACTTGTTGGTCTTTCGGTGAAGAAAACATTGTGATGAATAAAGAAATTGCTTGTCACAAGCAATTTCTTTATTTCTCACAATGTTTTCCATAGCCATTATCTTGTTTGGAGTCAAAAAGAGTCATTGAGTGGGCCGGAATACGCCCCACAGAGCTCACTTTGTCAGGAGTGGTTTCTTATTTAGACTCATTCAAGGGACTGCATGGAGTGTCAAAAGCAATCGTTGCATTTTCTGCAATGTTTATCATAGTTAGTTATCTTTTGGGGCTTCAAATAGCACCACTGAGTTGTTCGATTTGATTTATTGGGGTTTTTCACCCTTTTCAACTACTATGGTAATATCGCGGTGGCTGGAGCACCTAACTGTGGGTTCCTGGTATTTCTCTCACCAGTACCACCACAATATCCAAACCGAGCCTCCAGCTGCACTCTCACATACACTCTATTATTTTACTGCCACTGCCCCAAACTTTTACTTTTCTGGATAACGGTACACAGGATTAGAAACTATGTAATGCATGTAGTTGTAACCCCCATCATGACCCAGACAGCCCTCACCGTATGTTATGATAATGACCACAACGTCTGATAAGCCGTAACCGGACACCACAAGATTTGTATGCATTCTGATTTCATGACTTCCACAGCTTTATTGATTTTTTTTTCTTACTTTTTTTCCATATTCATGAACTATATAATACTAGAACACCAGAAGACACGTGTCACCCAGAAAACTAACTTCATTCATTTATTGAAAGTGAGGATCCACCTACATCATCTATGTACAGATAACTGATTCTGAGTGGCTTTAAGCATTAATTAATCCTTTCCAAAACCAAATATTTCAGAGCTGATACAGACGATAAAATAATGTCAAAAGCAGAAAATGTGTATGGTATATTACAGAAAATATTGATGGAAAAACTTTCAAAAAAGAGAATATGCTGATCATCAATGTTTTCCTAAGCTTTTCATATTGAGGGATGTCAGAACCAGCTAGGTCTTAATTGGGAAAGGATTAAGACCACGACAACCGCTTTCGCAATTGCACTGCATTTTCTCCTTTTGCCTCAATATTGCCTGTGCTATGATTATGACATGGTTTCCTTTAAAATTGGGACAGTCTTACCTTTTGGCTTTTTGGAAAGGCTTACCATGTGGTAATATTTACTTTTCGAAATGAATCTAATATACAGGCTTTGTTTTTTTGGAAACTGGGTTAGAATTTGATAACTTTCAATTCTCTAGATAGATCTACAATATAATTGGAGTCCAATGGACATAATCATGGAGTAAAAAGTTAAAGTCTTACCTTTTCCCCCTAATATTTCTAAAGTTAGAGTAACAAGAACTAGATAGAAGTCTTTACTCTTTAGAAAAAAATAAAACATAACAGCAATAATGCATGCCAATTTTTCTAAAATTTTTGTGGAATCAAAAGATACCATGACATTTTCCTTTTTTTCATTTCTAAAGTTATTTGACTGACATAATCAGCAAGAGTTTGGTTCCATGCCCGTAGAAGGCGATATCAGCAGGATGCATATAATTCTCAGGCCCGTAGGAAACAATTTCATAGTGGGGGGGGGGGGGGGGGGGGGCTAAAGCTCCAGTGTCTGAATATTGGGGGAGGGGGGCTAATTTGGATTTTCCCAAATTTTCAGTGTGAAAAAAGGAAAATTCGGCATTTTTGACCAACTTTGGGGAGGCTTAGCCCCCCTAGCCCCCCCCCCCCCCCCCCCCCCCCCCTGTTCCTACGGACCTGATTATGATCTTTCAGCTGAACTGTTTCCCAAACATAACATGGGTTTAGCGTCCATAGTAGAAGCAGTTTGAGAAAACAATAAGAGCAAAGAACAGCTTGTTGATGATCAGCAATTTCTCCTTTTATCTCAATATTTCCTGTGATATAGCATGTCCAAATTGTATTCCCATTAATTGATATCAATTTTGTTGTCAGTTTCATCTTTCCAAATTGGAACAGTCAAAAGTTTGAACATTTGGGAAAGTTTCACAATGTGTAAAATTTCTTCAATTAACACTCTGCAATAGTCCATCTGTGTTTGCTTCAAATAAGCAGTGGCTTAAAAATATGCTCCTTTTCTCTGAATGTTTACAAATCAAAATTTTAAATTCTGGTATACAAATGATATGACATTACTGTTGAAATTAACATTCAACAATGTTTAAAGATCAGGATGCAAGTATGAAAGGCATATGTTCCATTTATTTAAAAATTAAAAAAAAAGTTGTTTAAAAGGAGAAAAAACTTTTAAGTTTAAATTTGAATTAGAGCTACTACATCTGTCTAGCCCAGCCAACGCAATGTTTATTTATATTGGGTGATAAATGGACATCAAGTTGGGACTGACCGGCGACTCTGTGATGCTACTGACTGATAAGCATTCCTGACTGGATTGGTTATGTAAACCGCTAACGGTATAGAATTCATCAGAATTGAGTACCTTTAGTCAGTAAAAGGTAGGGGTGGATAGATGATTCACATCCATCAGTGAGAGACAAATGACTTTTCAAACTCGCGACCCCTGGATTGACAGACTCCGACTGAGCTTAAATTATCAGGGCTCGGCTACCAATGAGTAATGGGTTGAAATAAAATTAACTTACAGCATGGACACATTTTGACAGAGGCTTTCCCATTCTTCTGTTTCACTGGGTCTTGGCTAATCCATAAATGTTATAATCCATATTTTCAACACTAATAATAGAATTATTCCAGATATCGACACTTAATTTTTTTCATTATATAATAATTTTAACATTTTTGTCAATTATTTGTCAAGCCAAATTTAAAATTCCTCTTTTTATTTTCTGTCTATTTATATCCCAATGTACTTAAATTTTTGGTAGTCATTTCTAATATTTTTTCATTAAAGTAATAATTCACATTTTTTATCTAGATCTATATTCATTGTCAAGTCAAGTCACAGAGAATTCTGAATTCTGAGAATCATCAAAAGGTACCAAAAGTGTTCAAATCAGTGACTGAATTCTTTCTTTAACCCTTTCCAAACGGCAAAATTTTAGGGTGATCCTCTTTGAAAACTGCCACACGTGAAATAATGGAAGTTATTACAGATATAATTTGTGTAAAATATTGCATAGAAAATATTGAGACAAAAGGAGAAACTGCCGGTTATCAGCAGTTTCTTCTTTTGTTTCAATGTTTTCCCAAGCCTTTTCTATTAGGGACTTCAAAACCAGGTCTTGTTTGGGAAAGGGTTAAATCCTTTCCAAAACAAGACTGGGTTGTGACGCCTCTGAAGAAGAGATGGTCAGAAAGCATCGATGGAAAAGAGGAATATACTGATGATCAGCATTTTCTCCTTTTCATTCAACATTTTCCAAGCTAATTCTAATTCCCATTATTATTCCCTTTTGTCAACATTAAATTTGTCCTCTGCAGCAGCTTTCAAATTGAACAGGTCCAAATTTTGTTATTTTAGAATATATCAAAAAGATATACAACTCTTACTCAAACAATTTTTACTTTTTATGTCTCCCATAGGAAAAGGTTTTGAAAACAATGAGAGAAAAGATGAACATTTCTTTAACAGACAACTTAAATTAACTTTCATTCGAGTACAACACTTCAACTTGCGCACATTTGAGTTCTGAAATTTAGTTTGAAAAAGGGCTATGTATAGTTTTGAAAAATTAGATCAATCTATCATTTTTCCACAGTAAAATGATTCGACAACTAAACTATACCTAAACTCCGATATCATGTTGAAACTCAACAAACGAAACAACGAAATTACAGTATAGTTTTACACTAACATTTCAATTCTTTCTTAACCCTTTCCCAAACGACATAATTTTAGGGTGATCAACTTCAAAAACTGCAACAAAAGACAAAATGGATGTTATTAAAGATAGGATTTGTGTAAAATAAGGCACAGAAAATATTGAGACAAAAGGAGAAACTGCTGGTTATCAGCAGTTTCTTCTTTTGTTTCAATGTTTTCCCAAGCCTTTTCTATTAGGGACGTCAAAACCAGGTCTTGTTTGGGAAAGGGTTAATTATCCTGATGCATTTCTTTAATTACTTTTTAATTAAGTCAAAAGATCAAATCCCTTCTTAATCTTTCCAAAATCAATTCCTCAAATTTTAACAGTACATCAGAGGCTTTTTTTTTTTTAAACATTACAGAAAATGAAGAATTTCTCACAGTAACGTTTGATAGTTTCATATTTTGTTAGATGTAAATCATTGAATGTAAGGTCCTTTTTATTAGATTTTAGTAAAATTTTATTTCCTCGCTGTAAATGTAAATCCTTGTATCTCGTTTTTGGAAAATCTTTACGGGGATGGTAAAATGTGTAGTAATGTTTCCCAAACTGAAATGTCTTATGCTACGGTCACAAATCATTGAATGTGAAACTGCCACCGCGCGATTTTTTTACTTCGGCGAATTCCTAAACTTGAATGCCACCGGGCGATTTTTTTACGAATCGCTGCGAGTGGTCATAAATAACTGCCACTAAAATGCCGCCTTACGGGGCCCGCGCGGCAGCAGGCGGTTTCAAAAGTACAAGGTGCGCGTGTCGTCATCAGGATGTCGGCCGGTGGCAGTGAGGTGGTAGGCAGGTGGCAGGCCTGCCACTGTCAGCTTTAAACTGCCACCGCCGGGCGACTTTCAATATTTCACGTGCCACCGGCCGGCAATCGCGCGTTCTAACTACCACCGCTCGGTGCCCGCCCGATAATCTGACGGCGGCAGGCTAGTTTCCGAGGAATTAAAAATCTTGACTGCTCTCAAAGTTAACATTGTTCTCAAAATAGCTAAAACCTACAGTAGGAATTGTGAAAATGCCGCTGCTGTTCGGCACGCTGTTCTTCTTCCAGCAGTAGGAAAGTCAACAGCAACTGTTGTCTGCACTCGATTCTCCCGAGTCGCCATCTTAATTCGGCGATTCGAAGGTCTCTAATTATGTCTTGGAGCTACTACAATCACCATGACTGTCATATTGTGTATCAGATGAATGTCTTCTAATCTATATTCAGGGTCCGAGTCTGCACTCGGTAGATCGCCGTCCTGCCACCTTCAAATACCAAAGGCCGCCTCCCTGCTCCCTTTCGATCTCCGCCCTGCCACCGGCAGATATTTAGAAATCAAACGGTGGCATGTCAATGGCATAACGGCGGCAGGCCGGATGAAGGAAAGTGGCAGTAACGATTTTCGAAGACCTTCAAGCACCAAGACCGAGTAAAAATCGCGCTGCGGCCCGCCTGTCACTTGACAGCCATCCCGCGACTTCGAAATGCTCCCGGCCGGTGGCAGGGCGACCTGCAAAATTGAAAAAAATCGGGCGGTGGCAGTTAGAATTTTAACTTTTTGTTAAAATTGTAACTGCCACCTAGCGGCGTCCTAAATGCCAACTGCCGCCTGCCGATGTTGCCTGCCGCAGGGCGGCCGCTGGGCTGCCACCGGCCGAATTTGTACATAAAACTGGCAGTTATCATGCCGGGCGGTGGCATTTAGTGATTTGTGACCGTAGCATTACTTGAAATTTTGACAAATTGTTCACAAATAATGTGTCAATAGTACTGATAAGTAAAAATATCTCAAAACCTGCAAGAATCGTCTACACAGGGCACTTAAGTTTGTACTTTGAAAATCGCACCAATCGACATACGAGGTTTTGCATTTACACCGACGATTTTCTCTTCTGATGGAAAACAATTTCTTGATCACTATGATTGTGCATGGAACTTTATGAACAATTAAATCCATTCAATACCAATAAAATATGAACTAATCCATTAAATGTAGACAAGATATTACTATCACAAAGAGAAAAAAAATCTCTATGCTAATCTTTTCTCGCAATGTTTTTCAAAGATTTATCTGATATAGAGTCATAATTAAAAGACTGGATGTACCTGTTTCCAAAAGTCTCAGTTAATGTTACACCTCTTGCTATTAGTTGAAATTTAACACTTATACAGAGATAATGACATTTTTTAACCCCATTAGTTAAAGACTTTGGAAAACAGTGTGGAAAATGAAGAAATTGCTGGTGAAAAGCAAATTCTTCTTTTCCCACAATGTTTTCTATACAGTAAGACAAAAAATAGCAAGTTTTCATTTACATGAAATTCTTGTCTGTAAGTACGTCTTTGAAACAGGACCAGTCTAAGATTTTACTGTTTGGTAATGAATTAACTCACACAGATAATGAGATAATGTAATTAGTGCACAAAATTAACCCTTTTCAAAACAGCAAAACTCTATGGTTGTACAAATTGAATGCTGCTTCAGACAACAAAGTAGATGCTAAAAGTCAAGGGTGTGTGTACAATATTGCAAAGAAAATGTTAAGACAAAAAGCGTAATTGTGGGTTACCAGTATTTTCTCCTTTAGTGTCAATGTTTTGCCAAGCTTTTTTTTAGGAACGTCAAAATCAGGTCTTATTTGGAAAAGAGTTAATGTGACCTATTAACCTGTCTTCAACGAAAAAAAAATGGACTGTTCCATTTTGAAAGCTGCTTCGAGGACAAAATGAGTGTGTGTTTACAATAATTTTGTAGCCCAGAAATTATTGACAGAAAAAGATATAGACTTTTACATCTTTAATCTCAATGTCTTCCCAAGCACTTATTAGAGATGTCAAAAACTTGTCAGCAATTTCCAACTTTCTCCCTGCAATATTCTATGTAATATTGTGCTTATTTTCTACTTTTGATATTAATGATTTCATCCTTTGCAACTCTATCTCAAGTTGGACCAGTCTGAAATTCATCTACTTTGGAATGGATTAAATTCCAAGTAATGATAAAAAAATCCAGAAATAGTGAAATTATACTCGGCAAGTCCATTCATTAATTTAACTCTACTCTGATTACTATTTTTCTCAAATCAATGTTGTGAGAAAAGGTAAAATAATCCATTGTGATAAAAGAAGAGCAACACAGAAAACAGATTATTCAGATAATCTAATCACAATTAATATGACACACAATAACAACTCCTACTATATTCCTTTCACCTCATTAAATTCAACTTTTTAAATTAAAACTCTCCCCTAATAAACTCACGAAGTGAACTGAGAAATCGGACATTAAAATTCACGCTGTGGTCCGCAACCTGTTGACCAACCCATCAACACCCGCTTTATAAATCGGAGTCAAGATTATCCCTGAAAAACGCTATTAACTTTGTTATTGCAAATCCAAACCCTAGGTTGTGGGTACTCATTTGAATCGTCTCGATGAGATGATTCAAATGAGTAACCACAACATAGAGTTTGATAGAAAATTGAAGATTTTTTTCATTTTAAAATACACCTATCTTTATTTATCGGAAGCCCCAACAAATGATAAAGACTGACCGTAGGTAAAAGATCCCTCTCTAATTTGTTTAAACCATTTAATCCTTTCCCAAACAGTCTCTCCTTTTGATCATTATGTTATAGTTACCATATTAATTAAAAAGTAAACAATTATAACTGTCAACCTGGCACTAATGCTCTCTTTTTTCAATATAAAGTTCTCAATACAAATTTTCTGCACATATATAAAATTCACTGTAATTATATATTTTTTAAAATTATGAGAGGGTCTAATATTTTGTCGTCTAGAAAAGGATTATCTCCCCTTAATCTGCCCATCTCTTGGTGTTGATTTAAGTGGTCAAATGTAAACAAAGATTAGTCTGCCAGACTGATTCCATAATCTGATCTTTGTCTAAATGCCCCTTAACTTGGAAGTATTATACTTGGCATTGCACTTTTGCATTATAAATGTAAAATCATTATATACCATCCGTACAGTCTACAATGGCATTTTAATAAAATTATAAAAATCCATTTTCAGTCGGAAAGAGTCTAAAATTTTTAAAACAATCTAAAATTGGGTTGAGATTTTCCATCCATCATTTAATACCTAACGCTTCCTGCTAGTTTGGCCATGCATCACTCAGGCAATGGAAATTATTAGATATTATTATTAGATATCAGATATTATTTCAAAATAATATGATGTTTCTTTCCTTGCTTTAGCTAAGCACAAAATTTACAGAGCTTGAAACTTTAGGTGTCATTTTTGACTAGCCAGAGATAAAAGAAGAAAGTTTCTGATGACAAGGGGGAAAGAATACACAAATGCATTAACATATTGGTATACATATGAGAGCAAAGGAAATGATAAGGGATAATTTCTATCTTTTTCTGCAATATTTTATAAAGCTTTTCTTACAAAGACTTAAGAGTCGAGGATTCTTTCAGACAAAGTATACAAGGCCGAATAACAGCTGTTTAATATTCATATCTCAATAAAAATCAATGAGGCTTTACGAAAAGTCAATTTGAATTTAAACAAAGTGACCGTTTACCCCTTTCCCAAACAACACAATTTTAGACTACTCCAAATCAAAAGGAAATGCAGACAACCAAACAGGTTCTATTTCATGTATGGATTTTTTTTAATATAGCTAGGAAATCATTGAGATAAAAGGAGAAAATGTTGATTGTCAGGCTTTTCTTCTAGTCTTCTTGTTATTTTTTTCGTAATTCTTTGGACATCAAAACTAGCTAGGGCTTGATTGGGAAAGAGTCAACCTTTTCCCCAAAATACAAATTTTGACTGTTCTGGTTTGAAAGATGCAGTAGTCTCTATTCTGGTAATATTAACAATAATAGGATTTGCTAGCATCATAACAAAGAAAATATTGAGGTGAAAGGGGAAAATGCTGATTATCAGCATTTTCTTCTTTTACCTGAATGTTTTCTCAAGTTTTTTAGATCAGGGATGTCAAAACTAAGTCTTGTTTGGGAAAGGGTTAAAGTACTTGGACACCTAGGTATGCAGAAAGATATGGGGGAAAAGTCAACTGGGCACTGAACCCTTTGCTTCATAACAAATTTCTTGTATTGGTCAAAAGTCAAAGCAGGTACAGACAATGATTAAATTCTTGAAATATATAAGTCATAGTAAAGTAAGGAAAATATGTAAATCTTACTATAGAAAAATTGAGGAAAAGAAAGAATTCAGCTGATTATCATCGTAATATTCTTCTTCATCAATGTTTTAGGAAGTTTTCTGTCTCATATTGGTTGTCATTTTGATGACTAGTCAAGGAAAGCATGTATATAACAATTTCCAATGTTCATAATCATTCTCCTCTTCCCTCTTTTTTTCTATATGCTTATCTTTTATTTATTTTTCTGAAGTTTTTTTTTGCCCTCTTCAATTCATTAATTTTCATAAACACATTCTCAAGCAAGACCTAGATCTAGATTCTAGTTTCAAATTCTCAAAAAAAAAAAAAAAAAAAAAAAAAAAAAAAAAAAAAAAAGAACTGAGAAAATATTGAGACTAAAGAAAAAATGCTGATATTAACTAGCATTTTCTCCTTTGTCTCATATTATTTTCTGTGTCTTATTTCACACAATATCTTTATCGACATCAACTTTGTTGTAAGCAGCAGCTTTTAATTTGAAACAGTCTACTTATTTATCATTTGGGAAAAGTTGATCTAGATTCTAGATTCTATAAAAATACAACAAATTAGAAATCAGGAACCTTGGCCCTAGAAGAAATATTTTAATGAATAGTCTTTAATAATCAGCTGAATCTCATTGGCTTTGTCTGACAAGTTATTAATGAGAGATAAGACATGGCTTTCAGTCTAAAGATAAGGCATGGATTCCAATCTAATAAAATCTTTTTGATTTGTGGAGACCTTTCTGGAAGGATTTTTTTCTACTAGATTCTAGATTGCCAATTTGAATCCAATATAAAGAAAGAAGAAATCGTCCGCAAAAGCTTTGAATCAGAATCATTTTGTCGTCTGGGCTAGATAAACATTCCTACCTGAAATTGTTGCTCATCATGTTTCGTCGATAATTCTCTCTACATAAATCTAGATTTATCATTGGAATAGCTGGCCCAAGGATCACAAATTTAAACTTCTTTTCGAGTCATCATTTGACTATTCTAGTTTTCTAGGTTATTTCTCTCGGAGATAGTTTTCATCGTTTTCTCATTTTGCACGTTTTTCCCGCCGAAAACTTTACGCGACATTTGCACGCGATTCCCGCCAAACAAACTTCATGCGGATTACTCGGTGTATATAGTACAAGGGAGAAAACCGCGATTGCCTCAAGTTCAAATTACAAATTATGGTTATTTACCCTGATAAACATCACCATCAAAATCTCGTTATTAAAACATTGACGAAAAATGCGATCATGCTGATTGATTGATTAATTAATTAATCAGTTAATTAATTAATTAATCAATTAATTGATTAATTAGCTTATTTATTGCATTACTCTATAGTTTGGTATGTAAAACATCGAGACAAAAGGCAGACAGGCTTGTTTTCAGCCTTTTCTTCTTTCCCCGTCATTGCTTTTAGTCGTCTAAGACTAGATGGATAATCACGTGATACAATATTTTCAGAAAATCTTAAATAATTTTGTAAATACTGGACCGATTTGAATTCGGTTCGAAGCAGAGAATGTGGACAGACGTCACGCATTAGATGGACGTAGTTGATTTTTGAAAATCAACTGATAAAAAAGTTATTGAAGATAAACCAAAACGTCCAGCTTTTTTCTTGCAATTTACCACCTTCTCTGCTTCAAACCGAATTCAAATTGGTTAAATATTAAAAAAAGATATTGAAGATTATCGGAAATTCTGAGTCACGTGATTATACATCGGGAAGAAGTGCAACAATTTTGCTTGACAATTTTTAGGGCACCAGAAAACGGTTTCTTTGGCCTACGTGAAACTGTACTTATTACCATATTTGCTGTAAGTGCCACAATCCTGCTTATTTTGGCGGCAGACAATTTCAGAATCTTCGGGCAATAATTCATTTTCGACATGACAGTATGTAAAACTATACTTATTTCCATATTTCGTTAATTACCAATATAGGACGAAGTAAATCCTAGAATATTTTAGGGGAATTATCGAGAAATAAGACAATCAGAAATCTTGGCAAGGAACTGACTATAAATATGGATAATATTGCATTTTTGTACATCTTATATACCGAGTCTTTTGAACTTGTCCCAAGCGACAAAAAAGGATTGTTGCAAGAACATACACATTTTCTGCTTTTCCAATCGGATCAAAACCTGCCAGGAACCGTAATGAAAATCAGCATTTTAGTCCGTTGTCTTACTTTCTTACTTTCTCGGGCGTGGGGTGGGGTCCATTTGTAAAAGGGAAGTCAAATCAATGTCATGTTTTGCAAATGGTTAACATTGGGGTAGGGTGGGGGTGGGGGGTCAGATGAATTCAATGAATTTTTTGTACTCTAGAGGCACTGGTGGTGTACTCGGCCAAAGCGAGGGACGTTTTTCGCTACAACAAGGTATAGATGTTTTGCACTTGAATGCGAGTTTAAATATCAAATTTCTTATGACAACGAATTTGTTCTGAAAATAGACCGGGTTTACCGTTTTCTATTGACAAACCGTCGGTGTCGTTGAAAAATCTCGTAACTACGGCTTCATCGAAGCCGTAGTTTCGAGATTTTATAACAACACCGACGGAATACATTGTTCGCGAAAAAACGTCCGTCGCTTTTGCCGAGTTCACCACCAGTGAGAGGGAAAGGTTTAAGCTAGTCTATCCTTCATTAGACACCATATAACTTCGCGAATCTTAGGGCGTCATCCGTGGCAACGGAAATTGACGATGATTTCTGGAATTTTAAAACCGGATACCCGCGTTGATTGCCAGGCGTCATCCTTTGAAACGGAAATTGACGATGATACCATCGTCAATTTCCGTTTCCACGGATGACGCCCGAAGTTGGTTGAAGTGTTTGGTATATAATGATGGATTGACTATCTTAAGGTAGTCCGCCCCTACTAAGATTCGCGCGACGTCGGGATTATTCAGGCGAAGTCGAAAAAATTCGGCGGTAGAACTTTCCACCGCCGAATGTTTACGACCGCGCCTAAATAGGTTCCGATAAGTAATGACGCCGCTCAAAAAAAAAAAAAAAAAAAAAAAAAAAAAAATCTCAAAATGGCCACGTTACGGGTATTCTACCTTAAAACCGACTGGTACAAGACACAACATATTTACTTACCTCGTTTTTACAGCATCGGAATGGCATATACAGTAGGTGCACCAGACTCTTCACATTCTCGGTCAAGGTCATCGAGTGACCTTCACCTTTACCGTCAGTAAAACGGTAACCATGGTAACTCTGTTCGTAATTATTATTCAGGTTATCATAATCCAGTTCCTCTAGCACCGGTAAATCCACGTTAGAGCCAGGGTTCGGTACACTAGTAGCCCGGGGTTGTTTTGTTATCGCAGCGGTCCTAAATGGTGACCGCGGCGGTGTTTTGGAAGTACTAGCCGCCGAATGCACGACACTTCTCTGTTGATGTGTCATGACAACAGACTCAGTTGGTGCCGAAACCCGACGTGGCCGAGTAGCGTAGAGTATATTTTCACGTCTTACGTTTGCGGCGTCACTACGTCGACGTAACTGTTCACTCCTGACGCCGCGGTGCACGGTAGCGTATTTGGCGTCACGCGGTGTTCGAGCCTGTGACATATTGTACGTGATACTCTTATCCAGTGCACTGTCGCTGGTGGATTGTCCGACAATGCTGACTTGGCCGCCGGTCTTGACATAAGTGTTGACCTTTTTGGGACTTTGGCCGTGCACCTTTGGTACGGAGGGTACTGAATACTGACTAGCCGCCATTGTCGCGTGCATCTGATAGGACTCAATTTATTGCACCCACGGTATCATTAAACGATTCTCTGTCTCTTAGTTTGAATAAAACTAGCATAATTTCTATGAAATAGCGGGTTTTCATTTCATCCTTTTGTTGGTGTGGTAGTCGCATTTTCTGGTTCTGTCATTCAAAACTGCTTGTAGTAACTTTGTCTTGTAAAAAAGTCATAAAATCGTTGACTAGACATCTTTCTTGATAAATACGTAGTGTCTTTATTTTGTTTTTCTAGCCATATTTATGGATTTTGCGTAAAAAGACAGCTGTTGGTGCCTATAGAATGTTTAAAAGCCATAGTTATGAGTTCCTAGCAAACATATGTCTGGGCTTTAAGTTTATGACTAGCATCAATTTATGATTAACTGCACAAAATTAAGGAATTTCGACATCTCTGTAATAATTGCACGCCATATTTGTAGAAAGTTTCATTCATGAATGCTTAAGCTTCTTAGTTTATTAGGCTACTAGCAAACAAAATTCGTTAAAATTTGAGTTACATGACGGTTTTCGTAGAATGAAGATAGTTTAATATCTGTATGCTCATTTCAAGCCATAGGCCTACTTATGAAGTAGGCCTATAGTATACTCGATTACTTATCTAGAAGGAAAACAATTCATTTATGGATTCTTGATTGATTAACACTGTAACTTTGGCCACGAAACAAATTCCATGTAAGTCTTTTTCTGAAATTTCAAGACCTTGATCTTGCACTATTTTCCCAATTTTACTTTTAAGTTAGTTCTATAAACGTTTCACGTTTCATCAAGACACTTCACCATATATCCACAAATCGCTGCTATTGAACGAAAACCGCGTAACTACAGCTTATAACAAGCTGCAGTTATGAGGTTTTCTTTGAAAAGCGACGGAATTTCACTATCATCACAGCTAGTATTAATCCCATGAAAAGACCAATCCGTGTTCATTCATTCTTCCTCAGAACTAGAAAATCGTATCTGAAAATAGAGAAGGAAATGAGGGTTGAAGTCTTTCCAAACAACACAATTGTAGATTGGTCACGTTTTAAATCTGATGCAGACAACACACTTTAAGATGCCGAGAGTCGAATTGGCGCGCACTATAGCAAAAACATTATTGAGGTGAAAGGAGAATATCAGCTTTTTCATCTTTCGTATCAACATTTCCTTTTCTCAAGTCATTCCTTTCAGAGACGTCAGCACATGGCTTGTTAGAAAAATAGTTGATAAAAAGAATGCTGATAACAATAATAATAACAACAACAACAACAACAACAACAACAACAACAACAACAACAACAACAACAACAACAACAACGACGACGACGACGACGACGACGACGACGACGACGACGACGACGACGACGACGACGACGACGACGACGACGACGACGACGACGACGACGACGACGACGACGACGACGACGACGATTTTCGTCTTTTCCCACGTAGGTTTCTAACATGACCGGGGCTTGTTTGTGAAAGTGTTGAGGTAAAAGGAGAACATTGTGATAGTCTTTTCATAATTTCGTATATAAAGAGGTCAGAACCAGAGCTTGTTGTGAACGAGTTAATCTGTAATCTCCCGACAATTGCAAATGAGTCTATTTGCGCAGTTTGCATAATGAAATCAAGAACATTTAACGATTTCCTATTTAGACGTATAAATCAACGGTATGAAGAACCGGTCAGCAATGTAATAGAATATCGATGCTTTTAAACAAAAACCTTGTAACTGTAGCTTGTTTTAAGCTGCAGTTACAAGGTTTTCAAAGAAAATCAGCGATATGAACAATCCATATAGATTAGAACAAAATGGTTCTATAACATGTTTTGAAGTACAAAAATAATGATTTCTGAGGGAAATTGTATAAAAGAAGCAATGGAAAAGGTACTCCGTTTTTGCAGCGAAAATATTTTACAGAAAAAGTATATTCCCATCTTCTATCAGGCGCGGATGTGGTGCAGTGGTAACGCGCTGGACCTTAAACACAGGGATCGCTGGTTCGATCCCCCGCTTCTCCGGTCTTTCGGATGGGACTTTAAACCGAGGTCCCGTCTCCATATGACCTTAGCTGATGAGTGGGACGTAAAACCCCATACAATCCATTCCCATCTTCTGTCATGGATCCTGTCGTTTCTCTCACCAGTAGGCTACTACCACAACCATGGTGGATAATCACGTGATACAACAATTTCAGAAAATCTTCAATAATTTTGTTAATATTGGACCGAATTGAATTCGGTTTGAAGCAGAAAAGGTGGACATAAGTTGCGCATTAGATGGGCGTAGTGATTTCTTCTAAAAAAAAAATCAGCTGATAAAAAAGTTATTGAAGATCAACCAAAATTTTGGTTGATCTTCAATAACTTTTTATCAGTTGATTCTCCTAGAATCTACCACGTCCAGCTTATTCCTGGCATTTTCTTACCTTCTCTGCTTCAAACCGAATTCAAATTGGTCAAATATTGACAAAGTTATTGAAGATTTTCTGAAATTCTGAGTCACGTGATTAACCATCGTGCAACATCCTTTACGACCCTTCTGCTGCTCATTCCATTTAGGTTCACGACTATCCATCAATGAAAGACAATTGTAGTGATCAGGGCCCGGTTTCTCGGAAAAAAACCCACTTAAGTACACTCATGAGTCTATGCTCAACTCCGATGGAATACTCTCCAACGTTTATGGGTATTCGATTGAAGTTCACGTGGATTTCGTGCGATTTGAGCACGATGCTCAGATTTGAGCATGAGAACGTACTTAAGTATTTTCGAGATACCGGGGCCTGATATTTGCAGCGGCCGGGGATTGGACCCGGACCTTATAATTTTGAGTCCGAAGAAAAATAGACTGTTCTACTTTGAGAGCTGCTGTAGACGACAAAATTAATGGACATTAAAAGAAATAGGAATTCTGCACAATAGGTCTTCTGCAACAAATAATATTCGGGCAAAAGGAGAAGATGCTTGTTATCGTCATTTCTAGCGACGATTACTGGGATCCGATTGGTCAAATTGCCTTCCTTTGGTACTTTTCTGGTCCAAAATAAATGTGCTTAAGGTAGAATACCTGTAATGTGGTCATTTTGAGATTCATAAAACATCGGATTTTTTCGAGCGGCGTCGTTACGTATTCTAACTTATTGGGGGCGCGGCCATAAACATTCGGCGGTGGAAAGTTCCTCCGTCGAATGTTTTCGACGTCGCCCGAATTATTCCGACGTCGCGCGAATCTCATTAGAGGTAGACTACCTTAAATTATCTAGCTAGGTTCCCTGGGTACAAAAATCTACTGTTTTAGGAAAAGGTCACAACTGATACAACTGTTAAAGGGGCACATGTTTTGGTTTTTCGGGATCAGGCCCCGGTTTCTCGAAAAAACTTAAGTATGTTCTCATGCTCAAATCTGAGCACCGTGCTCAAATCGCACGAAATCAACGTGAACTTCAATCGAATACCCTTCAACGTTGGAGAGTATCACTTTGAAGTTGAGCATATTCTCATGAGAATATACTTAAGTTTTTTTTTCGAGAAACCGTGGCCAGAACAACATGGGGAGGGTCAGAGTTTGCATTGTGGTATGGTGCATTGCTTTTAAGTACTATTGTCAAAAAGAAAGGATCGTTAGTGCTGGTATCAAGTTTTTCACCATCTATCGAGATCCTATTTCCCATACATGTTACTATAAATTTATAAAGTGTGGGTAAGTTGATTAAATACATATTGCTTTAAAAGGACTAAACGATCTTCATTCGAAATTTCCAAGGAAACTAAATAACCAAGCTATGCACTTTGACCAGTCCATAGATATGTCTGTCCGACAATCAAGCCTGAGTACCATTAAAACTTTTGGTATAATTTCCAGAAGTTCTGGTATAATTTCATTTTCTCACGATCCATATTGCGAGCAAGTTCGTGTGAACATTTCCAGTTTTACCGGTATTGCGTAAAACGATCACATGTAAGTGTTCAAAAATCGAACTAACTGACGTGCTAGTTCTTTCTTCCGAAGGCAAAAGTTTTGACTGTTCCAATTTGAAAGCTGCTGCAGATGACTAGGTAGATACATGAATTGATAAAGACAGGATTTACTACAACGTGAATTACAAAATATTGAGACAAAAGGAGAAAATGCTGATTATCAGCATTCTCTTCTTTTGTCTCAATATTTTACCAAAGTTTTTTCCAATTACGGACGTTACACCAAATCTTGTGTTGGGAAAGGGTTAACTCAATTTGCAGCTCCAACAAATCATGAACTGGTATTTGATAGCCGTAATTATTCCAATATTTTAGCTCAATTTCGTCATAACGCCAAATAACGAATTGTTTGCAGCTCACACTTTAACCCAGTCCAACACAGTGACGCTTTTTGACGCCTCATAAGAAAAGTGCTTGAAAGTACTCGTGTCAGGCAATTTCTTCATTTCTCACAACGTTTTCTAACCAGAAAAAGCAATTGTTTCAGAACTTTCTTTTGTTGGCGTCAAAATTTGGTCTTGTTTGGAAAAGGGATATCTCAATGTGTACTGCAGTACTCGTGCCAAGTAATTTCTTCATTTCTCACAATGTTTTCTAACCAGAAACAGCAATTGTTTCAGAACTTTATTTTGTTAGCATCAAAAATTGGTCTTGTTTGGAAAAGGGTTAACTCAATGTGTACTGCAGTAGCCGGTGTCACTCTTCTACGTAACGTCAGATACTGCTTAACTTTTTGTAACATGATGTCAACTTTAGTTTCATGAGGCTACGTCACGCTTTGCTCATTCTTCGGTTCCATATTTTTTGTTAGTATTGAGAATCTGTTATAATCGTTTTGCTTAACCCATTACCAAACGACAAAATTTTGGGGTAGTCCAATTTGAAAGAAGTTGCAGACGACATGTCAATGTGGTGAAATTGCGAAATTTCAAAGCTTTTTGGGTAGAAAACATTGTGGGAAATGAAGAAATTGCTTGTCACAAGCAATTTCTTCATTTTCCACAATGTTTTCCAAAGCCATTATATTGTGGGGAGTCAAAAGGAGTCACTGTGTGGTAATGGGTTAAAGATGTAAGCGCTGTCTGATTAAAAAGGCAAACAATGAAATGGAATTTTTCGTTTTTATTACATATTCGTTATAAATTAATTTTGATTTTTGATGATTGATCCAGGGTGAACATGACGTGGCTTTGCTATGCCATAATTATTTTCCTTAACCTTGTAAACAAACACGTTCAGTAAAAACATTTTTGTCATATTTTCTTTTTAATATTTTATTCCCAGTATTGAATGGTCAACCATAGTACGTTAGATTATGTTCCAGTATATTTTTTAGAATATCAATTTACATTCAGTTATGATTATCAGCTTTAGTGACGAAATATGAGAGATTTTGGTATCGGCATAAAACGCACTATAGTGAAATGGGTCCATTTGGCAGCATCTAGCAGTAAGCTTCTCTAAGAAGTTTCGGTGGGACATTTGGTGTCTCTAAGAAGTTTCGGTGGGACATTTGGTGTCTCTAAGAAGTTTCGGTGGGACATTTAGTGTCTCTAAGAAGTTTCGGTGGGACATTTGGTGTCTCTAAGAAGTTTCGGTGGGACATTTAGTGTCTCTAAGAAGTTTCGGTGGGACATTTGGTGTCTCTAAGAAGTTTCGGTGGGACATTTAGTGTCTCTAAGAAGTTTCGGTGGGACATTTAGTGTCTCTAAGAAGTTTCGGTGGGACATTTGGTGTCTCTAAGAAGTTTCGGTGGGACATTTAGTGTCTCTAAGAAGTTTCGGTGGGACATTTAGTGTCTCTAAGAAGTTTCGGTGGGACATTTAGTGTCTCTAAGAAGTTTCGGTGGGACATTTAGTGTCTCTAAGAAGTTTCGGTGGGACATTTAGTGTCTCTAAGAAGTTTCGGTGGGACATTTGGTGTCTCTAAGAAGTTTCGGTGGGACATTTAGTGTCTCTAAGAAGTTTCGGTGGGACATTTAGTGTCTCTAAGAAGTTTCGGTGGGACATTTAGTGTCTCTAAGAAGTTTCGGTGGGACATTTAGTGTCTCTAAGAAGTTTCGGTGGGACATTTAGTGTCTCTAAGAAGTTTCGGTGGGACATTTAGTGTCTCTAAGAAGTTTCGGTGGGACATTTAGTGTCTCTAAGAAGTTTCGGTGGGACATTTGGTGTCTCTAAGAAGTTTCGGTGGGACATTTAGTGTCTCTAAGAAGTTTCGGTGGGACATTTAGTGTCTCTAAGAAGTTTCGGTGGGACATTTAGTGTCTCTAAGAAGTTTCGGTGGGACATTTAGTGTCTCTAAGAAGTTTCGGTGGGACATTTAGTGTCTCTAAGAAGTTTCGGTGGGACATTTGGTGTCTCTAAGAAGTTTCGGTGGGACATTTAGTGTCTCTAAGAAGTTTCGGTGGGACATTTAGTGTCTCTAAGAAGTTTCGGTGGGACATTTGGTGTGTCTGATAGATCATTCCTTCTTGGTCTTTAACTTACTACCAAGAAAATGGTATTAAGAGCATAACAATTTTCAGCTTCTCTTCCGTTTACACAACCACCATTGAAATTTGACATCTCTTTCAGAATCGTTCATATATTACCCCCCAAAATGAAAGGTCACGAACGAAAAAAGTAGTTCCTGAAAGATCCATAAAAACACATCCTAGACTCCTAGCAGTGCACTGATGGTCTGCACATGTTCAGAACCATATTTCATGCATCTGCCTATTCTACAGACACAGAATCATTGCAACAAAAGGAGGGAATCCATTTTTGACGGAACTTTGTGTTCTGCGACCCAGAAGCATTTCCCGTTGAGGAGTGTCTCAAAAAAGCAATTCACCAACACTACTTGTACTTGGAGACACTCCACAACGGGAAATGCTTCCGGGTCGTAGGCCTAGTATACAAACATAGTTCCGTCAATAATGGATTCGCTCCTTTTGTTGCATTGATTCTGTGTCTATAGAAATTGATTGTGTGTCTATAGAATATGCAGATGCATGCAATTTGGTTCTGCATACTGGTAGACCATCAGTGTACAGCTAGGATGTGTTTTAATGAATTTCTCGGGAACTAGTTTCTTTCGCGGTCTTGACCTTTCATGTCACATTCAGATCCCGAATTAGATGACAAATCGCAAGGGTGTCTGTGTTCACGGGGGCGTGATTTCAGCTGATGGTGCTATTGATACCACTTTTTGGTAATAAATAAAATACCAAGGAATGATCTATCAGGCAGACTTAGTAAAATGTGCCACAGAGAATTCTGAGAGAAACTAGAATCTGCCAAACTGACCCACTTTACTATATATTTAATAGGCCCGTTTCGTTGAGGAGTGACACCACTTGATAGCGGTAATGGTTCTGATCCTTTTTTAATCAAGTCAATCAAGCTCGATCAAGCGATCGAGTACTGATCGAGCTTTGTCGGCAAGAGTGATCGGGAATTAATCGACAGGAAATAAAGAAGTCGTGTTTATGATCGGGGAATTTAGGTGATCGAGTTGATCCGAGTTGATTTGGACGGCAATCGGAACGCGGCTTTACTGACAAATTGAATCAATAAAAACAATATGTGCCCACGATTGGGAAAGAGTGGAGGCTCAATTCAAGGAGTGGTAATATGCGTACATGTATTTCAATATACAAAACAATTCTAAATAGCAGTACCCCTGTCTGATTTCGAGTAACTTGTAGTAATAGTTGGTTTTGGTAAATAAAAGTAGGGGGCCTATCAATAATTCTGTAAATACGAGGCCGAATCGAAAATGGTCTTAAGCAGAGAATGCGAAAGTACGACAGGAATTTGCTGGGTGTGTTAGATTTTCTAAAAATCAGCCCGATAAAACGTATTGATGACCAAGTAAAATTTTACTTGGTCGTCAGTAACTTTTTATTTGCTGATTTTTATAAAAGATTTACAACATTCAACAAATTTATGACGTTTTTCCACTTCTTCTTCTCTTCAAACCGAATACGAATTGTTCATGTATTAACCCATTACCAGACGGCATAATTTTAGACAAGTCCAAATTCAAAAATGTTTCAGACGACTTTTTAAAGTGAATAAAATGTTACATCTTTTAGTCTTTTCGTGTAGAAAACATTGTGGGAAATGAAGAAATTGCTTGTCACATACTAAATACATATTATAGCATGAAACCTCAAGGCGCGTTCCCATTGCCGACCAAATCAACTCAATCAAGCTCGATCAAGCGATCGATTACTGATCGAACTTGGTCGGCAAGAGTGATCGGGAATTAATCGACAAGAAATAAAGAAGACGTCGTGTAAATATGATCGGGGAATTTAGGCGATCGAGTTGATCGAGTTGATTTGGTCGGCAATGGGAACGCGGCTTTACTGACAAATTGAGCCAATAAAAACAATATGTGCCCACATTTTGGAAAGAGTGGGGGTTCAATTGAAGGAGTGGTTATATGCATACATGTATTTCAATATGGAAAACAAATCTAAATAGCAGTACCCCTGTCTGATTTCGAGTAATAAGCAGTGATAGTTGATTTTGATAAATGAAAGCATCAATAATTCTGTAAATACGAGGCCGAATTAGAAAATGGTCTTAAGCAGAGAATGCGAAAATACGACAGGAATTGACTGGGTATGGTATTAAGCAGAGAATGCGAAAATACGACAGGAATTGGCTGGGTATGTTAGATTTTCTGAAAAGCAGCCCGATAAAAAAGTATTGATGACCAAGTAAAATTTTAGTTGGTCGTCCATAACTTTATATTGGATTTACAGCATCTTAAAAATTTCCGACGTTTTTCCACTTCTTCTTCTCATCAAACAGAATCCAAATTGGACATGTATTAACCCTTTCCCAAACAAGACCTGGTTTTGACGTGCCTAATAGAAAAGGCTTAGCAAAACATTGAAACAAAAGAAGAAACTGCTGATAACCAGCAGTTTCTCCTTTTGTCTCAATATTTTCTGTGCCACATTTTACACAAATTCTATCTTTAATAATTTCCATTTTGTCATTTGTGGCAGTTTTTGAAGTGGATCACCCTAAAATTTTGTCGTTTGGGAAAGGGTTAACAGAATGCTTGACGTCTTTCTCAAGTTGTTGTGTCACGTGATTCTCCTCCGTGGTTAATTCGAGACACCTGCACATTTACAATGACCCGACTTAGGCAATATTTTTTATAAAGATGATCAAGTAACGAACGTTGTCGACGAAGATAAAGTTTAAACTATTTGGATATCTGTACAGTTTCCCCCCAAAATACAATTCCAGATAATACATTGATAAGTCTTTATTCAAATATTTCGATCGGACACATTTGAATCTGAGAATAGGAGCCTTATTGCACTCAAGACCACTGTACGTTCAGATCAGCCTGTGCCTAACTGAAGTCTGATCTGCATCCATGTTATTCACCGAGAGGCGTTTCAGGTATCGATGAGGCTATAAGAAAATAGAATAGATCTTGAATGAGCACATACACTGGCGTAGCTAGCCGAAAATAAAGTGTACGTAATCTAACGTATGCCTAATGTATCAGGGGAGGTTTAATTGTGGGCTCCATTCTGCTGGGGTGGGTCTTGCCATCTTCGCTAGCCAAGGTTGAACCCACCTACGTTTGTATTCACCCTTGGCGGATTTAGTCTGATTTTCTTGAAATCGCGAAGCGCCGCCTAGCGGTTGTTCTGCTGGTTGTTTACGTCCATTATTGATGACGTCATTAACGCGCGTTGTCTTTCGCGTCGTACGTCGTGCAGATTATGTAAAGGTTAGCTGTTTTTTCGGTCGAATTGTCGAAAGTATAATAATTCGTCGATTAAAGTTAGAGAATTGCTGTCTATTGCAGTGAAATTCGTAGGAAAAATCGCCCATCTTCGCGTTTTTGAGTTGCAGATGCAATGCTTTTTCCCGCCCGTTGTCATGATTTGGTTACTCATAACAAATGTATCAGTCGACAATCTGATTGGTTCCAGCGAGACCTCGCTGGAACCAATGAAAACGCTTTCCAGGAGACCAAGAAAATCGGACTAAATCCGCCAAGGGTGAATACAGAAACGACGTTACGTCGTAGATGTCACCCTTGGCTTGCGAAGATGCGATTCCAGATGGCTCCTGGAAACTAGCCTACACCAGTAAGCCAGCTTGCACCGAAGATGTAGCACGATGAAAAGTCCAATAACTAACTCCTTTTGGATCGAACTCGGAAGCACTGGGTCGCTAGGCCGACGCTTTACCTCTCGACCATATACACAAGCTTTCTCTTTAATATGGGGCTATAAGTAATGGTATTTTTGTTTTATCTCCTTGTGGACTATTGATTGATTAATTGGTTGTTTGATTGATATATTGGTTGATTCATTGTTTGATTGATAGATTGGTTGGTTGATTGATTGATTGATTGATTGATTGATTGATTGAAGGATTTCTTTCTTTCTTCTTTAACATCATCTTCGCTAGCCAAGGTTGAACCCACCTACGTTTGTATTCACCCTTGGCGGATTTAGTCCGATTTTCTTGAAATCGCGAAGTGCCGCCTAGCGGTTGTTTTGCTGGATGTTTACGTCCATTATTGATGACGTCATTAACGCGCGTTGTCTTTCGCGTCATACGTCATGCAGATTATGTAAAATTAGCTGCTTTTTGGTCGAATTGTCGAACGTACAATAATCCGTCGATTAAAGTTAGGGAATTACTGTCTATTGCAGTGAAATTCTTAGGAAAAAATCGCATATCTTCGCGTTTTTGAGTTGCAAATGCAATGCTTTTCCCGCCCGTTGTCATGATTTGATTACTCATAACAAATGTATCAGTCGACAATCTGATTGGTTCCAGCGAGACCTCGCTGGAACCAATGAAAATGCTTTCCAGGAGACCAAGAAAATCGGACTAAATCCGCCAAGGGTGAATACAGAAACGACGTTACGTCGTAGATGTCACCCTTGGCTTGCGAAGATGGGTCTTGCGGGCATCTCCCAGATTTTTTTTGAAAATTTAATGTAGATGCTTATGAAATACATTCATGTACGAAATACCCACCAGGAGCCACGAATGACCATGCCACGAATGACCATGGCCATTCGTGGCTTCTGGTGGGGATTCAGGTGTTTATTTCAAGGGAAACAAAACAAAAATCCACTTTTTATTTTATTTTTTTTGCGATGTGTATGCAATTGCGGTTTTGCGTACAGGTTGCTACGCCTATGGCATACACAGGCTAATCCGGCCCCATGTTGGTCTCAAATGTTATAATGACCATTTTTGAAAGATACTGCAGAATATAATTTCTGTACAATATAGTACAAGAAATATTGAAGCAAAAGGAGAAATACAGATTATCATCATTTTCTTGTTTTAATTCAATATTTTACAAACATTTTCTAAAAGGGTAACCAAAAACCATGTACTGCTATGGAGGGATTAACCAAGCTCTTAGAACTATGTTTTTCTATGTCGATGACTGCAATTTTACTGCTGTTCAACATACGAACATAAAGTTTGTGATCTTTATCACAAAGTGTGAGTCCCAATGGTGGATTCCTTATACCATGCTTTTGCCCTTTGATCTCACCCCTTTTCTTTAAATCAGACGTAAGAATGTGAATGATATTACGCCACGTGTCCGCTACATAGACTGAACCATCACGTGACACAGCTACACCACGTGGGTACCAATCATTAGGTGGTTTGTATTCAGCTCGAACTTGTCCATCAAAAGACAGACAGGTCACGGTCTTCATGTCCGGGTCTGACACGTATATCGCCGTATGGGCTGGATCTATTGCTATATAATCAGGACGTTTAAACCTAGCTCTCTTGTACCAATTACCTACTGTAGATTCAAATGTTTTAATGTGGGTACCATTCATGTCCACAATACGGATTGTAGGTGGCGATGAGGATGTAACTCCTACAAATCCGTTGTTGGAGTAAGCTAGAGGTACGTCACGGAGTCCAGTGTTCCTTATTGTTGTTTGTAACTTCATTACACCTGTTGGATTTATTATGGTGTATATTTTTATGTTTCCATTCTGCATAACAGCAAATTCATGATCTGATACTGATGCTATTGCTTGTACATCATGATGAAGCGACTTCCATGTTAACACGATTCCTACGCGCCTGTCCATGATCTTCACATTTCGATTGTTCTTGTCAACCACAGCAATTCTATCATTGCCCAACAATGTTACATCACGAATATTGCACTCCTCTTGATCTGTCAGTAGTTTTGCATAGATGACGTTTAAGCCATCAATTGTTCCGAACTTTTTTGTATCATCGGATACAAAATCTTGAATCAACTTTGAGGGAGAGAATGAAAACTCTGGAATATTGTTTGTTTGTTCAAGTCTCTGTATCTCTGCCAGGTATTCATTTAGCTGTATCCTGGAGTTTTTCATGTCAGTATACAGACTGCATTTCTGTCTCTTCTCCTTCTTCTCTTTTATTCTCTTATCTATTTCACTTATTTTGTCTCGAAGACGTTTACTTCGTTTGACTAATGGCGATATCCTGTCTTCGATACAGTTTCTGATGCGTGTACATTCGTCAGTAACGTTCTTTTCTAGTTTATCGAAGAACACGTTAATTTCTTCACGAAATCGTCTTATACGTTCAAATGATCTGTCAGCATAACTATCTACACCCGTAAGGTTTTTCTTTGCATCTTTTTCAATATCGCAAGTTCGTTTCATTAGAAGCTTCAGGTTCTCTTCAAAGTTCCTGAACTCTTGATTAGCAAATAAATCCTTAGACAATTTTGGAACATAACCAACATTACAATTTTTATGTGAATCAGAACCATCGATGACACACGCAGAACAAATAAACTGTTGATGATCTTCACAGAAATATTTCAAAATCTCACCAACATGAACTCCGCATTCATCGGTACACTCATCTTTGTACATTTTGGTTTGAGGCATCTGCGTTTTGTCCAACAACGTGTGGTTTCTACAAGCACTCGGTGTACGATGATGATCAAAACATTTTGCACACAAATGTTCTGAACAATCCACACAGTATCCCACGGCCGCCACAATTTTTTGATCTTCAGCACATGGACTACATACGACGTCCATATTGTCAGAGTCCAACAACGATCGACCTGCCTCGTCCGAGTATAAACTTTGTGAAAAAGAATAAGCCATAACTTCACAAAAGTGTTTTAACCCTCACATATGATAGTTATTTAATTTAACTTTGAATTACTCGTTAGCAGTTGTGTCCTAAAAATACGCCCATCATGTGATTTATGTAAACGTCATATCTTATCAAGTTCAACGTTCAAATCTTAATTGATAAATGTCATCGACTAATTAACCTTTTCCATAGAATACCTGTTTTTATGTCATTTATGAAGAATGTTAAAGAAAACATTAAGACATATGTTCTGTGCTATATACCACACATGTATCTTATATTTTTTCAAAAAATCATTTGTTACTCCCAGCGGTTTTCAATTTGAAGAAAAAGTCAAAACTTTTGCTGTGTGAGAAAGGATCAAATTTCGTTCTTCGGTTATAAATTGAGGTATAGTCCAGTCACGATATTATGACTTAATGTTTACAATTTTTGCCTATGTAAACAAGGGAATAAAGGTTCTTTATTTCCTATGCAATTTTGCATGTATTGGTTCGATTCTTGCAGGTGTGAGACACCTGCAAGATTTGAACCATCATATCGTGGGTGTAAATGCAAAACCTCGTATGTCGATCCTTGCGATTTTCAAAGTACAAACTTGTGTGCCCAGTTACAGACAATTCTTGTAAGTTTTGAGATATTTTACTGATCAGTATTAATGACACATTATTTGTGAACGATATGTCCAAATTTCAAGTAAATCATTTCAGTTTGGGAAAAGTTTTCCCTCCCCTTTGAAATTTTCCAAAAACAAGATACGAGGTTTTGCATTTACAACGACGATATGCAAAATCACATTAGTCTGGAGTTTGATATGGAGTTGTTTACAAAGGTAAATTGTGTAAATATGTGTTATTATATCTTGACCAGACTATAGATGATGCCCTTACTTGTAACAATCAGCTCATGTAATTTGATAACTTTCATTTTCTCCTTTCCCCTGAAAGGTTGCCATAACGTATTGGATTTCCGATTCCAGAGCATTTGATCTTTCGTCATCAAATTCGTCTTTGGATTCGTATGTAGATTTCCTATTCACTGGTATTGCGTAAAACAATCACCTTCAATCGTGCAAAAATCGAACAAACTGTCGTGTTAATCCTTTCTGCAGAATGTAACAGTTTTTACTGTTCCGATTTGAAAGCTGCTGCAGACGTCAAGTTGTATTTTGATAAATACGTATGTTTCAAGTACAAAATGCTACAACATATTGAAGCAAAAGACGAAAATGCTGATTATCAGCATTTTCTTCTTTTGTCTCAATATTTTTCCAAAGTTTTTTCCAATTACGGACGTTAAATCAAATCTTGTTTTGGGAAAGGGTTAACTCAATTTGTATTGCACCAATAAATCATCAACTGGTACTTGATATCCGTAATTATTCCAATATTTTAGCTCAATTTCCTAATAACGTCATCAACGAATTGTTTGCAGCTCACACTTTAAATGATGTTTTAAGTCAATACGCAATGGCGGTAGAAATCATAATAATGACTTTAGCATTAAATTTTCATTCTCATGTCTCGATGTTTTCCAATCCTGGCGTCAAAATTTGATCTTGTTTGAAAAAGGGTTAACCCACTATGTATTGTTCATATAGATCATACAACTGGAATTTGACAGCGGTAATTATTTCAATATTTAGCTTAATTTCGTCATGACGTCAATTAACGAATTGTTTGCAGCTCACACTTTAACCAAGTCCAACACAGTGACTCTTTTTGACGACTCTTAAAAAAATTTCTCGTGGAAAACGAAGAAAGTACTCGTGACAAAAGCAATTTCTTCATTTCCCACAATGTTTTCTAACCAGAAACAGCAATTGTTTCAGAATTTTCTTTTGTTAGCGGCAACATTTGGTCTTTTTGGAAAAGGGTTCACTCAATTTGTACTGCAGTAACTGGTGTAACTCCTCTATGAAATGGGCAGCACCAAAATCTTCAGTTACGCTTCCGTGAACACAACTGCAATTGGAATTTACCATCTCTTTCGGAATCTGCATGTGGCATACCCCCAATGTAAGGTCAGGTCCGGACAAAAAGTAATTCCTTAAGGGGGAATGCTCCAGTTTTTCGGAACACTCGGTCATTACGGTAGTAAATAAAATGTTTCGTACCAATATGTTTCGCTACCATATTTTCAATAATATAACACATAATTACAATTTACCATTTTCACATGGTAAAAGTGTATTTGTTATGCGAAACTGATTTCCTCAAGATGGAAATCGATTATTTAGAGCAAGACAGTCGTAAGTGTTATGCAGTTACCACTGTTTTGCGTCATTTTATTCACGTGTAGCTGATAAAAATTGCTTTAATTCACTAATAAGTGCGCTGACCTTTACATTTTCTTTTTGAATTATTACCAGGACATGTTGCTTAATACAATGAAGGAGTTTTATCAAATTCTATTATGTAGAACTTGAAATATTTCCAAAAATATGCAAATTTTGACGTAAAACGCTCCAGCTCCGTTGATCTAACCGCACACGTGAGCATGCTATTTTATACATTTACACGTTTATAATAGCACATATTTTGGGTTTTCTGTTCTTATTAAATGTAAAACGTTACTTTAAATCCGTTTTCGGGACTAAGCGATGAATATACAGCATATTATTAACATTTTAGTGACCTTGGACAGGTGCAAGAAATTGTGCATTTTTTCGATGTAGGGGTATGTGATACGAATGCCTATAAAATTAAAACAAGATCGCTGACCATCCATTTTTATTTTTATTTTTCAATTTGTAAAAACATGTAATTTCAACATACAAAGTATAAATAAATTCTATCGTTGGGAAAAAAATTAGGAAACTGGAGCACTCCCCCTTAAAGGTTCATCGAAACACATCCTAGCAGTGGACTGATGGTCTGCCCATGTGCAGAACCATATTTCATGCATCTGTCTATTCTACAGACACAGAATTATTGCAACAAAAGGAGGGAATCCATTTTGACGGAACTTTTTTCGTGTACTACGACCCGGAAGCATTTTCCATTGTGGAATGTCTCAAAAAACAAATCACCAACACTACTGGTACTGTCTTGGCGACACTTCACAGCGGGAAATGCTTCCGGGTCGTAGTATACAAACATAGTTCCGTCAAAAATGGACACATTGATTCTGTGTCTATAGAATAGGCAGATGCATGAAATTTGGTTCTTCATACTGGGAGACCTTCATACTGGGAGACCATCAGTGTACTGCTAGGATGTGTTTTAATGAATTTCTCGGGAACTAGTTTGTGTCACATTCAGATCCCGAAAGAGATGACTAATCACAAGGGTGTCTGTGTTCACGGGGGCGTGATTTTAGCTGATGGTGCTATTGATACCACTTTTTGGTAGTAAATTAAAGACCAAGGAATGATCTATCAGGCAGACTAAGTAAAATGTGCCACAGAGAATTCTGAGAGAAACTAGAATCTGCCAAACTGACCCATTTTACTATATATTTAATAGGCCTGTTTCGTTGAGGAGTGACACCACTTGATAGCGGTAATGGTTCTAGTCCTTTTTAAAGCTCAATTTTCTCAATACGAAGATTAACGAAACGCTAGAATATATCTCCGAAACGTAGCATTAATTCAGAATGTTACGATTTGAAAGTTGTTGCAGACGAGAAATCATCAAATTATATTGATAGCGGTAATGATATTCTATTATTTAGCTCAATGCGTCAATATAACAATTAATGAATCGCTAGCTACTCTCACGTAAGGTTGCCAAATTCGATTCTATAATGAGAAACATGTCCATGTGAATCGACACATACTAAATACATCTTATAGCATGAAACCTCAAGGCGCGTTCCCATTGCCGTCCAAATCAACTCAATCAAGCTCGTTCAAGCGATCGACAAGAAATAAAGAAGACGTCGTGTAAATACGATCGGGAAATTTAGGCGATCGAGTTGATTTGGTCGGCAATGGGAACGCGGCTTTACTGACAAAATGAGTAAAAAAAAAAAAAAAAAAAAAAAAAAAAAAAAAAAAAAAAAAAAAAAAAAAAAAAACAACAACAACAACAACAACAACAACAACAACAAAACCAATATGTGCCCACGATTTGGAAAGAGTGGGGGCTCAATTCAAGGAGTAGTTAAATGCATACATGTATTTCAATATGGAAAACAATTCTAAATAGCAGTACCCCTGTCTGATTTCGAGTAATTAGCAGTGATAGTTGGTTTTGATAAATGAAAGCATCAATAATTCTGTAAATACGAGGCCGAATTAAAAATGGTCTTAAGAGAGAATGCGAAAATACGACAGGAATAAGCTGGGTATGTTAGATTTTCTGAAAATCAGCCCGATAAAAAAGTATTGATGAATAAGTAAAATGTTAGTTGGTCGTCCATAACTTTATATTGGATTTACAGCGTCTTAAAAATTTCCGACGTTTTTCCACTTCTTCTTCTCATCAAACAGAATCCAAATTGGACATCTATTAACAGAATGCTTGACGTCTTTCTCAAGTTGTTGTGTCACGTGATTCTCCTTCGTGATTAATTCGAGACACCTGCATACTGGTATTTACAATGACCCTACTTAGGCAATCTTTTTTTTTATAAAGATGATCAAGTAACGAACGTTGTCGACGAAGATAAAGTTTAAAGTGACATTTCAGAATTTTTTGTCATAAATTTTACTTTTATTTTTATCTGAAAGAGCATATTTCCTTATGAAAATTATGAAAATTTCAAGCCAAAATATTGCGCCGTTTACGAGAAATTTATATTTTTGTGTTAAAATTGAACAAATTGTTGTGGACAACAGTTCGGATTTATCGATTATGTCTCAACTTTAAATGCTTGTTTCTCGCTTATTGGCAACAACTTCAAAAAAACTAATAATATTCATACTCATTAGAATAACTAATCTTGGCATCAAGACATACTTTAAAAAATTGAAATTGGAATGAAATGTCCCTTTAAACTATTTGGATATCTGTACAGTTTCCCCCAAAAATACAAATACAGAAAATATATTGATAACTCTTTATTTTAATATTTCGACCGGACACATTTGAATCCGAGAATAGGACCAAGTATAGCTCTCAAGACCAATGTACATTCAGATCAGCCTGTGCCTACCTGATGTTTGATCTGCATCCATGTTATTCACCGAGAGGTGTTTCAGGTATCGATGAGGCTATAAGAAAGCAGAATGGATCTTGAATGAGCACATACACAGGCTAATCAGGCTTCGTGCTGGTCTCAAACGCTAAAATGACAATTTTTGAAAGATACTGCAGATAACATTTGTATTTGTACATTAAGATAGATTTTCTGTACAATATAGTACAAGAAATATTGAAGCAAAAGGAGAAATGCAGATTATCACCATTTTCTTGTTTTAATTCAATATTTCAGAAGCATGTTATAAAGAGTCATCAAAAACCATATACATGTATTGCTTTGGAGGTATTAACCAAACTCTTTCACTGTTTTTCTATGTATATGACTGCAATTTTACTGTTGTCCCTCATACCAACATAAAGTTTGTGATCTCTGTCACAATATGTTAGTCCTTGTGGATACTTTATACCATGCTTTTCAGAATCGATCTCATCCCTTTTCTGTAAATCAGACGTAAGAATGTGAATGGTGTCATGCATCAAGTCCGCTACATAGACTGTACCATCACGTGACACAGCCACACCACGTGGTGTCCAATGACATCTGTATTCAGCTCGGACTTGTCCATCATAGGTCAGACAGGTCACGGTGCCCCTAAGCGTGTCTGACACATATATCGCCGTATTGTGTGGATCTATTGCTATATATTTTCCATGTTTATACCGGTATTTTTCATGTGCAGCGATGTCAAACATAACTAGATGCGTCCTGTACATATAACCTGGTATATATTCCAAAGATTTAAACGTTTTAACATGGGCACCATTCATGTCCACAATGCGGACTGCAGGAGGCGATGAAAATGTAACTCCTATAAATTTGTTGTTGGAGAAAGCTAGAGGTTCGTCACGGAGTCCAGTGTTCCTTATCGTTGTCTTTAATTTGATTTCACCTGTTGCGTCTGTAATTTCGTATATTTCTATATTTTCTTTCTGCATAACAGCAAATTCATGATTTGATACTGATGCTATCGCGTGTACATCATGATTAAGCGACTTCCATGTTAACATGATTCCTACACGCCTGCCCACGATCTTCACATTTCGATTGTTTTTGTCAACCACAGCGATTCTATCATTGCCCAACAATGCTATATCGTTAATCCAACACTCCTCTTTATCTGTCAGTATCTTTGTATGAATGATGTGTAAGCCATCAATTGTTCCGAACTTTTTTGTATCATCGGATACAAAATCTTGTATCAACTTTGAGGGAGAGAAGGAAAACTCTGGAATGTTGTTTGATTGTTCAAGTCTCTGTATCTCTACCAGGTATTCCTCTATCTGTATCCTGGAGTTTTTCATGTCAGTGAAGAGACTGCATTTCTGTTTCTTCTCCTTCTTCTCTGTTATTGTCTTATCCATTTCACTAATTTTGTCTCGAAGACGTTTACTTAGTTCGACTAATGGCGATATCCTGTCTTCGATACATTTTCTTATGCGTTTACATTCGTCAGTAACGTTCTTTTCTAGTTTATCGAAGAACTCATTAATTTCTTTGCGAAATTGTTTTATACGTTCCATTGATCTATCAGCATAAGTTGCTACACCCATAAGGTTTTTCCTTGCATTGACTTCAACATCGCATGTTCGTTTCATTAGGAGCTTTAGCTTCTCATCAAAATCATTGAACTCTTTATTATCAAATAAATCCTTAGAAAGTTCGGGAACATAACCGACGTTACAAGTCTTATGTGAACGAGATCCAGCGATAACACACGCAGAACAAACAAACTGTTGATGATCTTCACAGAAATATTTCAAAATCTCACCAGCATGAATCTCGCATTCATCGGTACACTCATCTTTGTGCGTTTTTGTTTGAGGCATCTGCGTTTTGTCCAACAATTTGTGGTTCCTAAACGCACTCGGTGTACAATGGTGATCAAAACATTTTGCACACAAATGTTCTGAACAATCCACACAGTATCCCACGGCCGCCACAACTTTTTGATCTTCAGCACACGGACTACATACCACATCTAGTTTGTTAGAGTCCAACAGCGACCGACCTGTCTCGTCCGAGTATAAACTTTGTGAAATAGAATAAGCCATAACTCCACAAAAGTTTTTTTACCCTAAGATAATTATTTAATTTAACTTTGAATCACTCGTAAGTAGTTGTATCCTCGTTTTAGGGTTATAAACTGAATATGTCCTATCATATGATTTATGCTAACGTCATATCTTATCAAGTTCAACGTTCAAATCTTAAATTGATAAATGTCATCGACTAATTAACCTTTTCCATAGAATACCTGCTTTTGCTGTCATTGATAGCGAATATTTGAGAAAACATTTTGACAAAAGAAGAACATGTTGATAACCAGCATTTTCTCTCACCTTTTGTGTCAATATGTTCTGTGATATATCATACAGATATCCTACTATTAAAATCATCATTTTGTTACCTCCATAAGTTTTCAATTTGATACAGTCAAAAACTTTGCTGTGTGGGGAAGGATCAAACCCTGAACTCAAATTCGTCGGTTTTATTGAGGCGCACTTTGGAACCTTCAATAACAATATATTCATATCATGGTAAATGGTATTTTCTCTTTGTTCCTCAAGGATTGTCATAACCACGACTATTTCTCTCCTAAATCCCAAAATTCGGTTGTGTATTATGAGGTTATTTAACATGTCTTTGTACAATACTGAATTCTATTGGATGAGTACTTTGCAGAACGAGGCTATATTTGGACGAGCCGATAGGTTAAATGACCTCTTTATTTCACATCATTTTTTTCACACAAAACATGACAAAGATTAATTTTGTAAAAAAAGTAAGATCTAGATCTAATTACCTTTAAATATAATTCCAACATGAAATAAAAAAGCAAGAAAAAACAACACATACTAACATAGGCCTATGTCATGAAAAAATGTAGGCTACATGTACATTTCTAACAATGTGAAATCTGACATTCAATCTATATTTATCTATTTATGTTTGTCTCAAAAGATTGAACAGACCGTCATATGATAGTGTAAAATGTACATGAAATTTGTCATATATAAACTATCTATCATGTCATGCGTAAAACAACAATGATAATATTGACAGAGAAGGAGAAATTGCTGTTATAAACGGCAAATCTCCTTTTCTCTTAGAACTTTTTTGTCAAGCCTTTTAATGGATATCAAATCCAGGCCTTGTTGGGAAAGGGCTAAGTTTGATTATTATCATTGCTGCAAATTAAATGCGCTATTCAGAAATGTTTTGAAATGAAAATAATCTCTTTCATAATGTTTAAAATCATTTTCTCCTTTTGCCTTAATGTATTCCCAAGGTGTTTTTAATCGCAGAATCAAATCTAGGTCTTGTTTAGGACAGTGATTTCAAAATATCATGTTGAAACAAACATTTAACTTTGCTTTTGCAGACGAGAACTCTAATAAGGGAAATTACTCTTCGATGCGAATATCGATATTTTGTATCGCAGCCTCGATTTGGAAAAAAAAAACATATTTGTACGGTTCAATCGATATTTGTAGGGTTCAAATGAGTGCAATGCATATTTGGACGGTTCAACCGGTGCATCGTACAATATCGATCTAGCCGCTTTGGAATATCGAGAATCCCGTGCGTCCACGCAGTTTATCTCGTGCGTACAATACGGCTCTAGGTATTGTATACTCACGTGGTACGAATGGGGCGATTTGATTGGTTTACTATTTTCGGGTGTGAAATAAAAATATATATTGAGGGGAACTTCCGGTTGCCGTTCAGGGGAAGCTAACATAAGGCGGGTGAAAGGTGAGTATCATCATCTAATCAAGACTTCTTTGCTTTTAGCTCAAAAATAAAAAAAAATCGGAGTATGTGCTACAACCCTTTATTCATTTTCATATACGAATTTATGACATGATATTCTATACGTGTGTGTAATTTCATAATTTTTGAACACAAAATAAAGAAATGAGAAACATATTCCGCGAATTCATCAAACAACCCTCGTACATGGCCTTTGTGCCCCATCCAAAACCTGGTTTACAGTGATTGGACGTAAATCTATTTTCTCCATGAGCAAGGACAGCCAAGATAATGACATTTCGACTATTCAGATGTGCGTTTGTGAGAATGGTTCTAGATCTGTATGTATCAAATGAATAGTATCATTTACACACACCTTCAGGGCAGTTGGTTGAGTTTTCTCCAATGGTATGATTTATTTCATTTTTTCTGAACTGATACAAAGACGTATGAGAAGTAAAATAATTATGCAATATGGGTTGATAAAATGGCCCAACCTTTATTGGTAATGTCTTTTTTCTCTATTTGGTCAACCAAAGTGTCATAGTATTCGGACGGTACAAGTTCGCTGTCTTCCACGCATTCAAAATGCAGCGTCAGCGCTAGAATGGAAGCGAAGTGGTATCTTAATAAAACATGTCTGCTTCAGATGGCCATGAAAGACGATACTTTGTAACATCTAACGTGCATTACAGGGAAGACTAGGTATAATAAATAGAAAAAAATATTTGCAAGACAGTTTTACAACAATTCGACCAAAGTTTACTTGTATCTCAAAACACGCTTGGTTTGATGTATTTTTTCTTTATTCATTTTTGTAGGTATGACGAAGTACTTTGTGTATACAAAAAAGAAAAAAAAATATTTTGAAAAATACTATGAAAAAAAAGAGCAATTTCTGCTACTTTTTTGATAATGTTATGTCGAATGTTTCAAAATTATCAATCAATACTTCCAAATGACTATTTATTTGGATAGAATAAAACATGAAGTATACAATAAGCATTTGTGCATTTCTAGTCATTCTGAACACATTTTCAAGGTATTCAAATGCCAACCCATTTTTGCAATTTTGGACAAGGGTAGTCTTTTTAAAAAACCAACAACTCTTGAATTCGCTTGGTGACCTATATCTTTGAAGTCATTTTTTTTACTTCTCATACTTCATTTTTTTTAAGATAAAAAAATGAAAACAATCTTACCGTCGGAAAACACTAAACAATCTGTCATTAAAAACAATGTTTTATTAACTTACTGTCGATCTTAGAAGAAAATGAATTTTACGGTCAATTTGTCTTGGCAAAGGATTTATGGTTAAAATGGAACCATCTTGACGGTTAGTTTAGAAATAATTCTGGGCTTCAATTCCCAATATGTCCTATCTATTACATGGCTGAGAAATAAACCGTCATACAGCTTTGTTCTGTCTTGTTTAACGAACAATAATATTGCTGCTTCTCAACAAAAATCTCTTAACTGCAGATTAAAACAAGCTGCAGTTACGAAGATTTTGTCGAAAAGCGCAGATATTTCATATCTGTCTATGAATAACTTCTCTGATACCATATATGTCCTAAATGTGTTTGGTAAAGCATTAATAGTTAAAATGGTGCCGTCTTGCCGGTTAGTTTAGGAATTATTAGATGGCCTTCAATTCCCAATATGTCCTATCTGTTAAATGGCAGGGAAATAAACCGTCATACAGCTTTGTTCTGTCTTGTAAATACGAACAATAGCGTAGCTGCTTTTCAACAAAAACCTCGTAACTGCAGCTTAAGACTGCAGCGACTACAAATGTAAAAAAAACCCTCAAACTTCTATGGTACCATATACATGGATGTGCTCGATATGTTTGGTTAATGGATAATGGTTGACATGGTGCCGTCTAGGCGATAAGTTTATGGGTTATTTTAGACTTCAATTCCCAATATGTCCTATCTATTACATGGCTGAGAAATAAACCGTCATACAGCTTTGTTCTGTCTTGTTTAACGAACAATAATATTGCTGCTTCTCAACAAAAATCTCGTAACTGCAGCTTAAAACAAGCTGCAGTTACGAAGATTTTGTCGAAAAACGAAGATATTTCAAATTTGTCCAAAAATAACTTTTATGGTACATAAGGTTTAAACGGCACCGGCTAGACGGTTAGTTTAGGAATTATTCTGGACTGCGCCGTATCTGTTATGTACAGCGCTGAAAAATAAACTGTCATACAGATTTGTATTCCATTGTAAAACGAGCAATTATATTTCAAATCTTACCAAAAATAACTTCTAGCGTTTCATGTAGATCTATATGTTTCGTTTTTCCCCATTTATTTGCAATTTGTAGTTACACGTAGAAACTTTTGTTTTTAATTTTTCAGCAATGGGTGGCATAATCGTAACTTAAGGTATATGACCCATCATTAAAAACATCGCTTTCCTAGTCATGGCACATGCATCAAATTACACACACTTGTAGATACACTTCGAATAAGTTGATTTACCGTGCCGGATTTCAAGATTATGCTTCAAGAAGAAAATGATTAACAAATATCTTTTTACTCTATATTCATATGCAAGGGAGGTAATTTATAACTTTTTTTGTCAAATATTCCCATAATTATGCATAAATTCAAAATTCTAAACCGTCAGAAATGCTTATGTTTGTATTTGGAATGGAAATATAACACAGTTTAGGATTTACTGGCACTTTTCAAATTTCGCCTCTGGCTCTTTGGTGCTAATGATGGGTTGTATACGTTAAGTGAGATTAGAATCTTGGAGTTCTGCAAGGATGTTGTAGTAGCACGGAGGAGGAAACCGGCCACCCTGATATGACTGATATGTTGTTTGCGTTAAAGGTACATACCATTCCAATTTCATTTTTTAAAGTATGTCTCTATGCAAAGATTGGTTATTCGAATGAGTAGGCCTATAAATGCTATTTTTTTAAGTTGTCTATAAGCGAAAAATACGACTTTGAATTGAGACAGAGTAGACAAAGTCCATATAAATCTGAACTGATGGCCACATCAATTTGTTTAATTAGGCCTATAACACAAAAATATAATTATTTCTCGTAAACGACACAATATTCTGGCTTAAAATTTTCAGAATTTTCATAAGGAAAAAATATATGCTCTTACAGACAAAAATAAAAATAAAATGTTTGATTTTTTTTGTGAAATGTCACTTTAACCCTTTCCCAAATGACAAAATTTTAGGGCGGTCCAATTTGAAATCTGCTGCAGACGACAAAACAAGTGTAAACACGGGTAACCGTTGTGAGTAATATGGTTCAGAAAACATTGAGACAAAAGGAGAAACTGCTGTTTATCAGCAGTTTCTTCTTTTGTTGCAATGTTTTCTCAAGCCTTTTCTATTAGGGACGTCAAAACCAGGTCTTGTTTGGGAAAGGGTTAAACTCCATCCAATCAGTTCTGGAAATATTTCAAAGTACATGTACCTGTTACGCTGAAAAACGCCTTTTTCTTTTAATTATTGATAATCACACTGCTTAACTTTAAGCAATGTAGACTGAATTCAGTTCCTCTGTATAAATGATACAAAATAATATTTTGGCAGGTTTTCTAGATTATTTATAAATTACACGAAATGTTTTCCCAGCTAAACCACAAAAAAACGGGTAGGTAAGTAAAGATGCTAATCTAGACATCCTAGTCAATGTCCGGGCGCTATCCATGGCAACGGATATTGACGAGGAATATCCTCGTCAATATCCGTTGCCACGGATGACGCCTTAAGTTGCACGAATGGATGGACCACCTTAAACGGTTAAATTATAAGATCTAGATTCACTTGATGCCAACGTTTGCTGGACAGAAAGACAGATTGTCCCATGGGAGGGCAAAACCTCATAACTCTAACCTTTTCAAGCTGTGTTTACGGGGTTTTGATATCCCACCGACGATATGCACTATTTCTTGTGTGTTGAAACCAGTTCTAATCAATCATTTGACGTCCAGATAAGGATTCAGAGCGGATATTACCAAACAAAACCTCGTGAAACTCGACGCCATTTTAAACGCTAATCAATAAAACTCATGGAAGTCGTATTATGAATGAGAATCTGCAATCATTGCGCAATTAGATGAAACAAGAGCCCATCCATGCAAAACCGCGGATAATAATTTCATTTCCCAGTGTTTCAAAATTCGAACTCCATTTGATGCACTTTGGGGTATCTGCGCGCGTTAACATCTAATTATGTTAACTGCACTCGAGAGGTTCGGGCTTCGATACCCTGCCGCGACAAATATCCTTTCTGATAAAAATGTCACCCACCAATGGTTTGATATCGTTGACCTATCTATGTTGGCGAGCAGCTGGAAGCTCGGTTCGGGTGTCGTGGTAGTACTGGTATGGGAAACAACAGGAATCCATGGTTAGGTGCTCCAGCCGCCGCGATATGACCATAGCAGTTGAAAACGGCGTAAAACCCAAATAAACCAAACCCCTGTTAACTGTACTGTGGTACAGCAAAACATCATAAATGCAGCTTGAATAAGCTTGAGTTGCGAGTTTCTCATCTTTCACGTATACTATGTAAATATTGACCTGAACCCGATGAATATGCAATGAGTAATTGTTACATGGAATAATCAATACTCACCAGCACTCCTCGTTGTCGAGCAGAGTCGATAGTTTCTATAAGCATTTGGACTTTGTATTCTGCACGTGCTCCGCGTGTCAATATACGTCGGAGAGTGATTATTTCGCATCACAGTTACCCATTACATATTTAACAGGTTCAGGTCAATATTTACGGAGTATACGGCAAGGGAAATAATTCGAAATATCCACCATGTCAATTAGGCCTTTATCAATGTCCTGCATAGTCTAAACAGATTGGTCATTTTCAAAGATTTCGCAGTTTTTCGTTATCGGCTGCCAAAGAAATTGACGTAGGCCTACGTATAAAATGTCCATAGTTATTACGAGGGCATAGCAGGCCAATTATCTGTAAATATGGAATAATGGCAGGGTAGAATTACATGTCCCAAATGAATAGTTTTGCCGAGTTTGAGAAGGAGAGTTGAGTTTACCCATAAAATATCCGTAATATGTTCATGTTTGAGTTTGCTCAATTATGCATTTTTTACGATAAATGGAAATGAGCCGATATCTGGGAAAAGAAGTAAACCTCTGTGATGTGCTGTGGACCATATGGGTCTTTACTTTGACTCGGGACTAGCACTCAGATACTAAGATAAATAGACGTCTTTATATGTTAGAATTTAAGTGCTGGCAGTCAAATAAAGGACCTGACGTGTATGGAAAGTTGTATGTGACCGGGCTTTTGGACTTTACAGGTTTCGATACATCTCGCCTATTTAGTTTTTTGGGCGATGCCTCAATCGAAGTCCCTTCTCCATTGGAAAGTAGCTTTTAAGAAGCTAATCACTTTTTAAAGGGGGACGAGCTAGGCTGTCGAAAATGCAAATGGCACAATAATTACAAACCAGAAATAATGTATGAAATTACCAACCTGAAGGGGTAGATCATTTATGTCCATTTTTACCACTCGTCGAGCTTTATTAATAAGTATTAAAATCCAAGTCAATTAATAACATGCTGGTCGTCCTTGTTTTTGTTTTGTAACGGCTACATGTGCACAACCTTCAAAAATCAATTACGTCAGAGATGCGTCATCTGTGCTCAGCGAGATTTAACACACCGTAAAACAAGCTGCGTAGAAAGTCAGCGAAGACAGATTCGGCATCTGATGTCATGTGCATGGTAGGTCAAATGAATTTACTTTAATAAATAAACGAAAGGATCTTTGGTATTCTATAGTTGGTAAATACGCGTATAAATGTTCAGTGCTTGTACAAAATAAACCTTTTCACGTATTCCTCGCAAATAAGGTCACAGTCATCGACACAGCCGGTTGTACGGTGTGTTAATAACGCGGAGGTGTGTCTCGTTGACCTTGACCTTGTCTTGTTTTGAAGTAAAAATAGAATGTGTAAACACGCTTGTAAAGGATTGATCTATAGCAAAGGAAAGATGTTTTTTCGCCGAGATTGAGGTTTTTATGCATTGCTAATTGTTTTTTCTATGCACAAATATGAGTTCCCGAACAGTTCGGAAGCATAAAAACATAGAATGAGCCCCTTTAACAGATTTAAGTCATAAAGTGTAACGCTATTTTTGAGTGTTTATAAGAATATTTCACATACAAAATACCAATGATTATTACGGGGAAATAGCAGCATTAATAGCAGGATAAATTCCATGTAAATACAGATTAATTGTAAGGTCATGTTACATGTCCCACAAGAATAGCTTTGCTGAGTCCGTAAAACGTGTAGCAATTTTATATCTGATTGCCTGACGGGTACATCATTCGAATCCAAGTATAAGTCTAGCAAAATCTTACTATCCGAATGATTACTTCAGTCCCATAACCCATTTCAAACAAGATTTTTTTGACGTCCCTAATAGATAAGGACTGAGAAAGCTATAAGTAAAAAGAAGAAAATGTGGATAACCAGCATTTTCTCCTTTAGCCTAAATATTTTATGTGCTATTTGTACACAAATTTAATCTTTATCAACGTCAATTTTATCGCCGCTTTCAAATAGGACCGCCTTATACTTTTGTCGTTTGTGAAAGGGTTTAAAGTTTTTTTTAATAGGACACTTGCTTTGCAAGACTCAGACTGAATGGTCCCAAAGTCTGTATATAGAGATTAACTAACTAACTAAACTGAACAAATGAGGTATGAAAATTATTTCACGAGAATGGGTTGTGATGCGGTTGAAAAGACGAGTCCGCTAGGACGACTTTTTAAATCGCATCTCATGCCATTCGAGTTAAACAATTTTCATATTACATTTATTCAGTTAGTTAATCAATTTTTTACATAACTATTTTGGGACTTAAACCCTCAATTTGGAGTAAAATCTTTTAAAAAATAACGTTCTTATTCCAATCTGATCCAAGGCTTTACACCGCGTATATATACATGTTCTTTCTATTTTCAGAAAAAAGGCCGCCATTTTGTTTAAATTTTGAAGCGAGCAAAGAATGAAGCATCTATCTGGACTTTAAATTATAAAAAACAATTGTAATGAAAGAATAAAAAGCGAACTGAATAAATTTCAACCTTTCTAGTCTAAATTTTCCAAGACTCTGGACAGTCTAAGTTACCAATAAAAATAACAACAACAACAAGGTCAACAACTGAATGACATATTTATTAAAGAAACAGAATTTTCAGCGGAAAAATATTGATTTAGCGTGTTTTAGACAAAAGGGATGGTCTAGCAACAATCTTTATCAAACTCTGTGATGTGTCGTTCGGTTGCTTTGAGCAGGCGTAAAAACAACTGCCTGTTCAAGTGATTTGAATATTATAGGCCTATCACGGAACAAATTTCGTCATGTTCGTGTTTCTCATTTCCCTTCAACACTCCAGCGCTGGATAGATCTTCGCTTCCATGATCAAAAATGTAGAATAAGGGCGAAAACAAAGAATATAGGTTAGTTCTCTTTAGATGTCTTTTTCGCGGGTAGATCTTATTTGACATACGTTTCCGATGTTATGCATGCATGGAATCTAAAGTATAATGAATTAATGGGGAAAAAGAATAAAAAAGTAGTTCCGGTAGGAGTGAAATATTTCACTGCAGTGAAAATATCAAAATTTATTTCACTGTGAAATTACAGGACTTCACTGCTAGGAATGTAATAATATGTATAAATTCACCGAAATTGGGAGTACGAACTCGTACATTGTCGGCTTTTTAAAAAATTCCAAAGAGTTCTGGACATATTTAAATCTAGTAATTAATGTCTTACATAAACAGCTATATTGTATGAAGCCCTTTGATACTTTAAATCTTTCGTGAAAGCGCACGAAACTTGATCATGTAAACTAACAACAAATTACACGAAATGCTGACTTTGATGTTGTAAATGATATATAATATAGGTCTATATGTAATTGCAATTTACTAAGTATACACTATAGAGTCCGGGAAATACCAAAATCATAAAGTATTCATAATGCTTATAGATCATCCACCAATCATCTAGTTGTCCTAAATGTGTTATAAATACTTACTATTATTGCATAAAATGTGTGTATCCGGCCGTTATCAGCATTGCATAACGAGAAGAAACAGGGCCGAAATCGTGAAAAACCGGTTGTTAATCGGGAGGTTCTCGTGCAATATCGGACCGGTTTTGCACTCAAATATCCTCGATCGGGGATTCGTAATGAGTGATTCAGAAAATTGAAAATGAAGCCGAAACTTTGTCCTTTCCCTTTTCTGCGATGTAAAATCTTGCAAGACCCTCTTTACACCCTAATAAATAGTAAACTACTTATCTCCCAGTGTAATCATATCTGATGACGTAATATGGTGACGTGTACCGGTTTCTTGGAATCAAAAAGTAAACAGAAGGGCAGCTGGCGGATTTTAAACTAAAAGTGGATTTCGTTGACATGGAAAGATAGAGATTAGAATTTAGTGGCTGTTTATCTTATTGTAAGAGAATGGTCTACGTCAAATGTGGTGGTAAACCTATGTGATTCTTGTTCGTCTTTTAGATACTGATTTTTTTCCTTTACGACTTTTTTATTGAAATGAACGAATGTCCGAAACGTACCAGAGATATACTTCGGAAGTTCCGATCTTTTTTTATTATATTTCTCGCACTGAAATAAACGTTAGAATATCCAGAGTATGTTTCCGAAAGAAAACTTAGTCGAATTGTTACGATTTCGCCAACCAAAATGAAGATTTTGTCAGTAAAATGCGATGAAACTTGACTACATAGCTACACGATGAAAAGCTAACGGCCCGTGTAATGGATATCGTACACCCGCAATATATGTCAAGTCGAATGCGGGGAAAATCCGGTATCTGTCGGTGTAAATGTGCCTAAATTTTCACAAAGTTTTTAGTTATTCGTCTTATTGTATTACATTTCTTTGCAAATTCTTCACATTTTATGCAATAAAAGCGTCAAATCACGTTTTTTTCGATCGTTAACATTCTCAGAGGCCCACAAAATGGGTTATCGCCTTCGAGCTTTGCACTCAGACGATGACGCCTTTTTTGGGCCTCTGAGAATGTTAACGACCCCAAAAACGTGAATTAACCCTAAATTATACTAACTGGCAGAAGAAACGCAATTAACTAAGTAAACGATACAGAGGACTATTACAATCAACATTATGAAGTATTCATTATGTATATAGATCATCCACCAAACATCTAGTAGTTCTTAATGTGTTAAGTCACTATCATAGTAACTGACGAAAGAAACGCGCGAAGTAAATAGACATAACTGTGACAAGAAAATAACTAGATTATAAAGTATTCATTATGCTTATAGATCATTAGTTATTCATATACATGTAGTAATCTTTAATGTTTTATCCTTACTTAGCACTTTACTGACGGTAACCCATCGTTATATTCTATTTTAGTTGTAATTTGGTGAAGTTTACGAAATAGCTATTCGAATTCCCTACCCAGCATCCCAGATTTTACTAAATCTTCGGTGTAATTCTAAAATCTCGTATAAACAGCTTGATTGAAGCTGAAGTTAAAAAGTTTTATTATAGCACCGACAAAATATATTTATGGAATTAATATTTCTTGATACAAACTGGTTGTGTCGGAAGACGCCCCATAACAATAGCGAGATATTATACTTTTTGATAAATGTGTTTGTAACGTCTGTGAATTTGGAGTCTTTGAAGTCTTAAATTTTTGCCATCTGGCCTTAGTATAAAACTAGCTTGACACGTGTTTTCGATATTTGTTTGTGTGAAAAATGGGGAAAATGGGAAAGAGTGGGAAACTATTTCTGGAATTAATATTTCGTGATACAACGCCTTGTTTTGTAACTTGTTGATCTTATCATGGTGATTTCCATTGGTGGTGAACGCGGCCAAACAGAGGGACGATTTATCTCGAACAATGTATTCAGTCGGTGTTGTTATAAAATCTCCTAACTACGGCTTTATCGAAGCCGTAGTTAGGAGATTTTATAACAACACCGACAGTTTGTCAATACAAAACGGTTAACCCGGTCTATTTTTAGAACAAATTCATTGTCATTAGAATCAAAGTACTGAAAGTACTGTTAGAGAGCATGTTTGACACAACATGAAATCTTGTGATAATATTGCATAGTAACATAATTCATGCAAAACAATCCATGAATATAGGTGGAGCTGTATTAACAAAACATTTTAATCCAACGGCAAAATTTTAGACTGTCCCGAATCCAAAGATGTTGCAGACGACAATTTTAACTGAATGAAATTTTACATGTTTCTGTCTTTCTATATAGAAAACATTGTGGGAAATGAAGAATTTGCTTGTCATAAGCAGTTTCTTCATTTTCCACATTATTTTCTGAGGCTATTTTCCTGTGGGTGTCAAAAAGAGTCACTGTGTGGTAATGGGTTGAAAGAAAGCCCACCAAAACGTCACCAAAACATGACTTCATTCAAAAGGCTGCATAATGAGGAACTGTCCATCATAGTTTCTTACAAATTCAACCATAAATGGAGGAATGTGTTAAAAATGTATTGACAATAAAGTGAAGCCTCTTTTTCTGTGATGCAATATTGTATCACCAAACCTATCACCATTTTCTTCTTTTACCTCAATATTTTCCAAAGCTTGCTCTTATAGATACATTAAAACAAAGTTTTGTTTGGGAAAGGATAAGTTCAAATCAATTCATTCATAAATGTGTGAGAAGATGAGTTAATAGGAAAGTTACTCTAATGCCCCCTTTATCCATGACACAACATACTATCACCAAACAGCACAAGCTTTACAATAAATACACTCAGATAGTCACCCACTAGTAGAATTTCTGTCTGCGGAATGTGATTCTATTTTTGGACCATTTGCACTGTCCAAAATTTAGGCTACATGACTTGACCGCATGACCTGCATGACCCAATTGTGAATGGCAAATTACTACTCAGATCTCTTTTTTATTTAAGACTTGTTTAATACTTGATTTTTTGCTTCGATCATACATGCCATCTATTTTATATTATGACACATTTGACACGTAGACTATTCTATTTGTCATTTAGATCTTTTTGTCTTATTTGGGAGGAACTATTTTCGTTGTGCGGTTTGTAAAGTACATCTAAAGTACATTAAAGCATGATAAAATAAGAGAGTCATGCTCTCTAAAAAACTGATCTTTAAACTCACATTTAAACGCAAAATATCTATAGGCCTACCTTGATACAGAGAAAAACGTCCCTCGCTTTGGCCGAGTTCACCACCAGTGATTTCTGGCCAAATGAGTTTGTCTTTCGGATGGTGTTATATGAAAATGGTCGAAGCGAATTTGGTAGCTTTTCAACATAAACCTTGTAACTGCACCATTGTTAAGCTGCAGTTACGAGGTTTTCGTTTGAAAAGCGCCGATTTTTAATAAAAAAAAACTAGATCGGACATTTATCCAGGAAGAGAAGAAATGTCGATAGACGAAGTTTGGCTCATCGATCCAACAATATCCGTCTGTCCATAAACAAAACTGAAGTGTGTTCTTTCCTCACCCTTAACCAATTCCCACATGATGACGGCCTTTTGATAAACAAATCATTGTAGAAAATGAAATTTCTTGTGACAAGCAATGTTTTCATTTCCAAAATTGTTTCCTAGCTAGAAAGACCAAAAATATATAAAATTTCATTCACTTTAAAGTGTCGTTGGTAATGTTTTTGAGTTTGGAGTCTTTGAAGTCTAAATTTTTGCCATCTGGCCTTAGCATAAAACGAGCTTGACACGTGTTTTCGATATTTGTTTGTGTGAAAAATGGGAAAAATGGGAAAGAGTGGGAAACTATTTATGAAACTAATATTTCGTGATACAAACTCGTTGTGTCGGAAGACGCCCCATAACAATAGCGAGATATTATAGCTCTTGATAAATGTGGATCTGTAACACAGGGATCATGGATGAGAGAATATTGGGAAACGAAATTTGGCGATTCAGCAAGTGTATTGACTACGCCTTGTTTGGTAACGTGTTGATTTTATCATGGTGATTTCTGGCCAAATGAGTTTGTCGAGATGGTATTTTGAATATAAAAATGGTCGAATTACATTAATTTTATTTGTAAAAAAAGGCCTTCACACAGTATCTCGTTATTATACGATAACCATAAACACCATTTAAAATTGGTCCTAACCATTGTTGTCTGTGGCATTGCACTCAAGTGAAAATATTGATGTCTACGAAATTTGGGGATTCAGTAAATTAGGTACATGTCTAGTTGGCAACTTTTCGACTTTTTACGAACATTTCCTATTACACGATTTCGTACTAAAACGTAAGTGCCAAGGCATGGTGCACATTTACAATTTAAAACTACATTATACATATTTTTCAGCATTTTCCCAAACAATTGATAAAGAGTTCATCGTTTTTAGATCATAGTTAAAGTATCCAAACCCTCAAAAGCTCCAAAGAGCCAGAGGTAAAATTTGAAAAGTGCCAATAATTCCTAAAGTGTGTTACAATTCATTTCCAAATACAAACATAAGCATTTTGCACGGTTTAGAATTTTAATTAATGCATACTTATGGAAATATTTGGGATAAATGTTCAAATTACCCCCCTTTCATATGAATATAGAGTAAAAATATTTGTAAATCATTTTCTTCTTGAAGCATAATTTTGAAATCTGGTGCGGTGAATCTACTTATGTGAAGTGTATTTACATGTGTGTGTAATTTGATGCATTTCGTATGGCTAGAAAGTGTTATTTTTTTCATGGTCTGTAAACCTTAAATCTTAATGTATTTTCTGTCCCAGTGAAAGATTCTCTTCCCTTTCTCCCTCCCGTAACACCATAATGTAAAACCAAGCCATTGTGTCTGGAGAGGCCCCATAACAATAGTAAGATAATTAGATATTATAGTTCTTGATAAATGTGAATCTGTAACACAGGGATCAAGGATGAGAGAATATTGGGAAACGAAATTTGGCGATTCAGCAATTGTATTGACTACGCCTTGTTTGGTAACGTGTTGATTTTATCATGGGGATTTCTGGCCAAATGAGTTTGTTGGATGGTAATCCGAGTTTACTCTGTTGAAATTCGCTCTTTGATATGTTGATGCCGCTCATTTGTAAATGAACGACATCAACATATCAAATAGCGAATTTCATCAGAGAAAACTCGGATTAGTCTGATGGATGGTGTTGTATGAATATGGTCGAAACGCGTTTCGACGCTTTTCAACAAAAACCTCGTAACTGCAGCTTGTTCTAAGCTGCAGTTACGAGGTTTTGTCGAAAAACGGCGATTTTTATCATAAAAAACTAGATCGGACATTTATCCAGGAAGAGAAGAAATGTCAATAGACGAAGTTTGGTTCGCCGAATCAACAATGTCCGTCTGTCCATAGACAAAACTGAAGTGTGTTCTTTCATCATCCTTGACCAACTCCGACATGATGACGGCCAACAAGATATGACTTTGATAAACCATTATAGTAAATGAAGAAATTTCTTGTGACAAACAATGTTTTCACTTCCCACATTGTTTCCTTGTTAGAAAGATCAAAAATATAAAATTTCATCCACTTGAAATTCAATCTCCTTCGCATTTATCTCCCCTGAATTTGGGTTGGGGAGATCTCTGCCGGCACAGCTTGAGTTACCATGATTTCAGGTAATTGATTTTTTTATTTTGATTTTTATTTAAAAAAGTAAACATGCTTTAAGTTATGTTTTAAGAATATGAGGCGTCAGATATGAATCCAAATAAAAATATAATTGGATTTAAAAAATGATTTCAAAAATATAAATAGATTTCCGCCATCTTTACGGCATCACGCGACATTCTCCATGGTCACGTGATTTATATGCATGCAGTGATAATGTAAGGCATTGTCGCTATGTGGAGTTTGCTTGAAATTGTCATTTGTAACGTCTTTGAATTTGGAGTCTTCGATGTCTTAAATTTTTGCCATCTGGCCTTAGCATAAAACTAGCTTGACACGTGTTTTCGATATTTGTTTGTGTGAAAAATGGGAAAAATGGGAAAGAGTGGGAAAACATTTCTGGAATGAATTTTTCGTGATACAAACTGGTTGTGTCGAAAGACGCCCCATAACAATAGCGAGATTTTATAGTTCTTGATAAATGTGAATCTGTAACATAGGGATCATGGATAAGAGAATATTGGGAAACGAAATTTGGCGATTCAGCAATTGTATTGACTACGCCTTGTTTGGTAACGTGTTGATTTTATCATGGGGATTTCTGGCCAAATGAGTTTGTTGGATGGTAATCCGAGTTTACTCTGTTGAAATTCGCTCTTTGATATGTTGATGCCGCTCATTTGTAAATGAACGACATCAACATATCAAATAGCGAATTTCATCAGAGAAAACTCGGATTAGTCTGATGGATGGTGTTGTATGAATATGGTCGAAACGCGTTTCGACGCTTTTCAACAAAAACCTCGTAACTGCAGCTTGTTCTAAGCTGCAGTTACGAGGTTTTGTCGAAAAACGGCGATTTTTATCATAAAAAACTAGATCGGACATTTATCCAGGAAGAGAAGAAATGTCAATAGACGAAGTTTGGTTCGCCGAATCAACAATGTCCGTCTGTCCATAGACAAAACTGAAGTGTGTTCTTTCATCATCCTTGACCAACTCCGACATGATGACGGCCAACAAGATATGACTTTGATAAACCATTATAGTAAATGAAGAAATTTCTTGTGACAAACAATGTTTTCACTTCCCACATTGTTTCCTTGTTAGAAAGATCAAAAATATAAAATTTCATCCACTTGAAATTCAATCTCCTTCGCATTTATCTCCCCTGAATTTGGGTTGGGGAGATCTCTGCCGGCACAGCTTGAGTTACCATGATTTCAGGTAATTGATTTTTTTATTTTGATTTTTATTTAAAAAAGTAAACATGCTTTAAGTTATGTTTTAAGAATATGAGGCGTCAGATATGAATCCAAATAAAAATATAATTGGATTTAAAAAATGATTTCAAAAATATAAATAGATTTCCGCCATCTTTACGGCATCACGCGACATTCTCCATGGTCACGTGATTTATATGCATGCAGTGATAATGTAAGGCATTGTCGCTATGTGGAGTTTGCTTGAAATTGTCATTTGTAACGTCTTTGAATTTGGAGTCTTCGATGTCTTAAATTTTTGCCATCTGGCCTTAGCATAAAACTAGCTTGACACGTGTTTTCGATATTTGTTTGTGTGAAAAATGGGAAAAATGGGAAAGAGTGGGAAAACATTTCTGGAATGAATTTTTCGTGATACAAACTGGTTGTGTCGAAAGACGCCCCATAACAATAGCGAGATTTTATAGTTCTTGATAAATGTGAATCTGTAACATAGGGATCATGGATAAGAGAATATTGGGAAACGAAATTTGGCGATTCAGTAATTGTATTGACTACGCCTTGTTTGGAAACTTGTTGATCTTATCATGCTGATTTCTGGTCAAATGAGTTTGTCTGATGGATGGTGTTATATGAATATGATCGAAACGTATTTCGTCGCCTTTCAACAAAAACCTCGTAACTGCAGCTTGTTTAAAGCTGCAGTTACGAGGTTTTTGTTGAAAAGCGGCGATTTATTATAAAAACAAGAACAAACTAGATAGGAAAGAGTTCTTCGTCTTTTTATCCAGGAAGAGAAGAAATGTCGATAGACGAAGTTTGGTTCGTCGATTCAACAATGTCGGTCTGTCCATAAACAAAACTGAAGTGTGTTCTTTCCTCACCCTTAACCAATTTCCACATGATGACGGCCAAGAAGATATGACTTTGATAAACCGTTGTGGTTAATGAAGAAATTTCTTGTGACAAACAATGTTTTCATTTCCCACATTGTTTCCAAGCTAGAAAGACCAAAGATAATAAAATTTCATTCACTTTAAAGTGTCGTTCGTAATGTTTTTGAGTTTGGAGTCTTTGAAGTCTAAATGTTTGCCATCTGGCCTTACATGTAGCACAAAACGAGCTTGATACGTGTGTTTGATATTTGTTTCTGTCTTGAAAGTGTGTGTAATAAATTTCTGGAATTAATATTTGGTGATACAAACTTGTTGTGTCAGAAGACGCCCCATAACAATAGCGAGATATTACAGTTCTTGATAAATGTGGATCTGTAACACAGGGATCGTGGACGAGAGAATATTGGGAAACGAAATTTGGCGATTCAGCAATTGTATTGACTACGCCTTGTTTGGTAACGTGTTGATTGCATCATGCTGATTTCTGGCCAAATGAGTTTGTTGGATGGATTGTGTTATATGAATATGGTCGAAACGCATTTCGTCGCTTTTCAACAAATCCTCGTAACTGCAGCTTATTTCAAGCTGCAGTTACGAGTTTTTTGTTGAAAAGCTGCGATTTTTTAATAAAAAAAATAGACCGAAAAGAGTTAGGCTTATGTGCCCGTTTAATCCAGGAAAAGAAATGTCGATAGATAAAGTTTGCCGATTCAACAATATCTGTCCTTTACTAAGCTAAATTATGTTCATTCCTAATTTTTAGGTCGGGAAATCTCTTCGAGATTTTCCTAACTATAGCTACGCAACGCTTGTAACTTTTTTCTATCTTTTTCTATCTTTGACTCGTATCTGCGGCTTTGTTTTATCTGCAGATACGAGGTTTTCGATATCATCTGGCCGCCGCATAGTCGTTTGTCTGAGTCCGCCGCGAAAAAGTAGACCTACCCTTGAACAATTCAAAATTGCTCAAATAACAAAATAATCGTTAATAGACTTTCATTTCCTAATTGTTTTATCAAAACAGTGCAGCAGTTTGCTCATAAGTGCGAAAACTATCAACCTCTCTTTTTTTTTTGGCGAAAAGGTTGATAATTGGTGTGGCAGACTAGAGCAGACGAGAATTTCATCACCAACACAAATAACTGCGACACAGTTCGTTTAATCGGACATTTCCGTAAAGTACTCGTAGAGACACGGAAAATCTATTTATATCCTGAGTGTAGTCAAGTCCTCCTCCTTGTTCAATCGCTATGCGCATAATTTACAACACATGCATTGTATCGGGTTATAATAACGTGTAAACACTTCGCGGTGTAAAGCTAGTATATTAGGCCAATGCTTTGACCAACCAAAGTGTTACCGTAACGGCGTTGTACGAACTTTTGGCCGTCCTGAGTACCAACAACGTAATTTTCGTGATATATTCATCCTTATTTATCCAGGCTTGGGTTTAACGGGTATTAAGTAATCTTTCTTCGACCTGGGTTTGAGATATAGGCTATTTATGAGTTAATTGTAGGGTTCTGTCTCTGCAGAAAAAAGGGGTGATAGAGTTGTCTCTTTCACAAACGACAGAAAGAACAATTCCCAAGTAAAAGCTAATGCGAAAAGAAAAAAGGACATCAAAAATAAAAAGAAAACAAGATCTAGATTTGTGTGCAGAAAATACGAGCTTACTTTTTCAAATTCTGAGTTTAACACACATGTTATTAGAATTGTTGATCAATTTTTATGGTTTAACCTTTACCATTATTTACAATGTACTATATTGTAAATTCAATGATCTAGATCTAGTCAGTTTTCATGTCACTTTTGTGAACCATGCTAAAGTGACAATTCACAATTATTTGTACATAAATTTTACATTTATTCTATCTGAAAGAGCATGTTTTCTTATGAAAATTCTGAAAATTTCAAGCCAAAATATTGAACCGTTTACGAGAAATATATGTTTTTGTGCTTAAATTAAACAAATTGTTGTGGACAACAGTTAAGATTTATATAGAATTTGTTATTTTGTCTCAACTATAAAGGCGTATTTTCGCTTATAAATAACAACTTCAAAAACTGATAGCATTTCTATGCATTAGAATAAACAATCTTTGCATAAGACATACTTTCAAAAAATGAAAAAAATGCGAAATGTCACTTTAATTTTAACTTCATTTCTCATTCTGAATTTTGCTCAGAAATTTTCCCGTCATAATATTAATATTTTTCATCGTGCAAAGTTTAACCTTTCCTAAACAGTGATATGTAAAAATGCTCTCATGCCCGTAGGAAGCAATTCGATAAAGGGGGAGGGGGCTCAAAACTCTGTCCGGGTTTGTGTCTGAACATTTAGGGACTAAATTGGCTTTTTCTTCAATTTTCTATGTAAAATGAGGAAAATTCGGTATTTTTGACCAACACTTGGGGCTTATCCCCTCCCTCCCTTCCGTAGCCCCAACCTTTGCTTTCGGGACTGCATCAAAATCGGAATACTGTTGCTAATGTCAAGTTTGTGTTGATAATTTAGATAAATATTCATGTAAAGTTTAGCCGAAGAGTTGTTGAAAGATAGATTGAGACTAAGAAAAAATGTTGGATATCAAAATGTATTCGTTTTGCCACCATGTTTCCTGAAATCTTTTTTATAATGGATATCAAAATGATATAATGTTTTACAAACTGTTAACCCAGACAATTCATTAAAACAGTCCATTCGTAATGAGATTCATGTGACGTCGGATCTTTTCTGACAACGCCGTAAACATTTTTAACATACGGTTACCCGTTCAACACGGACACGTTACGACTTAAAAAATTGACACTTTCCATCACCGAATGTTTACGGCATCACCGGAAAAAAATACGACATCGTGTAATGGATTTGGTTTATTTGGGTTTTATGAAGTTTTCAACTAGATCTAATAGGGTCATATCGCGGCGGGACGTGTAATGGAGTAGATCTATATTGTTGACAATTACCCTTTCGTCTACTATGATTTCTTCTCTAGAAATTATATCAAATTTTTGCTTATGTAAACTCGGGAATTAGAGTATAAGGGTTAATTTTAATGATAACATCAGATAACAACATTGAGAATCTTTTAAGAATTCAATGTAAATTTAAGAAAATTGACCACATACTGTATTTCGAATCCTCTGTTTCCCGACCTTCAGTACTATCAGTACTTTGATTAATATTTCTTTTTACAAGAACCATCTGTTAAGATTGTTTTTCATAACAACTACGCCACCTCAAAACACTCTTATTTGAGATAACTACATTACGATAGATACAAAAATGGGATACGTCCTTATAACGATTAGCGAGATATTACACGGTGGATAATTACGCGATACAAAAATTTCACAAAATTTTGGTTGATCTTCAATAATTTTTTATCTGCGGATTTTTTACAAAAAAAACATCTACCACGTTCATCTAATTTCTGTAGTTTTTTTTCTCAACTTCTTAGCATCAAACCATTTTTAAATCTGTCACGTATACAGATTTGTTGATTTTTTCTGCAATTGTTATATCACGGTATTCCCGGCCGAGATTTATAAGTGCTCGACAACAGATACAAATGGGAAGACGCCCCTATAACAATATCGAGATATTATCGATCTTGATTGATTTCGTTCTCACGGTGGATACTCACGTGTTGCAACAATTTCAGAAAATCTTCAATAATTTTGTTAACACGAGACCGATTTGAATTCGGTTTGGAGTAGAGAAAGTGGACATACGTCACGCATTAGATGGACGCACAGGATATTTGAAAATTCAGCTGAAAAAATGTTATTGAATATCAACCAAAATTTTGGTTGATCTTCAATAACTTTTTATCAGTTGATTTTTTTTTAAAAATCCACCACGTCCAGCCTATTCCTGGCATTTTTTCCCACCTTCTCTGCTTCAAATCAAATTCAAATTGGCCAAGTATTAACAAAAAATATTGAATTATCTGAAATTCTGAGTCACGTGATTATACATAAATACACCGTGGTTCTGTAACATAAGATCAAGCGAAGGGAAAACTATTAGACTAAATTCAGTAAGTGTCTGTTTGGTAGGCCTACGTTTGTAACTTGTTGATTTTATCAAGATGATTTCTAACCAAATGAGTTTGACTTTATGGCGTAGGCTTTGTTGAAAGTGGTTTTTTGGCATATTTCTTATCCGAGAAGAAAGGAAATATTGGTAGACAAAATGGCGATTTAGATCTTGCTTGGCAAAATTTCTTTTATTCAAGAAGATTTCTCGACAAACAAGTTTTTCCAATGGCAATATGAATATGACCAAAGCGGAAATGTCCAAAATACTAGATTGCAAATAGTTTAGTGACCATTCTTTTTCGAGAAGTAAACATTGATAGACGAATGTCCGCCGAATCAACAGTTTGTATTGATTGTACTGTGTTTGGACACTTGTTGATTTTATCTTGAAGATTTCTGGCTAAATGGGGCTGTCCTTTCGCGTTACGAATAGTTATCCTTTTATTCCTTCTCTATTTCTTGATTTTGTACCGTTTTAATTATGTTTTGCATGTACGAGGGGCGTTCAATTAAAAGTGGTACTAATGGTCCACCATACCACACGGTTCTATAGAACTAGTGATGCTTGCGGCCATCTGATGGGAAAATTACTGTCTATACTTGGTCAAAGTTTGAGACAAATTCGTTGACTCTTTCAAAAGTTATAGAGCTTTTAAGTTGGTCCAGTCATATACACTGGCTATTTCGCTGTGCGCAAAATGGAAAACGAACCTGAAGTAGGATGTACGGGTCTACATTAAAGGTCGCATAGGCTTTGAAATATCTGGATCACATGTATATAATGAACTATATCTGATTCGTGGACATTCGAACGCTGAATATACGTCAGCTTTTAGGAAGATAATAAAAATTGAAACTGGTAAAATTGGCCTGAATGATACCCCCCTCTCAAGCAACCCGGGTGGAGCTAGTACCAAAGCAAATGTTGCTGTAGATTCCGACTTGACCAAACAAGACTCATAGTTCAATGTGCAAGAAATAGCAGATAAAGTTGGTTTTTCATCGGGGGTACGGTATACGATTTTGACGAAAGGGTTGAAACACAGACAGGTTTATGCCCATTGGGTCCCCCACTTGCTGCATAAAGAACAGAGAGCCAACGTGCAAAATATATTTTGAAATAATGCAATAAAATCAACAAATGTGGACTTTCTGAGCTTTATACATATGATTGAATAATAATCTACTACTGCAGGCACTAATGGCGTGTCATTAGCACGCAATGGTTACGAAAAGATCAGACAAGATCCGTAATAGCCAAAAACTTAAAAGCGCGGCAAAAGTTTTGTACGCGGTAATTTTCAAATGTAACGGATTTATTGTTCAAATTACTGTTTCAAATAGTGCATCTATCGCCGGTCATTCATACAAGAAATGTATGTCGGCGAAAGTAAAGAAATATCACCAAAAGAGCAGGTCTAGGACCGGCTAAAGAGGCATGTACCAAATCCATGACAACGGAGCTGTCCACATGTGTCATCTTGCCCAAGACTTCCTGAAAGAGACACATGCTGCACAGCGTGATCATCCACCCTTATAGCCGGTCTTAAGCCCCAGTGGCTTTTTGTGTTCCCCATGATGAAGAAAAAAGCCTCTGGTCGTCGGTATAGGCATTCATGTTCCATTATGCAGTGCAATTTTCCAGTGTCTGCGGGGTGTTCCAAAAGAGACCCAATTATTGGCATATAAGTAATGGATCTCAAAACTTTAGAAGTGTGTATGTGTCAGAGAGGATTACTTCGAAGGATTGAAGAAACTTAAAATTGAATTGCGACATAAAAATGGCTGATAAAACCCCAGTTCCAAAATTAATTGAACGTCCCTCGTATTAAGGCTGAATACTCGTAATATCGCCATTTTGAAATTCACCAATCATTGGATTTTTTCGAGCGTCGTCGTTACGAATCCGAACCGATTCGGGCGCGGTCGTAAACATTCGGCGGTGGAAAGTTCCACCACCGAATGTTTTCGATGTCGCCCGATCACTTCCGACGTCGCCCGAGTCTCATTAGGGTTGGACTACCTTAAATGTTGGTCTTGTGCAACCACAGTATTTTAAACTGGAATGATATGTACTATGGTATACGAGGGACGTTCAATTAATTATGGAACTGGGATTCTATAAGCCATAGTTATGTCGCAATTCAATTTTAAGGGGGAATGCTCCAGTTTCCTAAATTTTTTCCCAATAATAGAATTTATTTATATTTTGTATGTTGAAATTACATGTTATTACCAATTGAAAAATAAAATAAAAATGGATGGTCAGCGATCTTGTTTGAATTTTATGGGCATTCGTATCACATACCCCTACAGCGGAAAAATGCACAATTTCTTGCACCTGTCCAAGGTCACTAAAATGCTAATAAAATGCTGTATATTCATTGTTTAGTTCCGAAAACGGATTTAAAGTAACGTCTTACATTTAAAAAGAACAGAAAACCCAAAATATGTGCTATTATAAACGCGTAAATATATAAAACAACATGTTCATGTGTTCGGTTAGATCAACGAAGCTGGAGTGTTTTGTGTCAAATTTTGCATATTTTTGGAAATATTTCAAGTTCTACATAATAGAATTTGATAAAACTCCGTCATTGTATTAAGCAACATGTCCTGGTAATAATTGAAAAAGAAAATGTATAGGTCAGCGCACTTATTAATGAATTACAGCAATTTTTATCAGCTACACATGAATAAAATGACGCAAAACTGTGGTAACTGCATACACACTTACGACTGTCTTGCTCTAAATAATCGATTTCCATCTTGAGGAAATCAGTTTCGAATAATAAATACAATTTTACCGTCGAAAATGGTAAATTGTAATGATGTGTTATATTATTGAAAATATGGTAGCGAAACATATTGGTACGAAACATTTAATTTACTACAGTAATGACCGAGTGTTCCGAAAAACTGGAGCATTCCCCCTTAAGTTTCTTCAATCCTTCGAAGTAATCCTCTTTGACACCCACACACTTCTGAAGTTTTGAGATCCATTACTTATATTCCAATAAATGGGCCTCTTTTGGAACGCCCCGCAGACACTGGTAAATTGCACTGGATATGGAACATGAAGGCCTATACCGACGAGCAGAGGCTTTTTTCGTCATCATGGGGAACACAAAAAAGCCACACGGGCTTAAGCCCGGCTATAAGGGTGGATGAATACGCTGTGCAGCATGTGTCTCTTTCAGGAAGTCTTGGACAAGATGGCACCTGTGGACAGCTCCGTTGTAATGGATTTGGTACATGCCTCTTTAGCCGGCCCCAGACCTGCTCTTTTGGTGATATTTCTTTACTTTCCCCGACATGCAATTCTTGTATGAATGACCGGCAATAGTGGTACTATTTGAAACAGTAATTTGAACAATACACCCGTAACATTTGAAAATTACCGCGTACAAAACTTTTCCCGCGCTTTTAATTTTTTGACTATTACGGACCTTGCCTGATCTTTTCGCAACCATTGCTTGCTAATTACACGCAATTAGTGCTCATAATAATAGATTATTGTTCAATCATATGAATAAAGCTCGGAAAGCCTACATTTGTTGCATTTATTGCATTATTTCAAAATATATTTTGCGCGGGGTGCTCTCTGTCCTCTAGGCAGCAGGTGGGGAACCCAATGGGCATAAACCTTTTGTACCTTTTTATTGATGTTTTTGTCAGAATGAATGGTTTCTATATTTATTCACGTATTAAGGTTGAACACTCGTAATATCGCCATTTTGAAATTCATTAATCATTGGATTTTTTCGAGCGTCGTCGTTACGTATCCGAACGTATTCGGGCGCGGTCGTAAACATTCGGCGGTGGAAAGTTCCACCGCCTAATGTTTTCGACGTCGCCCGAATAATTCCGACGTCGTGCAATCACAGTACATGTATGTTTAAACTTGAATGACGTGTCTTTAGTGTTGTAAGTTAATCATTGAATATCAGAACTAGGTCATTGGTCAAGATAATGCCCAGAATAAGGCCAATGTTGACATTTATAGATTTAGTTCTATTTAGCATATAGCGCGCGATAAATGACCTGGCAGAGCATATCAGGCTAATTGATAAAGATGCTCTGTCAGGTTATTCATCATGAGCTATTGGCTGACAATACATAGCAGTATGTTCAAAATGATTTGGAAGGATCTGCTGCGACCTTATCGCCCAATCTATGTCACAGTTTGAAGTATTTGTGGTTAGGGATTGGTTGTTTACCACTAGAATAAATATTACTGTAGAATACAAGGTTAATCATTGATTGTCCGAACTATGTTATTGATTAAGTTTCATTGGTCAGAATAAGGTCAATGTTGACTTATCTTGTTCCAGTAAAAAGAGAGAATGAAACGTTGCAAACAATATATTATCGCTCTTCAAGATCAATCTCTCGCGCAGTTCTGAGCCATTATCCGTTCATTTTTATTTTGTATTTTTCGATACACTTAAAGTGACATTTCACAATTATTTTTACATATTATATTAAATTTTACTTTTATTCTATCTGAAAGATCATGTTTTCTTATAAAAATTCTGAAAATTTCAAGCCAAAATATTCAACCGTTTACGGGAAATATATATTTTTGTGCTAAAATTAAACAAATTGTTGTGGACAACAGTTCAGATTTATATAGAATTTGTCATTTCTGTCTCAACTTCGAAGGCGTATCTTCCGCTTATAAATAACAGCTTCAAAAACGGATAGCATTTCTTCGCATTAGAATAAACAATCTTTGCATCAAGACATACTTTTAAAATATGAAATAAATGTGAAATTGCACTTTAACAAATCGTATTTATGCATAGTGGATAATTATGCTGTAATTGCAAAACCACGTGAATATAACACAAGTATTTTGTAAAAAAAAGAACAACATTCAACAGGCCCGTAGGAAGCAAATTAAAAGGAGAGGTGTGTGTATGTGTGTGTGTGTGGGGGATCAAGCCCCTGTCCGGGCCAGTTTCTGAATATTGGAGGGGCTAATTGGAATTGTCCCTAAATTTTCAGAGTAAAATCAAGAAAATTCGGCATTTAAGCGCCCCCCCCCACCCCAACAATCCTGTTCCTACGGGCCTGTATAAAATATGAACCAACTTTCAAAGACGTGTTTCTTTTTACTCTGTAATCTTTTCCAAAACTAAAAATTTTTAAATCCGTCAAAATTTAAAAAAAAAAAAAAAAAAAAAAAAAAAAAAAAAAAAAAAAAAAATACAGGCAACAAAATGGAACCAGATTAGATCTTGTTTCAAAACTGTTTATGTACGCGTATTAGTCTAGAAAACATACGAGGGGTAAAAAGATGCGGATTATCATGTTTACTTTCGAGGATTTTTATGGACGTTATTGCTAAAACCATCCATCGTTTGAAATAAGGATTAATCGTAACGCCTAATGCCAGGACCCCGTTTCCCCCGTCCCGACAATTCTATGTATATATTTCCATCGATTACCATCTGGTATTCCATATTTGGATAGATACCAAAATATATAGATCATAACAAAATATCCGGAGGTGCCAGTGCGTTCAGCAGTTTTCCAGTTACAAATAACTAACCTTTTCAAGGGGCCCAACGTACACGAGTTTTTGTGGTCAATGATATCGCCAATGGTCAAAGATGGCGGCGAAATGTGTGAATAGGGTTAGATTTTTTGGAGAGGGAGGTTAATGTGTAGATCTATTTCCATATAGTCGCTTTTCAACAAAAACCTCGTAACTGCAGCTTGATTCAAGCTGCAGTTACGAGGTTTTCGTTGAAAAGCGATATACTTTTACGGATCAAGCTATCTTAGTGAATGTTTCTATCATAAAGAAGACGACTCGGGAATAGAAAATGCTAACAAGTTAAAAGATATTCAATAGATTGATACCGTTTGAAAAAGGTCCTTCTCTCAACTTGAACAACAAATGTAAAATTTTGTAAACTTTGTAGAAATTAATGTCTAGAATGTTCATGATTTTTGTCACTTGAAACAAGTGCTAGTATGGGAAAGGATTAAATTCATTCCTTACTAAAATGTGCAAGAAATTGTCAATATTTCACTGTCTGGACCAAACAATAATTGAAGTATTTAGTGAAATTATCTTTGACTTCTAACGATAACTAATATGGCTGCTACTCTAACCCTTTCCCAAACGATAAAAATAGGGTGGTCCAAACTCAAAGATGTTGCAAACGACAATTTCATGTAAATGGCATTTTACGTTTTGGTGTTTCTTGGTAGAAAACATTGTGAGGAATGAAAAAAACATTTTTCTCATTTTCCACAATGTTTTCCCAAATGTTTGTCTTGAGGAGCATAAGAAGTTGTCAATGCGTGGAAATGGGTTCCGAAACAAGGCCTGATTTTGACATATCCAAGGAAATAACCCCGATGATCAGTCTTTTTCTCAGTTTCTCTAACTGCTTTCCAGGTTACGATTCTCAGATAAATTTATATAATGTTTTTTTTTTCATCTGCAATACTTGACTTTGGACCAGCCATATATCTTTTTATTTGGGAAACACGACAAAGAACAGTGTGATACTGTATCCTCCCAACTTTATTATATTATGGTAATTCAGTGTCTGGAAATATTCATACAGTGACCCTACATCACTTAAGGTCAACTGTCAACATGAAATGGACGTACTGTCGGTTCTCATTATCTCAAATTATCGTTATTTCGAAGTGGAATACTTGGTCTTTAACTTGAAGTCATACGGAACACGACAAAAACATCATTCAAGATAAAAAGATTTTTGGCTTTTGATATTGTATATTTACTTTTCTATTTCATACGTGTATGTAAAAACTAAAGACTCACAAGTATGTTGTAATAATGCATGTGCATATCTATATAGGTTGAACAGTTAAAGCACTACAATAAATACGTTTCAACTTTAAGAAAATTAAAGGGTACTGCAGAAAAGTAACCATTAAAAAGAAATAATCCGTTGTTAGGTTGCAGGCTGTTTCAACCTATAGGTATTGATTTGAGTGCTTCAATCGCAAAACAACTTGTTTGAACTTTTCTCTTTCCGTTTTAACTGTTTCCAACACTATACTGGTTTGGTAGATTATATTTTCTTCCAAACTTCCACCGTTATTTTTTCCTTAAAACTTTGATCCATTAAAGGTTTGCTAGTTTTGCGGATAAAATGTTACCAATGTGCTATACAGTTAAAGCAGACATTACCAAAGTTTACTAATAGCTCAATGAACATTGATTTCGTAAAATTTGGCCGTAGGTTCAAGTTAGTAAAATGGTACCCAGAATCATTTGTTGACAAGAATCAGAACTAACCTGTCTGTATTTTATATTTAGATCTAATTGCAGACTACTGTATTCGGATATACAATGACTCCCGTGGGACACATGAATACATTACAGATGGAATATATTATTACTCTTTTTGGTTATAATTAAGGCTTTCGGTAAATTGATTAGCATACTGTTTTCAGTGTGCCTAGTTCTTGTTACACCTTAACCCAGTCCCAAACAAACAATGTTTTATACAACAAAAGGAATGTTGACTAGGTGATTGTAGAGACAAATTTCTCCTTGTGCCTCAATATTTTCAGTGCTATACTGCTATACTGATTTTAATCATTATTAACATTCTTGTTCTTGTCGTCTGCAGCCGTTTTGAAATTAAAAAAAAAAAAAAAAAAAAAAAAAAAAAAAACCATGTTTACCGCTTAGGAGAGGGAATAAGTCTTTATATTAGTAATGATGGTGAAAGTATAATCCATCAGCGATCAAGTAATGTTTATAATCAAAACTATAACCATATAAAACACACAATTAGGCTAAAGACACATATGGAAATCCTGGTTATTATTGCTATAATTTTTATCTGTCTATCCTATATTTACAAAGTGGGTATGGTCTATATTTCTGGCGAGAATCAGTAGGTCTATATACCCTATTCATGGCGGGAACCTGTATATTTCACTGTGAGTATACATGCACTTAAAGTACAAGGGCGGATCCAGATTTTTTTCCAGGGAGGGTCCAAGCCTTTTTCCAGGGGATCCCAGCCCAAATGACAACTATACATGTGTTATATAGCTAACTTTATCAGTGAATGTTAGTCGTGATTTGAAAAGTTAGATCTAATGGCTCTAACCATGGGAAGAAAACTCACAAATTTGAATTTTCTTTAGTTTTTTTTAAAGTCAAAATTTGACTTCTCTGTATTTTTCATAGGGGTCCGTCGAACTCCGGGGGGGGGGGGATCAGGACCCCCCATCCTCTCTAGATCCGCCCATGTAGCAGCTACTCACCTGGTAAAAAAGGTTAACTCCAAATACAGAATAAGGGGAATGTATTTCCAAATTCAACAAAGGAATCACTAGATATTTTACATAAGTCAATACCCCGGTATTAACAAGCTTGAATGAATGTACTCATAGTAACTTGGTACCGCTTTTCACTCGTACAATTTTATGTGCGAACACCTTATTTCACTTTTATTCCGATAATTATGCGATTTTGCATAACAGTTCTGCATTAAATTGACCATAATTTTACCCCCATTTCCTGCATTGCCTTCAATCAAACATCACCTTGAGTCAGAACCAGTCATTCATTGTTTGTGAATGATTTAACAATGATTATATAAATCCCATCCAATTTCACATTAAATGCCGCAACCTTTCATTTCATTTTTAAAATTCTCATAAAGTAGCACATTTCTTGCAGACTCCATAGTCGGTTATAATTTCTCACAAAACCTATCCCATGAATCCAAATATCCGTCAAAATATGGCCTCTTGATCAAACACAGCAATCATAAATTGGCACTTTTCAACAAAAACCTCGTAACTGCAGCTTTAAACAAGCTGCAGTTACGGAGTTTTCGTTAAAAAGCATCCGAATATTTCCAACAATAAAATATCGATGTTTTTCAACAGAAACCTCGTAACTGCAGCTTAAAACAAGCTGCAGTTACGGGGATTTCGTTGAAAATCATCGGAATATTTCCTGCAATAAAATATTACGATAAACGTTCGGACATATTTGACTAGGAAAAGTCCTATATTAAACATAACAGCAGAATTCATACAGAAATCAATCCATTTCGGCCTGTTCATGAAAATTGGCACAGTGTTTACTTGTTGATTTCGTCTAGGCTGGTATTATTTAACTTAAATGCACACATTTATACCTCACGATAAATGACCTGGCAGAGCAGCCCATGCTAATCGAATGGAATGCTCTGCCAGGTCAATTATCGCCCGCTATAGTAACTAGCTTTTGTTAAAATACCATTCCCAAACATTGACGCTTTTTGACGCCCTTTAAGATAAAGGCTTTGGAAAACATTGTGGAAAATGAAGAAATTGATTGTGAAAAGTAATTTCTTCATTTCCACAATATTTGCTACACAAAAAGACCAATCAATATAGAATTATATTCATTTGAAATTGTCGTCTGCATCATTTTTGAATTTTGAACACTCCAAAATTTTGCCGTCTGGTAATGGGTTAAATATACTAGTATGCCTATTAACTTGAATTTGCAAAAGACGTTCGCACATGTTGGGAAAAGTCATGTTTTAAATAAAGCAACAGAATTCAGACAGAAATCAATTCATAGCAGCTCGCTTACGTGTATAATTACATAGGCCTACATTTAGTAATTTGCTTGTCTTTGATAGATGATAACTAGTAAATATGTGTGTAACAAAATGCATATTTGAAATGTCATAGACATAAACAAATATCGATGTTTTTTTTTCTAATTTCTTTAAACAAACTATGGTTACCAGTTTTTATGACAAACAATTATATACTGAGGAGAGGCCTGGGCAGCGTTCAGTAGACAAACTGTTAGCTAACGTTACCAACATTCGCAACTTCTTTGACCCAAATTTGACAGAATTGACCGAGTATTCCGAATGAAAGGGCTAACTGTTAGCTAACGTTTTGTCTTACTGAACGCAGGGCTGTATTGAATATAACAAATGGTAGGCCTACGAGTCGAATGAGACCAATGTTGTTCTTTATAAGCTTTCTCACGGACCTGAGGCAACTTTACATGAAGAACATGGGTCCTAATAGTCGACACGTAGGCACAGTCTGATCTTGAAATATGGTAGTCTCAAATGCTATATAGTATGAGCATTTTTCAGGTCCAAGCCTTTATATCGTAACATTTCTTCAAAAATCTCGTAACTGTAGCATGTAACAAGCTGCAGTTACGGGCTCTTTGAAGAAATACGCAATGTGGGTACCACAGTTTAGCAATGCGCAACATAGAATGACTAAAGATATTGCACGATTTAATCATTATCCTTTCGCTGACAATTTTTAAAGATTGGTAAAATAAGAAAATAGAATAAACTAGCACGCTCCTTTTGTCTCGATATTTTCTGTTACATTAAGTATACCAATTTCATCTGTATCAATATCCATTCTATCTCCTGCATCGGCTTTGAACCGGGTACTTGGAACTGCATATTAAATATTTGTTGTATGTGAAAGGGTTGAGAGTCCAATTTTGTGTAATACAATTGAATCATAAATGATAATGCATACTGAGTGACAGCGAAATTATTCGTATAATAGCAACAATTTAAAGTGACATTTCAGAATTTTTTGTCTTAAATTTTACTTTTATTTTTATCTGAAAGAGCATATTTCCTTATGAAAATTCTGAAAATTTCAAGCCAAAATATTGCGCCGTTTACGAGAAATTTATAATTTTGTGTTAAAACTGAACAAATTGTTGTGGACAACAGTTCGGATTTATATGTAATTTATCGATTATGTCTCAACTTTAAATGCGTGTTTCTCGCTTATTGGCAACAACTTATAAAAACTATTAGTATTTATACTCATTAGTATAACCAATCTTGGCATCAAGACATACTTAAAAAAAGAAATTGGAATGAAATGTCCCTTTAAATATCAAGATAAAACGCTCATATAACAATTTACCGTTTTCCATGAAATAATAATTCTACGAAACGCGTACACTCGGATTGCAAGTTTCTTTTGTACTTGAGCGAGAATGGACATTTCGTACGACAACTATTTCGCATCAGTCATTAGTACCATAATTCAGTCATTTCGTACCACAATTCTGGTCATTTCCTACCATAATTTTACCATTTTTATCATATAATTTACACGGTGGGTAACCCACGTGACTTTTTGGAAGCGTACACACGGAAAAATCGCCCGCTTCAAGGTATGTTTTGTTTAATTTCTCAGCTTATACTCTACGGATTTTGAAGAGATAAAGTGCACGTAACGCGCCTTTGAGAGGGCTATTCCCGGCTCTAACTCACTCTGCCCGAAATCCAGTTGTTTCTTCAAACATTCGAGCCAAAGTTTTTTTAAGTGCAAACCGAACGCGGGAAGCGTTCACATTTGCAGTCCTAATTGTCCAGTTTTAGCTTTACCAGCCCATTTACACGAATGAATTGTGTACGCACGTACCGTCTAGTTAATATATTCTCTAAAAATCCAAGGGTTTTGGTCAGAAAAGCGTTAATTATGATGTGATCATTAAAATAACGAAATGGGAAGCGTACACATCTGATTCAAAATGGTAAGCGTACACACACAATACGCTGAGAAGGGAAGCGTGCACACCGATGTGTTTCCCTTTTTCAAGTGCTGGGTAATATTTCTAATCAAATAAAACTAAAATAAAACCATATTTTATTGATAATGGCTACATTTATGGCGTATAACAGCTTCAGTTTATAGTGACATTTCACAATTATTTTTACATAAATCTTACTTTTATTCTATCTGAAAGAGCATCTTTTCAAATGAAAATTCTGAAAATTCCATGCCAAAATATTGAACCATTTAGTAATACGAGAAATATATATTGTGCTAAAACTAAACATATTGCTGTGGACAACAGTTCAGAATAGCGAACAGTTTTCCCGCGGTCGTGTGCTAAAAATAGATTTCCGATGGGAATACCCCAACAACGTTTGCCGGGTACCAGTCTAATATTTTGTTTATCGGTCAACGAATCGGACAATTTTTCGTAACCGTGTTAGCAAAAAAATATTATTTTCAAGCGCGATATTAGTCGATCATAGATAATGCAGGCGGGAACTAAAACTACGAAACATTGCGCATATGCAACATGCAACATTGCTTCCAGATACGGAGACAGACCAGAAATGACAAACGTTTTTTCTTGAGATTCCTCAGCAGCTTAACCAGAAAAAACATCGAAAAGTCTGAAAGTAAAGTAGCTATGATCATGAAACTTCTCTGGTAGATAGATCTCACCAAGGAGAAGTTCAACGTACAAGGAACATAACTCTATCTTGTTTATTTTGTGAGTTAGATTGCCCATTGTTGTAGTGAAAGCCTATGGGGTATCAAATCACATTCAGCGACAAATTCTAGTTTTTTCTATATTAACCCTTTCCCAAACAAGACCGGTTTTGACGTCCCCAACAGAAAATTCTTGGGAAAACATTGAGGCAAAAGAAGAAAATGATGATCGACAAAATCGGAAAGGCATGCACAGCAGACAAAATGGGTGTGAATAACTTCTTCGGATATTGATGATCATCCTTCTTTTGCCTCAATATTTTCTCCGAGATAAAACACTAAAGATATTCACATCCGTTTTGTCGTCTGCAGACTTTTTTTTTCAATTTAGCCCAACATGACATTATGTCGTTTTGGAAAGGGTAAGCGAACACGCACGAGCGGCACGATGAAGTCAGGACATGTCCGTATGTGTAAACATTACTTGTCAACTGCTTATTTCATAGTTACCGATCTTAAAAAGTACACGACAGTGCAGCAACTTTCTCAACTCGGAATTAGAATGTTTCTCAACAAATGATTACAGCAATCAAGCTCATAGAATGTTATCCCCGGCAAGTTGAAGGTGGAAAATCTTCGCGAGATTCACAGCCATATTTGTACGATAAGGGATTCCCAATCTATTTTTAGACCAGTGAGGCGTGACTATGACGTATTTGTTCACACGGAAAATCGAAGCCTATTATATAGAATTTGCCATTTGTGGCTCAACTTTAAAGGCGTATTTTTCGCTTATAAATAACAACTTCGAAAAACTGATAGCATTTCTACGCATTAGAATAAACAATCTTTGCAACAAGACATACTTTTAGAAACTGAAATTAATGTGAAATGTCACTTTAAGAAATTGGATTGAATGGATTTTACGTCCCGCTCAACAGCTAAGATCATATCTCATTCGAAACATTGTTTATTTAGTCCAAAAGAAGTTAAGCCTCAGTGTGTGCATGCTTAAGAAATGGCCGAATTTCTACCGTGAATTATCGTCATTCAACAACAGTTCTGTGTACAACGGTACAATTTTAAAATAATCTATGAGGGCGATAGCCCGAGTGGATTATGTATTGAGAAGCCTAATTAAGAACAATAGTTAAATAACAAAAGACTACGGTAGAAATTCTACCATTTCAATTATAATATGAAAACATAAATAAATCTTTGTGAAAATTAGCACGGAGCAATTTAATTTACGTGTGCAGATTCCGTTAGTTGAGGGTCATATAATTTATTTATTTCATTAAAATCCGGGAGTTCCGATTGGTTGAGAAAAAATTGTCATATAACTCATCGGCTATAACTGTAGACTTGTATATGTTAGCAGCAATAAGTAAAATCAGGCAATAAGCTTAATGCCTAGGTAATAAGCTATTCCTTATAAATTAATTGTCTAAAAATTTCAAGCATTAAGTTTATTGAATTCATCCAAAATTGAGTCTTCTTTACAAACCCCTTGTAAGGTTTAGGCATTGAATGACTGTGTTCATGGGTATTTCTGTTAATTTAAGTAATTTAGTCAATCATCACATTGACGGTAATACATAGCTATGGGCTACCTTGTTAAATCATCAGTTGTGTCCAGAACAATTTTTGAACATAAAAATGAAGTTTAAATCAATGTAAATGCTTCAGTGCAAAGGTTGCTCAATGACCTGAGTTAGTTGCGCTGCCTTGTTTTAAAGTGGGAATTAGTATCAGGCCTGTAAGAATTAATTGCAAATGGATGGATCTGATTTTTCATCGAGGTTGGGGGGATAACATTTGCAGATTTCTGTACGATTGATTGAATGGTGTTTGGAACTACATCAACGATTTTCTAGTCATGTATTCCTGACATTACTAGCACCATAACAAGCACAATATCCACTCCGAGCCACAAGCTGATAATCTCACTTAGATGGTTAAAAAAGAATCCATCTATTCATTTCATTCAACTAAAATGTAATTCGAAGGGTTTCCAGATAATGGAATTATGGCTATTTGATTCAATGCAGGGGCTAAAAGCAACAAGTGTGTTTTCAAGCTCTAAATTATGGTGTATATTTGTGAAAACTGCTCAATTTCAAATAAGATTTCAAACAATATAATCATATTTCATCGTTAGGCAATAAGACTAATGCCTGGCTATTTCTGCCAGGCAATAGGCTTAAAACATAGGCATTAAAGTGACATTTCAGAATTTTTTGTCATAAATTTTACATTTAGTTTATCTGAAAGAGCATAATTCCTTATGAAAATTCTGAAAATTTTAAGCCAAAATATTGCGCCGTTTACGAGATATTTATATTTTTGTGTTAAAATTGAACAAATTGTTGTGGACAACAGCTCGGATTTATATGCAATTTATCGATTATGTCTCAACTTTAAATGCGTGTTTCTCGCTTATTTGCAGCAACTTCAAAAAACTAATAGTATTTATACTCATTAGAATAACCAATCTTGGCATCAAGACATACTTTAAAAAAAATGAAATTGGAATGAAATGTCCCTTTAAGCGTGATGCCTAGAGTGATTTAGGCAATAAGCTTACTGCCTAGGCAATAGCTTATCGCCTATGCATTAAGCTAATTGCCTAATTTTACTTGTTCATTTACTAATTTTGACTTATTGCCGCTAACATATACAAACACTTTACTTCTTGCTGTTGATAAATGGCCCTACACAAACACTTCCTCTTTTGGGAATAAATGAATTAGGACATTAATTCGCTCGTATAGCTCATAATAAATGGTTTGGAAAATGTTAAAACTATGTATTTGTTTTTTAGTGTTTATATACAAGTATACTGTTATAACCGACAGACTATACCTCCATGAACAAAAATGCCAGAACTACTTTCCCTGTCAAACATTGAATTACGCCGCATTATTTTTTTAGTCTTAGACTATCAAGTTATAAGAAATGAATGAAATTTTCTTTACGGAGTTCATGCAGGTATGAAAAAGAAAATGTAATCACACTTTTGTATGAACCGCTTCGTGGATTCATACAGTGTGATTAGATTTTCTTTTTCATACCAGCATGAAAAAAATTGCATTCATTCCTTAAAACAAAACATTGCCGAATTTTGGTCATTACAAATGCAGATTTCCCAGATTAATGTTGTTGGACTATATCAGTTATAAATATGATTTTGCTATTTTCATCAATATTATTTCGTTGTGATCAATAGCAATGAATTTTGAGCTACGAAAAATATACTGGAAAAAATGGACTGGGTTTGCCGTTATATTTTGATAAACCATCGGTGTCGTTATAAAATCTCGTAACCACGGCTTGAATTACCCCAGCTTCGGGTAAGAAATTGTGGGTGCAATAACTTTCTTATTTCTACGTCAAATTTCAAGCAAATTAATGCATATGCACCGCCTCACTGACCTCTTTACTCAGATGTATGACATATTTGTAAAGTTATTTTACTTTATCAAAAAAATCCCAACCGGCTAGAAAGAAAAATGGTAACACTGCAGCCAAAATATCACCGCTTCAGGCCAGAAATTGTGCAATAACTTTCTTAATTCTGCGTCAATTTGTGAGCTGATTTTTGCATGTACCCCACATTACTGATCTCTTTCCTCTAGTGTGTGACTTAATTGAAAACGTCTGGTACTTTTCCCAAATTCGATCCAGACCGAGCAGAAGTATGTCCTGACCCTTGTGTCGTCTTTTCTGGTCTATTGGGATCATTTTTAAGCTGTATTCATTTATGACTCATACAGCAGAGGAACTGCAACAATCCACTTGAAAATCCACGCAGAAATAAATAAATTTATTGCACAATTTCTTACCTGAAGCAGGTCAAGTTTTGCCTTAGTTCTTATCAACCCCGCGATGCACAATCTCCACCGTGCTTTGTAAAGGTCTGTTAATAGGTGACTAAATCAGTGACTATGCGACCAACCCAAAAACCAACAGAGTGTACGCTTCCCTTCTCAGCGTATTGTGTGTGTACGCTTACCATTTTGAATCAGATGTGTACGCTTCCCATTTCGTTATTTTAATGATCACATCATAATTAACGCTTTTCTGACCAAAACCCTTGGATTTTTAAAGAACATATTAACTAGACGGTACGTGCGTACACAATTCATTCGTGTAAATGGGCTGGTAAAGCTAAAACTGGACAATTAGGACTATAAATGTGAACTCTTCCCGCGTTCGGTTTGCACTAAAAAAAACTTTGGCTCGAATGTTTGAAGAAACCACTGGATTTCGGGCAGAGTGAGTTAGAGCCGGGAATAGCCCTCTCAAAGGCGCGTTACGTGCACTTTATCTCTTCAAAATCCGTAGAGTATAAGCTGAGAAATTAAACAAAACATACCTTGAAGCGGGCGATTTTTCCGTGTGTACGCTTCCAAAAAGTCACGTGGGTTACCCACCGTGATTTAAACGTCGTACATTTGATCTGTGAATCATTGTCAATTGGTATGGTATGGAATGACTGCATACCGAAACACATAGTTTGTTCAAAATATCCGTTGTTTACTAAAATAGTTTACATTGAATTGAAGAAATTAAATAAAAATATTTTGACACAAGTAAATAAAGTCAGATTCTCCGAAAACGCACAATTGATACTACGTAAAAATTGCGGAGTGTAACGGAAAGTGTTTGTCCCACATAATGTTACAACTGTATATTTTATTGATCAGACTGACTATATTTGGGACGAACTGTAGACTAATTTGTTGTAATTTGCTCATCGCGTTCCATACAGCGATAGAAATATGAATAGAGAAATACATGTAGTTCTGGAAGTCTTTGAACATAAAACATTTCCAATAATACTGACTGATCGCAATGAATTCGGCGCTACAAATATCGCCACTTTTGTAAACCATCATTCAATCGATGAATCCATTTACGTCATCTTGGAAAATTAACCCATTACCAAACGACAAAATTTTAGACTTGTCCAAATTCAAAGAAGTGGCAGACGACAATTTAAAGTGAGTGGAATGTAGTATTTTTTTGGTCTTTTGTGGTAGAAAACATTGTGGAAAATGAAGAAATTGCTTGTCACAAGCAATTTCTTCATTTTCCACAATATTTTCCAAAGCCAATATCTTGTGGGGATTCAAAAAGAGTCATTGATTGGTAATGGGTTTATAATTTTGTTGGTTTCAAAAACAAATACATTTTAGGAAAACATGGTAAAGCCATTCTGCAAAACATTTTATTTCTCCAACTTAGCTCTTTGTTATCATCGTTTGTAGTTTGATGGTTTTAACCCTTTCCCAAACGACAATTTTAGGCTGATTCACTTCAAAAACTGCCACAAATGACAAAATCGATGTTATTAATGATAAAATTTGTTTAAAATATGGCACAGAAAATATTGAGACAAAAGGAGAAACTGCTGGTCATCAGCAGTTTCTTCTTTTGTTTCAATGTTTTCCCAAGCCTTTTCTACTAGGGACGTCAAAACCAGGTCTTGTTTGGGAAAGGGTTAACCCGCCTGTCCCACGTAACCGAACATTCGTAGCGAATTTGTACCGAAAGTCAATGGCGAAATTCGCAGTGCTCGTTCTTATTTTATTCGGTGAACATTCGGTATGTTCGTCATGATCGCACAGAAGGACTAGCATTTGCACTTCGTTAAAGGTACGTTTATATACCGATCTTATCGAAAAGGCCAACCAACCGCCAACGAAACAAACCGATTCTCACGATGCCATTCCGAATATGACCTTATAGTCGTAACTCAACCGGTAGGGGTTCGTTGGTGTTTGAGACCGAATTGGGGTATATTTCAGAGAAACATCGTTAGCTGTTCGACACAGTCGCTTCAAGTTCGTTACGTGTTCGGTGCATGGTCGGTCCAAAATCGTTGAAAATCGAAGTTCACCGAATATAATGACAACGAACACTACGAATTACGCCGTTGATTTTCGGTAAAAATTCGCTACGAATGTTCGGTTAGGTGTCCCACCTAGGCGGGTTACGAGGGTTTCATTGAAAAGCGACGATATCACGGTGTATAATCACGTGACTTAGAATTTACGATAATCTTCGATATCTTTATAAATACTTGACCAATTTGAATTCGGTTTGAAGCAGAGAATGTGGTAAAATGTCAGGAATAACGTGGACGTGGTAGATTTTTTAAAAATCAACTGATAAAAAAGTTATTGAAGATAAACCAAAATTTTGGTTTATCTTCAATAACTTTTTTATCTGTTGATTTTTCAAAAATCAACCACGTCCATCTAATGCGTGAGATCTGTCCACATTCTCTGCTTCAAACCGAATTCAAATCGGTCGGTATTTACAAAATTATTGAAGATTTTCTGAAAAAAATTGCATCACGTGATTATCCACCGTGGATATATCGAAGAAGTAGGCTATTATTTGCTTTTGGAGCCGAATTATGACGTAACGGTTTGCTGATGATTAAGTATTCGTTTAGGATTCGAAATATCTTTAGGAAATAAACGGCGAGCAACATCACGGCGGGGAATCACGTAACGCACCATTTTCGATATCTTTTCAATAATTTTATTAAAACTTAAACTTAAACTGGTTACATTTGATTAAACGCCTATTTTTACGGAAATCCATATTCAATGGCGTTTTACAACAATGATAATATACACACAAACTATACATGATAATATTAAGTCCTACGTTCTGTGTTTAACAAAACTCAGAACAAGCTATAAAAAATTCTGAAATAGTGGGTTTTCAACTGCTTTTTGAACCCATAAATTAAGTCACAAGATTTTAAACTGGATGGAAGATCATTCCACAGTTTGGGTCCAATAGTTCCAAAGCTTCGGTCGCCGAATGTCTTTCTGTTGTTAAAAGGAACTTGGTAGCATTTGTCTCTAATAAGGGATGATCTCAATTCACGCCTGGTAGGTTCTGTTGAAAGTAGTTCTGTTAAGTATTCCGGGGCGTGACCAATGGAACACTTATACATAAATGTCAAGATTTTGAAAGAAATCCTGGCTTTGACGGGCAGCCAATGTAAATCGTACAGTGCCTGTCTAGAACTGTCCATCTTTTTGCGGTTTAAAACAAGTTTGGCACACATATTTTGGATCCTCTGTAGTTTTCCCATTTCAGCCTGAGAAATTCCGTGTAAAATTCCGTTACAGTAGTCAAGATGGGAAATGACCACTGATAACACTAATATTTCGGTGGCTTCCTTTGTCAAATATTTCCTTATACACTTGATTTTGAAGTAGTTAAGCATTGCTATCCTACACTTACGTTATTAATATGTGACCTATTAGAAAACGACGTGAAGAGAATGCATGAAGTGCCGGAGATTCGTTAAACACGAAGGATCTTTTAAAAATCAGCTGATAAGAAAGTATTTGACGAGGTTTTTCACCAATAACTTTTTAGCAGAGCTGATTTCTTAGAAGATCTACCACATCCAAAAAATTCCTGGCGTTTCCCACCTTCTGTGCTTCAAACCGAATTCAATTTGGTCAGGTAGGCTACCTCAATTAACAAAATAATTGACGATTTTCTAAAAAAAAAAAAAAAAAAAAAAAAAAAAAAAAAAAAAAAAAAAAAAAAAAAAAAAAAAAAAAGAAGAAAACCTTTGCTTACCATCGAAGCCGTTTGCCCTAAGTACTCTTTTCCAATACTGTTTATGTCATTCCTTATTTTTATTTACCATTTTCCAGTTGCAAATAATTATATTCATCAGTTTTATAATTTTTATTTCGAATGCATTGATCAACAAGCAACGAATAACAATCGACATATAACAATCTTAAACACAAGTCCATAATATAGATTAACCCAATTCCCATACATTGGCCTTTTTGAGTCCCCAAAAGATAAAGGCTTCGGAAAACATTGTTGAAAATGAAGAGCGATTTCTTCTTTTCCCACAACGTGTTCTACCCAAAATGACCAAATAATTTTAAATTGTGTGCACGTATCTAATTGCTTTCTGCAACATCTTTGAATTTTTGACCATCCTTAAATTGGGACCAGTCTAAAATTCATCCGTTTGGTGATTGGTCAAAACTGCACGAATTTACCCCAGACCGCCCCCACATGGTCGGTACTGCATCGTGGTTAGATCGGTGTCGTTACATCGTGTAGTCGTGTAGACATCGTGAAACACGAAACACGATCGGTTTCTATATTGTATGTTACTGTCACACGGAAACCATTCTGACCACGCGGAAAACACACGATCTGTACGTAAAATAAAAAAAAAAACCCGATGAAAACTAGGTAGGCCTTTTGTTTGATTGATTTGGCTTGAGACACGGTAGTCATCCGTGGGAATCTTTTTAAGTTCAGCACAATCTATCATGTATTTATATTTTCGAAGTAGAGTCATTGCATATATGCAATATGCTAACATAGTCAAATAATACATACATGTATAAGTAATTGGCACATGCTTGCACAGGGGAGGCAATTTCTTAGTTTCTCATACCTTTCTTTTTAGGAACTATAGACCTAATAAGTAGACTATATAATGGTATATTTAATGTAGATCTATGTTTTTAAATATTTAAAAAGTAGTAAAGACTAGCTTAATGGTCGGCAAAGATAGGGTTAAATGAAATTCATTTACCTGTGTCGATACAGTTCCTGTCATTGTTACAAAGATCGTATTTACGATGGTCTCCTATGCAGTACTGTCCACCATTTTGAGGTTTTGGATCATCACATGACCTCACTTGTGACGTCATACCTACTCCGCACGTGGTACTGCACGCGGACCATATAGACCAAGCTGACCACCCTCCATCAACAACTAATAAAATACAAGTAAAAATTTGCTGTAATGTACAGCAAAGAGAATTGCGTCGCGATTCAAAATGATACGGCAATATTAATTTTGATTTTTCTCTGTTTTTTTTTTTCAACATTTACTTTTTGCTGAATATATATTTTTCCAACCAAATCTTAATTCTGATCAAAATTCCATCAATGACTCTAAAAGTGGCCTACCCCCAAGCGAAACACATACTTTATTACAATTTAATCCAATGAGCGGTTTATAGTATCCAGAGTACTGCATGATTTTTATTTTAGAAAATTTTAATGGCTTCATGCAAGAAAGATTCCCGTATAGCCTATTTAGTTGAATTTTTGAAGAATAAAATGTTTGGGAGAAGAGGTTTACACACGGACGCACGCCCGTAACGGGACCATGCAATTAATCCCGCCAGAGGGGGTAAAATAGTAGGGTTCAAAAGAAAAAGAAATATAGATCTACTTGAGAATTGGATTAATAAACAATCATAACCAATATGATTCTGGAAATTTGATTTATGTATGCATGCATTGTATGTGGACTAAGATCAGGCTGCATGTATAATGATATTGATCTTTGTCTACACTGCCTGTAAACGTAGCCCTGTATATCAGGGATCCGACTGACTGGACTGAAATAACATAACCATATATAACACAATGTAGACATATTTTTAACCCTTTTCCCAAAACACGAAATGATTGAACTGTTCTGATTTCAAAGCTGCTACTAATCTGCTAAAAAACTTTCCACTAGGAACATCAAAACCAGATCTTGTTTGGGAAAGAGTTAATAATGTTAGTGTGTCTTCTAACTAGTTTGTCTTCTATTTTTGGGGAAAAAGTACGAGAAAAACCATGTTTTGTTAGGGGAATGGTTAATTATTTTAGTGCTAGAATCCCCTAACAAGTCTACTACAGTCGACACTCGATATGTCGATATCGGATAAGTCGAATTTCGCTTAGGTCGAAGTTCAAATCTGGTCCCGTCCTCATCAATGGACATAACTTATTTGCATAAAAAAAATCGAACTGAATATAGCAATTGTAATATAGTAGGAAAAGGATAGAAATTGCTCGAAACCAGCAATTTCTTTCCTTTTCCTACTATATTTCAATAATAATCGTATATGATTAGTTTCCCAAACGGTCAAATATCAACTTTATCGAAGCCGAACAAAATCGGATGAGTCGAACTCCGGATATGACGAGGTACTTTGACGGCCCCTCCGACTTCGACACAACGAGTGTCGACTGTATTTTGAAAAGAATATCTGAAAATATAAACATTCTACTAGCAATACACAGACGTGTTCAGTTAAAACGATACTTGAAATTATGTAAGTTGGTCAGCCGAAATTGTGGTACTTTGATCATTGAAGTATACATCACGATTAGCGATTTTTATTGTACGCATTCTGGTAGTTTAACAGATAGGAATTAGATATTCCCCTGGTATGCATTACTCTGGTCTTCAAATGGATAGGATTTATACATTCCCCTATGGTGAAACCGGAAGTAGGGACTTTCCATTGCTTTGCAAAAATAAAACAATTAAAATTGTGTTTACTTGAACTTTTTGTGTGTTCTGGGATTGGATAAACATCAAAGTATACTTTGTAGTACTGCTTGAAAAAAATATATAGTAAACAGTATATAAGTAGGACATATACACGATTTTCAAGTACAAACAATTATCCCTCATGACGTAATTTCTAGAATTAGAAGAAGTGTACCACAAGATGTGTCGCGCAGAGCGCGACACAATAACATTGAACAATATACGAGATATGCGTGAGAACAACAACAATAGCAGCAGCAGCAGCAGCAGCAGCAGCAGCAGCAGCCGCAGCAGCAGCAGCAGCAGCAGCAGCAGCAGCAGCAACAGCAGCAGCAACAACAACAATAACAAAATAAGACTTCAAATTGTAGGCCTATTCCTAAAATGTAGATTTTCTAATTCTGTAACAAATTTACCAGGTCGGTGAAAATATACCTCCAAAGTTTTTTTTTTTTAAATAGCATTTTACCTTATTAAAAGTATAATCCGCATTTTCGAAATCCTATTTTTCAATTCGCGCTAAGCCTATTCAAATTGTGACGGGACAGCTTTACATGCCTACCACATGAATTGTTATTGCAGATCTTGACCTCGGCCGGTTCACCAAAACAGTGTTGCCCAAACCGCTCGGGAGGAGGGCTGTTACAATACCTACAACAGAGAAAACATTATTTACACCAAGAAGAAGAGCCTACATCATCATTACAAACAATAGGTGGATTGATAAATACATCTACAAAATATACTAGCGGTGAACTCGGCCAAAGCGAGGGAGGTTTTTCGCGAACAATGTATTTCGTCGGTGCTGTTATAAAAATAAAGCTCAATCGAGAGGGGTTGAAATAAGTTGAAGAAAATTGCTTCCCAATCGATGTAAAATAAATGCGCTCAAAGGAACGCCTGAAGATAAAGACCAGAGATCAGCGTTGTCTGTATATATGAAAAGTATAAAAGTCCTTATAAAATTTGAGATCAGTCTAGACTGGTCTTTGCCTCAGTGGAGCCTCCTCAGGACCCATGCTAACCTCAGGCATATGATCTATATACGTAAACCTTATAAGAGACTAACAATGGATCTTAGTCAGACTGTGTGTATACGCATGCTAATATTACTAGGTTCGTGTTGGTAAAAAATGCTATAAGGGCCTTTTCCCATCCATTAAGGGAAACTTTGATTAGAACGAGCTGCATTTACGAGGTTTTGTTGAGAAAAAAAGAAAAAGCGATATTTTCCAAGGTACCTTATACGTTTGGTTGTTCCGTATCCACAGCTCGTACTACATTTTGTCCAACTCTCCCAGTTCGACCACTGTCCGTGTACTGGTCATTGGGAAAGAAATAGAACACTTGAATTTACAAAGACAGAATAAAATCGCCATGGTTTCACTTAATTATTTGACATGCATTTCACGCAATAATCATTGGATATTTATCGAAAATCATTAGGACTATGCCACCGTTCTCAAATAAAATGCCTAATTACTTGATACTATTTTTTTTAAAGTGACATATCAAAAATATTTTTTCGTATATTTCACTTTTATTTTTATCTGAAAGAGCATAAACTGTAGTCTGGGCTCCCTCCCTGTTCACTTCTTTCCGCTGTATAGAAGGCAGGAAACCAGGCTACATAATTTGAAGCCAAAGTATCGAGCCGTTTGCGAGAAATATATATCATGTATATATTATTGTGTTAAAATTAAACAAATTGATGTGGACAGCAATTCAGATGTATATGGAATTTGTCCTTTTTGTCTCAACTTTAATGACGTGTTTTTCGCTCATCAGCAACAAATTAAAAAAGCGCATTAGAATAACAAGTCTTTGCATCAAGACATACTTTAAAAATCAAATGGGAATGTTATGTCCCTTTAATTAATTACACAATATGTTGCGAACTGTCCCGTATGCAGTCCAGGCCGCCGTGAACCGGTGCTCGATTACCCTAAGGCCTGGATCAAATGGCAAATATGTCTCGATAAATAACCTGGCAGGGCAGCTCCAGCTATAAGCTGGGGCTGCTCTACCAGGTCATTTATCGTGAGCTATACCTTGAAGTAAAAAGTTCGTGACAACATTGAGTCTACCCGGACAAAGTTCGAGACTACACCCAATATGTTGCTGACCATCCCCCACGCTGTCCAGACCACCGTGAACCGGTGCTCGATTATCCCAAGCCCTGGATCAAATGGCAAATATGTCTCGATAAATAACCTATGAGCTATGATCTGGGGATGCTCTGCCAGGTCATTTATCGTGAGCTATACCTTACAGTGAAAAGTTCGTGAAAACATTGATACTACCCGGACAGAGTTCGAGACTACATCCAATATGATGCCGAGTTGCTGATTGCCACCAACGAAGTCTAGTTCACCATGAGCCGAGACTGGATTATCATAGGATCTGGTTTTTGCATATAGGCCTCCATGAATGACCTGGCAGCTATTAGCTGGGGCTGCCCTGCCAGGTCATTTATCGTGAGCTATACCTTGAAGTAAAAAGCTAGCCTACCTGGACAGAGTTCGAGACTACATCCGACATGTTGCTGACCATCACCCACGCAGTTCAAGCCACCATGAGCCGGGGCTGGATCGTTACAACTGCGGTTGCGGGTTCGAGTTCCATTACCGCATGTCACGCTACAACCGGACCACTCTGACCAGCTGCCCCAACTGCCGTCAACTGTAATAATAACAATGACGGTAATGATAACAGTGACGGTAGCCTAATGATTGTCTCGCTAAATGTTCGCCAATAGTAAATTTTCATAACTCCCTTAGAAAATGTGGATATTGCTTGCATGGTATCCCATGGTATCGTCGCTTTCCAACAAAGCCCTCGTTACTGTAGCTTGTTTAAAGCTGCAGTTACGAGGTTTTTGCTGAAAAGCAGTGACATTTATAAATTTTCGAACGAATGACATATTGGATCCCTGAATGTAACAACAGACATGAAATAAGGGACTGGTGTATAAGGTCTATGTTTGGGCACTTATTGTCACGTTTTCAGACACTTCGTTCTACATCCTAACAAAAGCCGTAGCTGCGAGGTTTTATAGAAAAGCGAAATTATGATGAATTTGCAAAAACACTTTTAAAAGAAATCGATCATACCTAAATCGCATAAACCACACCATTTCTTACACACCTTTAAGGCATGGTGGATATATCAACATACATGGAATAAAGAAATGATGGTTATAAAATCTACGTTAGGGTGCTGAAATCAGATCTAATTCACTTGCATTTTTATTACAAAAATAAAACATACAATACAACCCCCCCCCCCCCCCCCCCCCCCTCGAAATTACCTAAATCACATAAGCCGCACCATTTCTTGCACACCTTCTTGGCATGGTGGATATCATCACACACGTGGAATAAAGAACTGATGGTTTTACAATCTATAGAGGGGTCGTCCGCGCACGTCGCGTTGCCCGCTGAAATGCAGAATTTTTAACGTATTCCTCCCTAATGTGATTCACTCTACGTCGAAATTTTTCGTACGAAGTCGTTAAAATAAGCCACGTATTCGACCTATTCGTCGTATACACTCGGCGTTGGAACGTTCTACCGCCCAATGTTGACGACGTCGCCAGAATAATTCCGACGTCGCGTGAATCTCAGCAGGGATGGAATACACCATGTAATGGCGAAATATTCCACTTTAAGAGCCGATGAATGTCCAATGAAGACTTTTTTCTCAATGCAAACAATTGCTAAAGAATAACTGAAAATGTAGACATATGGTTAGCTAAATCAAACTCGGTAAAGCTCAAACAGGCTCGAACAGTAATCTTTGCTATTGAAGAAATAAGTAAGTACGACTTGTCTTACGATGTTTATCAACATGATACATATTGTTTCAAAAAAAAAAAAAAAAAAAAAAAAAAAAAATACACACACACAAAACATATAGGCCTACCGTTTTATCCTGGGTTTCAGGTTTCGGACCCGTTCTCAAAGCTACGATAAAAACCGCCGGTAGGCATACTTACTGTTTTGGTTAATCGGCGATATTTGTGAACACAACGCTTTATTGCAGGCAGTTTGTGCACAACATTGGTGACAGTCGGTGTCGGCGTCCCTCCGACCCACAAGGTCACCCGCTCGAAACCCCGGACACGCCTGGAATACAACGGCTATGGAAATAATGTAAGATTTTGAAATATTTGATAGAAAACATTGTGGGGAATATGAGGAATTGTTTTTCGCGATCAATTTCTTCATTGTACACGTTTGTTGAACTCTGTATCATGTGTATGGCGTCAGAAATCGTTATTATGCGGAAATGGTGCAAAAATGTTATTCTAAACGAAATTCTGAAAGAAATTATGTTTTTCTTTTCTGCTGACAAAAGACAGAACAAAACACGCATATCGCGTATTTTCTTTTTGCTACACTTTCTATGGATGTGCTTAAAATTAGCCTACATTACCAGAACAATGGTACATCTGAATTCAGAGGTGCGTTCTTTAGAGCGAGATTTCTTGAGATATCTTGAGATTTCTTAAGATGTTTTAGGATAAAGCGTTCTTTAGAGCAAGATTCTCAAGACGCTCAGTGGGAGGCGCCATTACCCTATACTTCGTGCGGAACCCATCGGTCAACTCTGTACAAACAAGAGATTTGACCGAGTTGTTCCGAACACTCCATAATTCATAAACCGCGGTGTTCCGAATGCTCCATACTTTATACAAATGACGTCATGATGACGTCATTTGTATAAATATGGAGCATTCGGAACAGCTCGGTCAAAGTCTCGGTCTTATAAACGCTTTATCCAAAACATCTTAAGAAATCTTAAAAAAATTTCGCTCTAAAGAACGCGGCTCAGGTTTTACATTAAGGTGTACCATCCATCATTAGATACCAAACACTGCGTGCAACTTCGGACGTCTTTCGTGGCAACGGAAATTGACGATGACATATATCGCTAATTTCCGTGCGTCATCCGTGGCAACGGAAATTGATGGGGAATGCCCTCCTCAATTCCTATTGCCAGTGATTACACACAAATTTGCACGAATTGTTTGATATCTAATGATGGATGGAATAGATCTACCTCAATGGAAAATATACACGTACTTGTTCTTCCTTACATCCGTATGTAAATGTTAGATTGCCGGGAGTACCTTTCACCTCTGTAAAACATCGCTGGAAAAGTAAAAATAACGAGAATTTGTTATTGTCAACAGGAAGATACATAATAGTTAGACTTAAGATATGGAATATTATGAAGTTATTAAATTTTGATTGTGTTTGATGCAATAGGCTAGGGGCTTATAAAGCACGAAGACAAATTGGTATTAAGCCTTTCCAAAACGGTAACCTTTTAGAATGGCCCCATTTAAAGCTTCTTCAGACGACAAAAAGATGTAAAAAAGACTTTTTCTGTAGAATAAAACAAAGAAAATATTGAGACAAAAGGAGAAATGCTGGTTTTCAGCATTTACTTTTTTTGTCGCATTTATAAGCATTTACTTCTCTTATCGCAATGTTTTCTCATGCTCTTTTCTAATAGGGACGTCAAAACCAGGCCTTATTTGGGAAATGGTTAAGCCTTTCAAAAACAAAAATGTTTCCGACTAGTCCTAATTGAAAGATGTAGCAAAAGTTTTAAGAACTTGTATTGCAAAGAGTACCAAAGTTTCTGTACTGCAGAAATTAACCTAAGACGCATCTGAAATCACGCCAAATTCACAAAGTAATGACCGAAGGTAAGAGGTACATAACTAGCTCAAGACAGAAGCTACATGTAGCTCCTGCCCTGAGTCCAAAAGGTTACCAGTTCGAACCCCGGTGGTTGATCAAATTCGCAAATGCGCATGTCTGCAATCATGATTTGGTATATTCAACTGGGAATCATTAAAGTTTTTTAATTCAGTCCGATTTATATGACTATACGATAACTCAAACATGTTAAATTATTGTATTGTGTATTTTGTATTTTAGGCCGGTTGCCTTTTTGTACACTTTGTAACAAAGCTTGAACTTGATGCTGTACTTGGACTTTTCATTTATCATAAGGACTGCGAGTACTGTAAAAGTTTCCAGGAAGTAAGGGTTAATATAAATGGCAAGGATGACCATTGATCAGGACACGTTCACTAAATGATACAAGAACAGTTTTGCAAAGATTTTATTTATTACCTCGGTTTCTGTACTGCAGACGTCTACACGATGGCAATCATCAGCCGAGTTGACATCTTGACACACAAAACAGTCTAACCGGGACCCAGCTGTACGTAAACAAGCAACACGATTAGTTATACAATTATTACAAACACTTTGGAAGTTTTGGCCGGTATTTATTTATTACCTCGGTTTCTGTACTACAGACATCTACATGATGACAATCATCAGCCGAGGTGACACCCTGACACACAAAACAGTCTAGTCTGGACCCAGCTGTACGTAAACAAGAAACACGATTAGAAATACAATTATTACAAACACTTTGGAAGTTTTGACCAGTATTTATTTATTACCTCGGTTTCTGTGCTACAGACGTCTACACGATGACAATCATCAGCCGAGGCGACATCCTGACACACAAAACAGTCTAGTCTGGACCCAGCTGTACGTAAACAAGTACAAGATTAGTTATACGATTTCTTGCAAGACTATCATGTTACAAAAATAATACTGATTGATGATTAAAGTCACACCGTCCATTTTTAGTTCGCTGCTTTTCAACGCAAACCTCGTAACTGCAGCCTAAAATAAGCTGCAGTTGCGAGGTTTTTGTTGAAAAGCAACGATTTGATACCTTGAATCCAGCATCGCTGTTTTCAGTAACAATAGACTTTGAATGGGTTACTCACGAAATCCGGTTAACTTCATCGATTTCCACCATATAACGACAAAATTCAAATTATTTGTATCTAATACTGGTTCTGCATCTTTAGTAGTGTGTGTTAAATTTTGAAAGAATTATAAAGAGGGACTTTCTTTTGATTTGAAATACTTGTCTCACGAAATGAATGTCCAAAAAATAACAACAAAATAACAACAACGATTTAACAATGTATACACTTTTCAAACGCACGAAAAATATGAGGTCTATAATAGATTCACAATTAAACGAGGATTTTTACAGTTAAATTGCTTTATCTAATCAACTGAAATTATTCTCGTTTAATAGCGAATCTATTATAAGCTTGGATGGATTTTTCGAAAACAAGAGATAAAAAACAAACAAAAACAACTTACATGTTGAACTCTGACAAAGTAGGGCAAAAACGACGAGATTTACAAAATGTGTGCACCCTGTAATACAACAATAAAGATGTGGTTATTTAACCACCTATAGATGCAAAACGTGAAAAAATGGTATAATATAGTTATGATGTTATGGCATATTTATTTATTATTTATACAAACTTTACCCATGTAAACAATGGAACAAGAGTTGTCCGCGGACAACGTAGCTCGTCTATTCGTGAGCTTGTCACAAAAACAGCCAATTTTTCAAACGTAGGCCAAACTCCAAGGTAAAGGTCACAAGGTCAAGGTCCCAAATGAAAGGTCTTGACAGGAGGTATCCATGTGTGAATTGTCAAGGCTCTATCAATAATAGTGTATGAGATATAGGCCAAGTTTTTCAAAAGTAGGTCAAACTCCAAGGTCAATGCCACTAGGTCAAAGGTCATGGTCCCAAATGAAAGGTCTTGTCGAGATGTATCCACGTATGAAATATCAAGGCTGAATCTCTAATAGTGCCTGAGATATAGACCAGGTTAACGTTTTTCAAGTGAAGATGCGATGGGACGGGACGCGACGCCGACACTAGGGCTGACATTAGCTCCCCGGACATAAAATCCCGGCTCGCTAAAGAGCGTTTGTGATCTCAAAACAATTTTGCAAGCGTTGGTTCGAATCTTGAAGGTGTGCGACAACTGCAAGATTCGAGCTATCGTATGCAAAATTACAGTAGTTTCATATTGTGCCGTTTACATAATAATTTGATATAAGTTGATTCAATAAAATCCGAGCGTTGTGATTGGTTGATTTTTTTTTCATATCTCCATGAAAAAATACAGGAACTACTGTCCTTGTCAAACTTTGTATTACCCCGTGTCATTAATGTCATTTTAGTGTTTTGTTTGGATTTTTAAGCGGCGAATATTAAATTATAAGAAATTAATGTAATTTTATTTTTGTCATGCAGGTATGAAAAAAGATTCTTATCACACTTTTGTATGAAACGCTTCGCGGATTCATCCAGTGTGATTTGATTTTTTTTTCAAACTTGCATAAAAAAAAATAAATAAAAAAAAAAAAAAAATAAATAAATAAAATTGCATTTAATCCGTAAATAAATTTTGTAAACGTGTCATAATAACATGACCGGACTGTAGGCGGGTCCGTTTTGAACAGATTAACCCATTACCAAACGACAAATTCTTTAGACTTTTCCTAATTCAAAGATGTGGCAGACGACAATTTGAATTTAACGAAGTTGTAAACTTTTTGGTCTTTTTGTACAGAAAATATTGTGGGAAATGAAGAAATTGCTTGTGAAAAGCAATTTCTTCATTTCCCACAATGTTTTCCAAAGCCATCATCTTGTAGGGAGTCGAAATGAATCACTGTGTGGTAATGGGTTAAAAGACATGTCATCGACATGTTTTGTTTTGAAATAGGTCAAGAGCAGTAATCTGTTTTGACTCAAAAAGAGAATTGAAATAACTGAATCCTTGAATTGATTTTTAAAGAAAAATATTCCATCTAGAACCCAATGCCAATGAATTCATCGCTAAAATAGACTAGGTCTACCGGTATGTTTTGATAAACCGTTGGTGTTGTTATAAAATCTCGCAACTACGGCTTGATCGAATCAAGCCAGTTACGAGATTTTATGAAAATACCTACGAAATACTTTTGTTTGTCCGAAATTACGTCACGATACCCTGGATAAAATCGTTCCCTATTAAGGGGACATTCACAAAAATTCGCCCTTTTCCAAACATGTTCACAAACCTGTTACACTATTCCTCCTCGACATGTTAACTGTTAATTCCTTCAATAACTTAACGTGATATTTTGCCGTTATCTTGATGTCAAGGGCACAAATCACAAAACAGTTGACTGGAATTTGGGCCACCTTATCGTCAATGGTCGTCGTATTCCTGCTCGACTTTTTTCATTGATTGGAACATCTTATCGTTGAACTGTTTTCAATCTTTCATTTAAAATCCAATTAGGGAAGTGTTCTTTGAATTTAACCCCTTCATCAAAAATCAGTTGATTTCATCACAAATACATGCAAGTTGACTGGAATTTTGACCGCAGACGACACGTACATGTAGTAGAATACTGACTATGTTTTAAATCATTCATGACAAGATGTGAAACACAAATTCCCCGAAATAGCCAATGTTAAATTTTCGGAAAGACAGGACGCAAATCACGAGTAAAACAATATGCCCGATGTTTCGATATGGGGGCATAAAAATGTTGAGGGAAAAGGATCAGCAATTTCTTTTTTGGGAAGCATTCCTACTGGGTACACAAAAAACGTTTTGACGTTCCAAGTAGAAAAGGATATGAAAAAATATTAAAAATCATGCGACACAGTCACAAAACTATTTTTTGCAGTAAATCGTTTTTTTTTTGTGTGTAGGAATTATTAGTATGTACACAAGATGCCGACATATCGTCGGTGTAAATGCAAAACCTCGTATGTCGATTTTTGAGATTTTCAAAGTAAAACCTTGTGTCAAATCTCGCAAGTTTTGAGATATTTTTACTGGTCAGTATAAATGACACATTATTTTTTAACAATATGTCCAAATTTTTTAAAAAAAACTTTCAGTTTGGGAAAAGTTATTACACTTTGTTCCTTCCCCATTAAAATTTTCCGAAAACGAGAGACGAGGTTTTGCATTTACAACGACGATACACTACCTTCACAACATAAACAGATTGAATTTATTGAGGTTCAACGCATCTTTCAACTGCTATAGTCATATTGTAGCGTCGGGAGCACCTAACCATGGATTCCTGTCATTTCTAATACCAGTACTACCACAATTCCCTAACCAAAACTCCAGCTGCTCGCTCAAATAGGTAAACGACAAGATAAACAGAAATTAAGCCATACAATAAGTTTTGATTGATTTTATTAAACAAAATAGTGTGCTATATTCCGATTCAACATGGTTTGTTACAACTTTTCACGATCATTTAAATTTTGGAAATAAATATACATTGTATTTGTCTAGCCTAACACAGGAATTTTCACCGGATTTATGCAAGCTGAAGGTAATCTATCCACCATTTGACACTAAACATGTTGTGCAACTTTGGGCGTCATCTGCTGCAACAGAAATTGACCATGGTATCCAGAATTTAAAATCCGGATACCATTGTTAATTTGTGGGCATCACCCGTGGTTAAAGAAATTGACGAGGGTATCCATGGCCAATTTCCATTGCCACAGATAATGCCTGAAATGTTTCGATAGATCTATATTGATGGATGGAATACCTTACATAAATATTTTCACACCAAAGGGACCTTGCATCCTTCCAGTTTCTTAGCATACAAATCCTTGTATTTCTTCTATCATATCCTGCTTTTCAACAAAAACCTCTTACCTACAGCTGGTTTAAAGCTGTAGATATGAGGTTTTCGTTGAAGAGCGAAAATATTATGGTCCTTGGTGCTTTCAGCAATCAGTACAGGTAATGCAGAAACTATTTGAGAACAGCATGGATCATGATCAGACTGTGCAAATGCACAGGCTGATCTGGGTCGATGTTGATCTCAAATGCTTTACTCAATATCTAGACTCAAATATTGATGTGAAATGCAATTGAGGTAGGAAAATATTCTAATTCATTATAACTTATAATGAATTGTGGAGATAAAAATGAAATTAAGGTAGTCTACCTGCCTAAAACATTCGACGGTGGAACTTTCCATTGCCAAAAGTTTACGATCACGCCTCAATAAGTTCTGATATGTAACGACGAAGCTAAACAAGATGTGTTGGTGAAACACAAATGCCCCCCAAATGGCCATTTTTGTAAAATGTTAAGTTTTCGTAGAGTAAAGGGTTCATAATGGTTAAAGGATGACCTTGAGGAAGGTCAAATTGTATAATGCAGATAGATAACATTGAAAGGAAGTTGCATACAAAATTTGAGCTTTGTATGTCAAATTTATACTTTTGGAGGAAAGGCAAATGTTAAGTTTTCGGAGTAAAATGTTTAGTTTTCGTAGAGTAAAGGGGTGATAAGGGTTAAAGGATGAAAAGGCAAATATTAAGTTTGGTAAGTTTTCGGACAGACAGACGGACACAAGTAAAACAATATGCCCCCAATCTCTCGATACGGGGGCATAAAAAATATGTTTTATGAATCTCACAATGCCTGAATGAGACAAAGATTTAGATCAGCATATATGCAGTTTGATCATAAACCATGCTGTTTTTTTTAAAAGTTTCTTAGCAAATGTTTGGCAACTGTACGGCAGCAAAATGGGTATTAATCAGACCAAACTTTTCTCAAGCTAATCTGGATCAATTGTGATCTAATATCAGAGCAACAGATAGGAGGCGGTATTAAATCATCCTGAATTTGTAATTTCAATTCCAATTCCAAATCATGTCTTCATGAGACAATTCCAATGAATACTCACAAAATAGGCTTTATGGAACAGTTAATGAATTATTGTATATTGAAAAGCCAATACTCCCTCCTATCTGTAGCTTTGTTATATGCCAAGGATTCATTTATCAAATCTCAACTTGTATGCCACTTTTAGTTTAAATTTCATTGACCACTGTCAATGATGAAAAGATAAGTGAAATCTGATACGGTAAAGATTTAAATTAAATACTGTACAAATTGTTTTAAAATAACTGAATGATCATAATAAAGTCCATGCATTGATCCTTTCCAACACAAATCAATATCTAGTTTCAGAGGAAACATTATTTAGTCTTATACAACCTCTGTACAGTTTTGACTGGTTTAAAATTTCATATTGGGAAGGGTTTAAGTTAGAAATATCTGATACAAAGAATATGGTAAATGTAAACAATATGATAACACCTACAGTCTTATGTTTATGGCAATCATAATGTAAACTGTTGTAAATAAACAAAAGAGTATTCAAAACATTTCCATAATAAATAGCTTAACAATTCTGATTATAACTTTGATAGCACTCGTTGCTGGATTTCTGCTAGGTTTAGGCCGCAGGTCTGTCCTTTAAAAAAGTTGACACGTTTGCAGCCTCATTTTTCATCCAGTTTGCATTAAGACGGATGTTTTCTAGACTCTGCTGTATGGCACGATCAGCTACTGGGGCTGGGTTCTTCTTGAAAAAGGCCTGAAATTGTAAAAATTTCAATGTAAACTTAGCTTAACCCTATCCCAAACAATACTCGTTTTTGATGGCCATGTTATAAGGGTTTGGGAAAACATTGAGGCAAAAGAAGACAAGAGGACCATGATGGTCCTATATCGCTCACCTGAACCTAAATGATATGAGCAACACTTTTGTTCAATTCAATTAATATTTATTACTTTAAGACTGAAAAAGAACTTATGGTCAATAAGGTTGTGAAAATCTAACTCATCCGAGATCTAAATTATGGTGCCAAACATTGTACAGGGCTCCAGATAAGAGGGGGTGGTGACTTTTCAAACTGCAATAATGCTGTCAGTGATCATCAAACCCTATGTTGTAGGTACTCATTTGTATTGTCTCGTCGAGACGATTCAAATGAGTACCTGCAATATAGGATTTGAATTCGAAAAAACAATGTTAGTATGTCTTCACCTCCACTTATCTTTAGCCCTGATTGTATCCAAGTTTTGTCTAGATTGATAAATAATTGTAGATTCTAGAGTATAAACAAGGTCGAAAACAGCCGAAAACAACAATTTTGTCAAATTCAAGGGCACAAAACGCTCGACTTTCTGATCAGATCAGACTGAAAATCAAACTCATATGAGATCTTATGGTTCCCAACATTGTGTCCAAGTTTTGTATAGATTGATCAATAATTGTAGATTCTAGAATGTAAACAAGGTCGAAACCTGCCGAAAATGGCAATTTTGTCAAATTCAAGGGCACATAAATCTCAACATTTTCATCAGATCAGACTGAAAATCAAACTCATCCAAGATCTTATAGTCCCCAACATAGTGTTCAAGTTTTGTCTTGATTGATAAATAATTGTAGATTCTAGAGTATAAACAAGGTCAAAAACAGCCAAAACAGCAATTTTATCAAATTCAAGGGCACATTACTCTTGACTTTCTAATCAGATCAAACTGGAAATGGAAGTTACCTGAGATCTTATAGTCTCCAACATTGTGTCCAAGATTTGTCTTGATTGGTCAATAATTGTAGATTCTAGTGTGTAAACAAAGTCGAAAACAGTAAAAAACAGCAACTTTGTCAAATTCAAGGGCACATAACTCTTGACTTTCTGATTAGATCAGACTGAAAATCAAACTAATCCCAGATCTTATGGTCCAAAACATTGTGTCCAAGTTTTGTCTTGATTGAATAATAATTGTAGATTCTAGAGTGTAAAAAAGGTTGAAAACCGCCGAAAATGGCAATTTTGTCAAATTCAAGGGCACGTAACTCTTGACTTTCAGATCAGATCAGACTGAAAATCAAACTCATCTGAGATCTTAATAGTCCCCAACATTGTGTCTTGATTGACCCTTTCCCACACATTGGCGCTTAGGATGCCCCACAAAGTAAAGGCTTTGGAAAACATTGTGACAAGCAATTTCTTCATTATCCACAATGTTTTCTACCAAGAAAGACCAAAAAATGTTTAATTTTGTTCAATGGAACTTGTCGTCCGCAACACCTATGATTTTGGAATAGGCTAAAATTTTGTTATTTGGTAATGGTATTCTAGAGTGCAAATCTATTTATATCCTCTATCAAACTAGATAACTCTACTTATACTGAATAAAAGTAGTGTCAGAGTTCCTTCCCTTAGATTAACTCTTTTTTGAATACAGCAAAAAAGTGGCAATTTTGCCCAATTCAAGGGCACATAACTCTAATCTTTCTGGTCAGATCAGACTGAAAATTAACCTCATCCAAGATCTTATGGTTTCCAACATTTTGTCCAAGTTTTGTCTTGATTGATCAATAATTGTAGATGCTAGAGTGTAAACAAACTTAAAAACAGCATTTTTTGACATTCAAGGGCAGATAACTCTGCACTTTCTGATCCGATCAGGCCCATAATCGAACTTGTCCAAGAACTTATGATCGTACTTGTTTTGGCCAAGTTTGATCAAGATTGAGTAACTTTTGTGGATGCTAGAGTGTAAACACCCCAAATGTTGACGGACGGACGGACGGACGGACGCCGGACAAAAAGTGACCACAATAACTCACCTCGAGCACTTCGTGCTCAGGTGAGCTAAAAATGCTGATGATCAGCATTTTCTTCTTTTGTCTCAATATTTTCTGGGCTATATTGCACACATATTCAACCTTTATCAACATCCATTTTGATGTATGCAACAGCTTTTGAATTAGACAGCCCAAAAATTTTGTCATTTTGGAAAGGGTTTATATGTTTCTCAACATATATTATTTAGACTGTTCCAATTTAAAAGCTGCTGCAGACGACTAAATGGATATTGCTTACCAAAGTGTTGGTGTACAATATAGGATACAAAATAATTGAGTCAGATGAAGGAAATACTGATCATCAGTCTTTTCTTCTATTCCTTATCATTTTTCTAAATTTTTCCTGTAATGACGTAAAGAACCAAGTCTTGTTTAGGATACATGTAGTTGAAACTTTCAATTTTGTAAAATTCATGGGCACATTACTCGATTTCGGCAATTCCATTCACGCTGAAAATAAATCTTATCCAATTTATTCTGGATACAAAAGTCTTGGTCAAATTTTGTTTTAACCCTTTCCCAAACAACAAAATTGTTGGGTAATCCACTTTAAAATATGGCATAGAAAATATTGAGACAAAAGGAGAAACTTTTTTCTATCAGGGACGTCAAAACCAGGTCTTGTTTGGAAAAGGGTTAATTGTAGATACAAGTGAAAACAAAGTCTAACACATCCGTCCCCTTTTGACCTTCATGGGCACATAATTCAGCACTTTACTGGTTCATTCAAGCTCATAACCATTTAAGGTTAGTCAGTAACATTTCCTTATTTTCCCTTTGTCTTTGAGATCCAAAAGGATTGGTGCACAATGTGGCACAGAAAATATTGAGGCAAAAGGAGAAAGTGCTGATCATCAGCACTTTCTTCTTTAGTCTCAATGTTTTCCAAAACAATTTCAATTAGGGACATCAGACCCAGGTCTTGTTTGATAAAGGGTTAGGATGATCAAAACATAGTAACAGAACTAAAGGATACTACAACTTTGATAAACTAACCTCAATCTCCTGGGCTTTCTCTTCACTCGCAAATCCTTCAATCACCAACTGAAATATACAACGTTTGAAAATGACAATACGATGTCCTATTAAAAGTGATTCATTCTAGAACAATGTTTTTGATATATATGACTGATTGACTCAATGGCTTAGGTAATATGAAGCATGGAACTATGTTTTGTGTCTCATTTGAAAAACTTTTAAGATGAATGTTTAACCCATTACCACTCAGTAGCTCTTTTTAACTCTTAGATTTTGAACAAACAGTAACTCTTTTTAACTCCTTTTATACTAAAGGAAAAAAGAAACGCAACAAATATTTAATTTGGTCATGCGTTTTGTTTTTGTTTTTCTTCAGATCACCATAATTCGCATACTTTTTTCAATGAATAGTAAAACTTAATCATTTGACTTTCTTGTGTCAAAATTTCATCAATGTAACAGGTTGTAGGTGCCATCAATATGCGTTTAAACGAGAGCGGTTTGGCGTCAACGTTAAATGTGCTCTTGCACGCAATCCAAACGGACTGTAACGATACCCGGCTGAAATTTGATTGCTGTACTGTTCATGAATAGCATCAACAGTTTTTCTCGATAACAGAACTTGTTTCCGTAGGTAAAATAAATGCACGTTATGGTCCTGACGCCATGACGTTAGACCTTGACGACCGCTTTTCGGGCGACCACCAGTTGTTTCGTTAGTTCTGAGACGTTATCTCAAAGAATCAATATTTTGTAAACCGATGTACACCAAAGTCAGCAGCAACTGCGGGTTGAGATTCCCCATTCGTAAACATCACAATTGCTACCTGACGGCATCTTTGAATAGGTTGCAAAATGATATTAGGGATTTAATCCAAACAAAAATCATTGCATTTTGTCGAGTCCATGTGGATCTACACAAACAAGAGATGTTTGTAAAACATATATGCCCCCTCAAGGGCCTACATTTGATGTAGGTCAAAGTCCAAGGTCAAGTTAACAAGGTCCAAGGTCATGGTCACATATGAAAGGTCTTGGTAGTAGGTGTCTATGTGTGAAATATCAAAGCTGTATATTTAAAAGTAAAATGAAACATAGGCCAGGTTAAAGTTTTTACAAGAAGGCCAAATGTCAAGGTCATGGTCAAATGTGAAAGGTCTTGGTTGGAGGTGTCCATGTGTGAAATATCAAGGCTGTAGGTGTAAAAGGACATGATATATATGCCTGGTTTCAGTCTTTTTAAAAGTAGGTCAAACTCCAAGGTCAAGGTTGCAATAATCAAAGTCATGGTCAAATGTGAAAGGTCTTGGTAGGAGGTGTCTATGTGTGAAATATCAAGGCTGTAGGTGTAATAGGACATAAGATAAAGGCTATGTTAAAGATTTCTAAAAGTATGTAAAAATCAAAGGTCAATGACATACAGGCCAAGGCCATGGTCAAATGTGGAAGGTCTTGGTAGGGGGTGTCCATGTGTAAAATATTGAGACTGTATAGGTAACAGGACATGAGATATAGGCCTAGTTTAAGTTTTTTTTAAAGTAGGTCAAACTCCAAGGTCAAGGTCCAAGGTCATGGTCAAAAGTGAAATATCTTGGTTGGAAGTGACCATGTGTGAAATATCAAGGCTGTAAATGTAAAATGACATGAAATATAGGCCAGATTAATGTATTATTAAAGTAGGTTAAACACCAAGGTCAAGGTCCAAGGTCATGGTCAAATGTGAAAGGTCTTGGTCGTAGGTGTCCATGTGTGAAATACCAAGGCTGTATGTGTAATAGCACATAAGATATAGGCCAAGTTTAATTTATCTAAAAGTAGGTCAAACTCCAAGGTCAAGGCCACATGGTCCAAGGTCATAGTCGTATGTGATAGGTCTTGGTCAGAGGTTTCCATGTGTCAAATATCAAGGCTGTATGTGTAAAAGGACATGATATATCGGTCAGGTTAAAGTTTTTCAAAAGTATGTCAAAGTCCAAGGTCATGGTCAATTATGAAAGGTCTTGGTAAGATGTGTCCATGTGTGAAATATCAAGGCTGTATTTGTAAAAGGTCATGAGATATTTGCCGGGTTTAATTTTTTCAAAATTGGTCAAACTCCAAGGTCAAGGTCACAAGGTCCAAGGTCATGGTTAAATCTGAACGACGTTGATAGGAGGTATCTATGTGTGAGATATCAAGGCTGTATGTGTAAAAGGACATGAGATATAGGCAAGGTTAAGAATTAAGTGTAAAAACCAACAAAGGGCAATAACTCCAAGAATTTGATTGGCATAGTTACGGTTCTTGTACACTGCACCTCTCTATAATAAAATCTATTCACCTGTAAAGTTTCATGATTCTACCTTACATATTTTTTGAGTTGTGCTCCGGACAAGAATCAAGTTATAAACTCATTAAAGGGCAATAACTCAAAAAATTTGATCAGCAGAGTTACGGTTCTTGTGCACTGCACCTCTCCATAATGAGATCTATCCACCTATTAAGTTTCATGATTCTACCTTACATACTTTTTGAGTTATGCTCCGGACAATAATCAAGTTTGAAAATCAACAAAGGGCAATAACTCAAAAAATTTGATCAGCAGAGTTACGGTTCTTGTGCACTGCACCTCTCCATAATGAGATCTATCCACCTATTAAGTTTCATGATTCTACCTTACATACTTTTTGAGTTATGCTCCGGACAATAATCAAGTTTGAAAATCAACAAAGGGCAATAACTCAAAAAATTTGATCAGCAGAGTTACGGTTCTTGTGCACTGCACCTCTCCATAATGAGATCTATCTACCTATTAAGTTTCATGATTCTGCCTTCCATACTTTTTGAGTTATGCTCCGGACAATAATCAAGTTTGAAAATCAACAAAGGGCAATAACTCAAAAAATTTGATCGGCAGAGTTACTGTTCTTGTGCACTGCACCTCTCCATAATGAGATCTATCCACCTGTAAAGTTTCATGATTCTACCTAACATAGTTTTTGAGTTATGCTCCGGAAAAAAATCAAGTTTGAAAATCAACAAAGGGCAATAACTCAAAAAATTTGATCAGCAGAGTTACGGTTCTTGTGCACTGCACCTCTCCATAATGAGATCTATCCACCTGTAAAGTTTCATGATTGTACCTTACATACTTTTTGAGTTATGCTCCGGACAAGAATCAAGTTATAAAATCAACAAAGGGCAATAACTCAAAAGAATTGATCGGCAGAGTTACGGTTCTTGTGCACTGCACCTCTCCATAATGATATCTATCCACCTATGAAGTTTCATGATTCTACCTTTAATACTTTTCGAGTTATGCTCCGGACAAGGTTTGGTCTACGGACAGACCGACCGACATACGGACCGACGGACTGACCGACCGACCGACCGACACTTGCAAAACAATATACCCCCATTTTCTTCGAAAGGGGGCATAATTAAAAGAGTTCTATGCAAAGTTTGGATATTTAAAGGTTTGCACGTGAGAAACGTGTAAATGTCTATTTTGACGTTATCTCGCAGGTAAGACAGGTTCTAACGTAAACACAAAGATTAATATCAAGATACAGCCCCCTGTAATAATCAGTTACATTTTTGACTCAATAACATAAAAGAATTCAGAGAAATAACAAAAAATAGTTGTTGCGTTTCTTCTTTCCTCTAGTATATTTTCAACCTTTAAAAAGCCTGGCAATACTTTAAAGTTAAAACTTTTCTTTTATAGGATTAGTAAGTTTGATTTATTAGCTTTTAAGACTATTAAAGAAAATAAGCACTTTGTTCTTTAAAAAAGAGAGTAATTTGGAATTAAACATGACTGGGGTCTGATAACTTTTTTTTTCAAAAATGCTTGAAATTTACTGTGGAAATACATCCAATTAAAATAATGTTAACTTCATTCATTTCCTTAAAATCGCCAGCCGAAGGAAACAGCTTAATCCTTGAAGGGAGTGGGGACCTTAACCCTTTCGTTTGCAAGCGCGCATTAAAGCGCATTTCAGGAACGCTTATACTGTTTAGGGGGGCATGGGCTTTTAAAAGCCATTTTTACTCTGTTAAAGTTATTATGACACTGGTTAATGCTGAAATATTGCGCAATACTGTTATGTTCTCGTAAAATGTGATGAAAAGGGCAGTTTTATGCTTTTTGTGAGCTGTAACTATGACCAGGAGGGTTCAATATTCTGCAGAAGAGGTCCGGCGAATCATCATGTCAGTGCCGGACGATGATGATAGCGATTACCCTAAATTTTGGGGGGGGGGGGGGGGGGGTTAAAAAGGTGATTTGAACATTAGAAATGTTTCGGAGACTTCAAATAGTGACTCTGATAGTGATTCCGATAACCCTAAACCAAATCCAGTCCCAAATCATAGGGATGGGGTGGTCGGGGGTCATGGCAGGGGGCCTGACAAGGGTCATGGGGCTAGAGGTCGAGATTTTGATGAGATTTAAATTTTCTATCAGTTACTCATCATACTGTTAAAGTTTGAGTTTGAGTTTATTGGGGTTTTACGCCGTTTTCAACTGCCAGGGTCATATCGCGGCGGCTGGAGCACCTACCCATGGATTCCTGTTGTTTCTCAAACAGGTACTACCACAACACCCTTACCGAGCCTCCAGCTGCTCGCCCACTTAGGTTTGTTAAAGGAAATTGAATAACCTTTCCAATGATATATAGGTCTATGGGTATTATGCTAGTAAAAACTATGTATTATGCATGTGTATACATGAAGTGCTTGGAAATAGGGAAAAAGTCATTTCTGGGAAATAATTCTGCAAACGAAAGGGTTAAAACAAGCTGCAATTATGAGGTTTTTGTTGAAAAGCGATGATAACTCACCTTAATGAGTCTGGGTAGAAGGAATCCACCTGAATATCTCTCAAACAAAACATCCCAGTTGTCTTGTACAAACTGCCATCCAAGGTCACGACCCTCCTTACTGCCCGTTACCCCACCTATCACAAACACTGTATCCTGGGAGCGAACTTTGTCCTGGAGTTACAGATCACAAAATGAATATTGATAAAGACTGGATTTGTGTACACTTTAGCACAGAAAATATTGAGGCAAAAGGAGTAAATGATGGTTATCTATATGTTCTTCATTTGCATCTATGATTTCAAAAGCTGTCTTGGATAGGGATGTCAAAACCAGGCCTTGTTTGGGGAAGGGTAAACATGTGGTTGTTAAAGAAAAATGTCTAATAGATGGCTATTTTTCAATGAACCTTGACTTCAAAAGAGGCTTGTAGCTTTTAAAGAGAGAATAATTATAGGAAAAATGTTCATGCAATTCATTTCCAATTGGACAAGTCTAAAATGTTTTCGTTTTGGAAAGGGTTAATATACTCACAGACATAGCAAACTGTAGAACTTTCTCCTTCAGTTTGATATCTTTTATACCACCGAGTAGTCTAGCAATTCTCACTTTTTCTTCTTGTAAATCTGTTTCATCATAGAGCTGGAAATACAGAATCACATATTAAAGGTACATTAGTATCCCCAGGCCTAAATATATAATGAGCCACAAAAGTTGGCTTTTAGCATGTTGTCACATCGTTTATAGACTTTATATGACAGAATACAAGATTCATAAGGTAAATAACATAAATCAATAATCATGCAGCGGTGTTATACTATGTAAAATATTTACAGCTGGTTGATCGTGTTTACGAAATGATGTGGTATGTGGTTTTATATCCATCATAATCTTAGCCAATACAGGTCAGACGATGCTGAAATTTTGCAAAGAGAAATATTAAATGCCATATTTTAATTATGTACAGTTATTTTTACAGAAAATTACCCCGAAAATAAGTAAGTAACTGTAAGTATGAATCTTTAACAATTAGTTACTAGGCATAAACTAGAACTGTCGCAAAGCGGACGAATACCCCCCACTGGGGCCTTGTCACTGAACAAGAGTTGTCCGCGGACAACGTAGCTCGCTTATACGGGAGCTTGTCACAAAAACAGCAATTTTTTAAAAGTAGGTCAAACTCCAAGGTCAAGGTCACAAGGTCAAAGGTCATGGTCACAAATGAAAGGTCTTGTCGAGATGTATCTATGTATGAAATATCAAGGCTGTATCTCTAATAGTGCCCAAGATATAGGCCAGGTTAAAGTTTTTCAAAAGTAGGTCAAACTCCAAGGTCAAGGTCACTAGGTCAAAGGCCATGGTTCCAAATGAAAGGTCTTGTCGAGATGTATCTATGTATGAAATATCAAGGCTGTATCTCTAATAGTGCCTGAGATATAGACCAGGTTAAAGTTTTTCAAGTGAAGACGCGACAGGACGGGACGGGATGCGACGCCGACGCTGACGCCGACACTAGGGCTGTGACATTAGCTCCTCGGACATAAAGTCCCGGCTCGCTAAAAAGTGCTATCGGTCAAAAGGTTCTTGACTTAGAGCATGGAAATGGATTTTAAACTCCCCCCCCCCCCATTAAAAAGTTCAAAGTGGCATAACTCTGAAACTAATGACTGGATCAAGATGAAAATTGCAGGTGCACAACTTCATATGATAGGAAACATCCTGATAAAATTTCAGAAAGATTGGTCAAAAACTGTGGGAGGAGAAGAGGACACAAGATTATGTCCATGGACGGACGGACGGACAGACAGACAACCTGATTCCAGTATACCCCCCCATAACTTCGTTGTGGGGGGTATAAAGATGCTTCAGATGACAAAAGAATGGTAGTCCAGTGTCCTGTAAATTGATTGTTTTGTCCAGTAAAAAATTGAATCCATTTCATTAAGCATTCAAGCAAGTACCATTTAATATATCCATTACTTAGAATTCTAGAAACAATTGTGGTAAGCTTGTTTAACCCTTTCCAAAACAAGACCTGATTTTGACGTCCCTGACATGAAATGCTTAGGAAAACATTGAGACAAAAGAAGAAATTGCTGATAATTTTGTCGTCTGAAGAAACTTTCAAATGGGACAAGCCTAGCATTTTGTCATTTGGGAAAGGGTAAAATAGAAAGTACATAACTAAGGGTTAAATAGAAAGTACATAACTATTCACACTTAGGAGGGACGTTCAATTAATTTTGGAACGGGGGTTCTATAAGCCATAGTTGTGTTTAAATTCAATTTTAAATCCTATCAATCCTTTGAAGTAATCCTCTTAGACATTCACACACTTCTAAAGTTTTGAGATCCATTACTTATATGCCAATAAATGGGCAACTTTTGGAACATGCCGCAGACACTGGTAAATTGCACTGCATATGGATCATGAAGGCCTATACCGACTTCGTCATCATGGGGAAGACAACAAAGCCACATGGGATTAAGCCATGCTATATGGGTGGATGAAGACTCTGTGTTGCATGTTTCTCTTTCAGGAAGTCTTAGACAAGAGGACACCCATGGACAGCTCAGTTGTCACGGATTAAGCACATGCCTCTTTAGCCGGTCCTAGACCTGCTCTTTTCGTGATATTTCTTCACTTTCGCCGACATACATCTCTTGTATGAATGACCGGCGATAGTGGTACAATTTGAAACAACAATTTGAACAATACACCCATCACATTTGAAAATTACCTCATACAAACTTTTGCAACGCTTTTAATTTTTTGGCTGTGATGAACTTTGCCTGATCTTTTCGCAACCATTGCTTGTTAAATTGTATAACATGTCCCAGATGAAAAACCAACTTTATATCCTATTTCTTGCATATTGAACAAATTACAATGCGTCTTGTTCGGTCTTGTCGGAATCTACAGCAACATTTGCTTTGGCACTACCAAGGTTGCCTGAGAGGGGGCATCATTCAGGCCAGTTTAACCTGTTTTAATTTAAATTGAATCCCTAAAAACTGATGTATGTTCAATGTTCGAATGCCCATGAATCTGATATAGTTCATTATATACATGTGATGCAGATATTTTAAAGCCTATGCGACCTTTAATGTAGACCCGTACATCCTACTTTAGTTCGTTTTCCATTTTGTGTACAGTGAAATAGCCAGTGTGTATAACTGGACTAACTGAAAAGTTCAATAACTTTTGAAAGAGTGAACGAAATTGTCTCAAATTTTGACCAAGTAAAGACAGTAATTTTCCCGTTAAAAAGCCACGGGCTCCACTTGTTCTATAAAACCGTGGGTAAGGTGGTCCATTAGTACCACTTTTAATTGAACGTCCCTCGTACTGTACTGTACCAGAGCAACAGATAACGGCATCAGATAATTCTAAATTTGTTATTTCAACTCCAAACCCTATGTTGTGGGCACTCATTTGAATTGTCTCAATGAGACAAATCCAATGAGTATCCACCACATGAGGTTTGTTGAGCAAAAAAGAGTTGTCCGCCGACAACGTAGCTCGCCTATACAAGAGCTTCTCGCAAAAAAGGAGTTCAAGGTCAAAGGTCATGGTCACTAGGTCAAAGTCTCAAGGTCAAGGTCATTACATATCCATATGTGAAATATCAAGGCTCTATCTGTAATAGTGCATGATATATAGGCCAGGTTAAAGCTTTTTAAAAGTAGGTCAAACTCCAAGGTCAAGGTCACTAGGTCAAGGTCTCAAAAAGGTCTTGGCAGGAGGTATCGATGTGTGAAGTATCAAGGCTGTATCCCTAATAGTACCTGAGATATAGACCAGGTTTTGAAGATGCAACGCCGATGCGTCGGCGATGCCGACACTAGGGCTGTGACATTAGCTCCCCTGACATAAAGTCCCAGCTCGCTAAAAATGAAATATAACACTTTGAAAAGCTATTACCCCCTCTAAAGCTCTGTATTATTACTATCACTATCATTATGATATTACCTTGAGCATCTTGTTAAAAATTTCTTCATCACCATTGGCTAGTACTGTTACATACACCTGAAAAATGAGGAATCCTTTTATGGGTATGTTCAAAAATAATGAAGCAAAAGTAAAACATCCATATATTTCTTTAGCATAAGGTTTTATAGAATTGCTTTTAGGTCTAAAAGATGTGTTTACATGAGGCAAACTTGAGTGCAAAGTTTCATTGTGATATCTCACTTAGTTAAAAAGATATTCCCAAAAAACACGCCCAAAATGTCCCAAGTGTACGGTTTTTGCGTGACATTTTTACTTAAGCCTTAATTTCAACCCTTCACTATACTTTAAGGTGAAGGATTTTACTAAATTATCATTGTCTATCAAGTAGGCATATATATTAAGGTTCAGAAAAATGGAATTTCAAAGTTTGTGTACATTTTGTTTTCTTGTTATACAGGTTTAAAGCATCGAGGTGCTTGTCATTTTCATGCAATAAATTTTGTCATTGTTTACAAATAAAGGTGCAGTAATACAATGTGATTGAATATTTACAAGAACAAAGTTCTTTACCTAATGCACTCTGAATTTGTCCCAAGTGTACATTTTGCTTTAAATTTCAGATATTTTTTTTAAGGAATGATTTATTGAAAGTTTTACACTTTTAAATTCACAATATGGTCACTCAGAACAAGTTGTAATAAATTCTTATGCCATAGTGGCCTTTACTTTTCGTCCAAGATGCTATCTTGTGTTGTCCCAAGTGTACGGAATTTTGTCACATTTGATTGACAGCTTCTAATTTCTTAATACATTAGCTTCAGGTACACATTTCTTAACTAATTTACAGAAATGAACAAAATTACACACCAAACAGTGAATTTGTCATTTCTGGTTGCTTGATAATTTGTATTGCTGAAACATCTTGTACTGATATTTCAGGTAAGAGGTAAAATGATTCAGAAATATCTTAAATTCACAATATTTGACTAAAGAATGTGTCCTTTAAAGAAAACAACATTCTCTTCCTCAAATTATATCAATTTTACAATAGAATATATAACTATTTTGCATTTATATGGTACTGATAAATGGTTATTAGCTGTTGTACACTTGGGACAAAAAATCAGAATTTGTCATCAGTACAAAAACTTGTCAATGCATTTTCTTTTTTAGCTCCAAAAATTGCATTTTCTGTAAAAACAATTGATATTATCATTATTTAAGAAAATTTCTACATTTAAGAGCTGATATTACAGTTTGGTTCTATAGAATCACAATCTTTGTATAGAATAAATTATGTAGAAGTTTCAAACCGTATACACATTAAAAAACATACCTATGTAAGTATAAGTGGAATTTATTTACCGGGTAGTTGCAAAAATGAAATTTTCAGTCGTAAAATAATAATATTTTGTTTCAGCAGATTGTGGATAATTGTAAGAATAGTCTGACATGAGCAGTTCTAACTAGTAAGTAAAACAATCTATGTTTTAGAGCAACACATGAAAGATATGTGTACCTTTCTACACTCCAAAGGGGTCTTAACAAGCGAACTTAGCATTCCAAGATCAATTTGACAAACATTATAGTAACTGCAAGTCCATGACAGTCATTGTTGTGATTGTAAATTAATCAGAACTTTTCCAGGGAAAAGGATCAAGCTCAGAGGAATCAATTCAGAGATGCACCTCCTTTGTTGTGAACATTGACATGGTCAATACACATTTTGCTAAACGTACAGAGATTTGTGGCTTTGTATTTACTTTTAGAACTGCATGCAAGTTCTTGTAATCTATTGATGGATGCTGATTGAATATCTTACTATCAAGGGACAAGAGTTGTAGGTGACACCAAAAGAGACAGGGGGTTGTGTAAAAAAATGTGAAATTTAGTCCTGGCCAGGTGATATTTGAGAGAGAACCTGTAGTCTGGGTTTTCCACCACACTGGTGACTGGACACAATCTAGGCTGCACAGCAAGGGAATGGGTTTAGAAGGGTCAGAAAATAATAAAAGAGGGATAGTACAGTTAGTGCTATCTAGTGAGTAGCAAATTTTAAGCAAAGGTGCTCGTTAGTCAGTCAGGCAATTATTTCATGGATTATCTGTGCCTTTGTTTTTGTCGATTTCCTTATGATATGATTCAAACATCCTGATGTTTCAAAAGTGAATTAAAAGGCACTATTAAATTCCATGTATATATGAGTCTATCGGTATTATTTTCAGAGATATTTTTAAATCACAAAAGGATTTATATGTTTATTTTTAAATTAGGTGTTTTATGCCTTTCCATACATAGATGTCCCAAGTGTACAAATATGGTTTATTATTTTTCAAAAAATAATTTAAGATTTCCTTATGTTTAATTGTTTTAGCATAGTAAGGATAAAGATGAATATATACTTTCAAATTTACACTTATTTGCTGTTGGCAGCTTTATTGAAAGATGAATACATTTTTGAAATTTCAAATAACACAATGCCCTTGTTTTTAATCATGAGATTTCCTAGAACAACTGCTAGTTCCAAAATGTGAAATTGGGAACATGGCTTTTTAATGCCAAGTATAAGTAATATTAATTTTATGTGTTATAGTTGCTTGTATAAGTGTAATTTTCGAATCATTGTTCTTATCTTGATCAATTGTCCCAAGTGTACAAAATATCTCCATATTATGCACCATTTTTAACAAGCAATATGTGACACAACTTTTGACATACAAGGACGAAACTTGGTCTTTCTTTTAGGAATATCATGAATTCTGGTAAACATAGAGTTTTTTAATCCTTCTCTACTCCAGACAAACGTAAACAAAACTTTTAGAGGTGCATATTTGAAAAAAGTAGGGAAAAAAAGTGAAAAATCTCATTTTTTTCAATTTTGTTTATAGCTATGCAGTGTTTTTTGGCATTGCACGCTTTGAATATTACCTATTTTTATTTGAAATAATGAAAAAACACTGATTGGATGATTTATTGGGTTCTAATAAGGTACCAAAAACTGTCATTTTTTTCACAAAATTTAACTAAAAGTTTAAAGCAAAGCCTTAGTTGTGAATTTATGTTTGCACTTATCATCACGGCCCTAGTAATTTATCAAATTTGAACCATTTTCTTTCACGATGCAAACAAAGATTTTGTCCTATTTTAGCATCTAAAATTCATCAAAAAAATGAAATCTTGCTTCATTATTTTTGAACATACCCTTATATAACCAATCACCTTATGGCAAAATTTGGGACTGTTCAAATGTGAAAGGTGTTGCAGATGATAATTTCAAGGAAATGAAATTTTAAACTTTTTGACAAGCATTTTCTTCATATTTCACAATGTTTTCTAACCCTAAATGGAATTATTTTAAAATTTTATCAACTTGAAATTTTTGTCTGCAACACCTTTCAAATCGGACCACCCTAAAATTCTGATGGGTGGCAAGGTTTGTTTTATTGGAGTTTTACCCCATTTTCAAATGCTATGATCATATCGCCGCCTCTTGAGTACCTAACCATGGATTTCTGTTGTTTCTCATACCAGTATTACGACAACACCCTAACTGAGCCTCCAGCTGCTCGCCCACAAAGGTTAGTGATATCAAACCATTGGTGGGCGACATTTTGTCAGAAGGGAAATTCGATACGGCTGGAGATCAAACTTGGGACCTCTCAAGTGCGAGGCAGATGTGCAACCAACTGCGCAAAAGAACAAAATGATGATAACCAGCATGTTCTCAGTTTGCCTTTATATTTTTTGTGCTATAATGTACACAAATTTCGTCTTTTACAACTTTCATAATGTTGTCTGCAGTAGCTCTCGAATATGTTTGTCTTTTGGGAAAGGGTTAACCATGAATATGCTGAAATTTTATTAACACTTTATGAAACAAGAGTGCCATGGTCACAATATACGCCGCCACTTATAAACCTTGAGAAACAAAAATAACATTGACAAGGACTTATAAATATCCACACAAAAACCTGTAAAAAGTTGTGTTCACAAGAAGGTTTTATAAGTATGCAGTCAAAAACCTGGAAGGAATTGCGTTCACAAGGCTGAAATATCATTAAGCCCCAGAGACTAAGTTTTAGGGGGCATAACTCGGGCAAAAATCAATGAACCATAAAATCATTACTTCATGCAAATCTACCAATTAAGGTAATAACATCCACCAAGTTTCATTAGGATCCAGCCAGAATCTTAGAAACATTGACAAGGCTGCAATTTCAATAAGCCCGAGAGACTAAGTTTTAAGGGGGCATAACTCTGGCAAAAATCAATGAACCATAAAATCCTTCCTTCATGCACATCTAGCAATTGAGGTAATAACATTGACCAAGTTTCATTAAGATCCAGCCAGAAACTTAGGAGGACTTGCGTTGACAAGGCTGCAATTTCAATAAGCCCCAGAGACTAAGTTTTAAGGGGGCATAACTCTAGCAAAAATCAATGAACCATAAAATCCTTCCTTCATGCACATCTACCAATTGAGGCGATAACATTGACCAAGTGTCATTAAGATCCAGCCAGAAACTTAGGAGGACTTGCGTTGACAAGGCTGCAATTTCAATAAGCCCCAGAGACTAAGTTTTAAGGGGGCATAACTCTAGCAAAAATCAATGAACCATAAAATCCTTCCTTCATGCACATCTACCAATTGAGGTGATAACATTGACCAAGTACCATTAAGATCCAGCCAGAAACTTAAGAGGAGTTGCGTTGACAAGGCTGCAATTTCAATAAGCCCCAGAGACTAAGTTTTAAGGGGGCATAACTCTGGCAAAAATCAATGAACCATGAAATCCTTCCTTCATGCACATCTACCAATTGAGGTGATAACATTGACCAAGTTTCAAGAAGATCCAGCCATAAACTTAGGAGGAGTTGCGTTGACAAGAAAAGTGGATGGACGTACGGACGGACGGATGGACGGACGGACGGACAGACGGAGAAGATGACGCCAATATACGTCCGCCTCCGGCGGCGTATAAAAAAGACCTGGTTTTAAAGTCTCAAATAGAAAAGACTTAGGAAAACATCAAAACGAAAGAAGAAAATGCTGGTAACCAGCATTTTCTACTTTTGCCTCAATATTATCTGAGCTATAATGTACAAAAATAATATAAGCATAAACTTTGATCGTGTTGTCTGATTTCAAATTGGAATAGTCCAAAATTTTGCCATTTGGGACAGGGTTAAAGCCTTACTTACAGACTGCCTGAGATCAGCCGGGACAGTTTTGCCGTTACAATGATCTTCAAACCTCTTCTTTGACTCGGCTACAACATCGGGATCACCATAGCGTCCCATTTTAGTTAAAACTAGGTCCCGTAACATGGCAGTCAAAACACCTGCAATTATGAAGGTTTTTTATAACCCATTACAAGACGGCAGAATTTTAGATAATAATTATGTGAAAATATGGTTTTGCTAGCTTTTGGTTGTCATTTATTTATTACATGTATTAATTGTTTATTAGTTGAAATAATGTTTTGTAAGCAAGCTCCTCTTTTGACCCTTTCTCAAAAGAGAAAATTTACGGGTGGTCCAAATTGAAAGCTGCTGCAGATGACAAATTGTATGTAACTAAAGGTTAATTCTTGAATATCAAAGCTCAGAAAACATTAAGGAAACAAGAGGACCATGATGGTCCTATATCGCTCACCTGAACCAAAATGATATGAGCAACACTTTTGTTCAATTCAATAAACATTTATGACTATAAGACTGAAAACTAACTTATAGTCAATAACTTTGTGAAAATCAAACTCATCTGAGATGTTATGATGCCAAACATTGTGTCCAGGTTTTTCTTGATTGATAAATAATCACAGATTCTAGAGTATAAACAAGGTCGAAAACAGCCAAAGACGGTAATTTTTTCAAATTCAAGGGCACACAATTCTCGACTTTCTGATCACATCAGACTGAAAATCTACATCATCCAAGATATTATGGTCACCAACATAGTGTCCAAGATTTGCCTTGATTGGTCAATAATTGAAGATTCAAGATCGAAAAACAGCCAGAAACGGCTATTTTGTTAAATTCAAGGGCACATAACTCTCAACTTTCTGATCGGATCAGACTGAAAATCAAACTCATCCGACATATTATGGTCCCAAACATTGTGTCCAAGTTTTGTCTTGATTAATTGATAATTGTAGATTCTAGAATGTAAACAAGGTCGAAAACAGCCGAAAATGATAATTTTATCAAATTCAAGGGCACATAACTCTCGTCTTTCTGGTCAGATCACACTAAAAATCAAACTCATCCGAAATCTTATCCTCTCAAACATTGTGTCCAAGATTTGTCTTGATTGGACAATAATTGAAAATTCTAGAGTGTAAACAAGGTCGAAAACAGTTAAAAACGACAATTTTGTCAAATTCAAGGGCACATAAGTCTCGACTTTCTTGTCTTATCAGATTGAAAATTCTAGTCATCTGAGATCTTATGATCTCTAACATTGTGTCCAAGTTTTGTCTTGATTGATTGATAAATGTAGATTCTAGAGTGTAAACAATGTCGAAAACAGCCGAAAATGACAATTTTATCAAATTCAAGGGCACGTAACTCTTGTTTTTATTGTCAGATCACACGGAAAATCGAACTCATCCGAAATCTTATGGTCTCAAACATTGTGTCCAAGATTTGTCTTGATTGGTCAATAATTGTAGATTCTAGATTGTAAAAAAGGTCGAAAACAGTCAAAAACGACAATTTTGTCAAATTCAAGGGCACGTAACTCTCTTCTTTCTGGTCAGATCACACTGAAAATCAAACTCATCCAAGATCTTATGGTCTCAAACATTTTGTCCAAGATTTGTCTTGATTGGTCAATAATTGAAAATTCTAGAGTGTAAACAAGGTCGAAAACAGTCAAAAACGACAATTTTGTCAAATTCAAGGGCACATAAGTCTTGACTTTCTTGTCTTATCAGATTGAAAATTCAACTCATCCGAGATCTTATAATCTCCAACAATGTGTCCAAGTTTTGTCTTGATAGATTAATAAATGTAGATTCTAGAGTATAAACAATGTCGAAAACAGCCGAAAATGACAATTTTATCAAATTCAAGGGCACATAACTCTAGTCTTTTTTGTCAGATCACACTGAAAATCAAACTCATCCAAGATCTTATGGTCTAAAACATTGTGTCCAAGATTTGTCTTGATTGGTCAATAATTATTGTAGATTCTAGAGTGTAAACAAGGTCGAAAACGGTCGAAAACGGCAATTTTGACAAATTCAAGGGCACATAACTTTTGACTTTTTCGCCTGATCTGACTGAAAATCGAACTCATTCAAGATCCTATAGTCTCCAATATTATATCCAAGTTTTGTATTGATTGGGCAATAATTGTAGATGCTAGAGTGTAAACAAAGTTAAAAACAGCATTTTTCGTCATTCAGGGGCAGATAACTCCACACTTTCTGGTCCGATCTGGCCCATAATCGAACTCATCCGAGAACTTATGACCATACTTGTTTTGACAAAGTTTGGTCAAGATTGACTAATATTTGTGGATGCTAGAGTGTAAACACCAAATTGTGGACAGACGGACAGATGGACAGACGGACAGATGGACGGACGACGGACAAAAAGCGATCACAATAGCTCACCTCGAGCACTTTGTGCTCAGGTGAGCTAACAAGAGCTGTCACTGTAAGATGACAATGCCCCCGACACCGCTTTGATTTTAAATTATGGCCAATCTATGTTCAAGGTCAAGGTCATCCAGGGGTCAAGGTCACCAAAGTATGTGCCTACAGAAAGGTAATGTGCCAAGGAATGTTGTGGTAAAGTATGAAGCGAATATGTTAAGTAATAAGGAAGTTATGGCCAATGTTAAAGTTTTTGGACGGAATGACGGACAGACAGACGGACGGACAGACAGACAGACGGACGGACGGACAAGTCAAATTTATGATGCCTCCCTATCGGGGGCATAAAAAGAGAAAATGCTGATCATCAGCATTTCCTTCTTTTGCCTAAATGTTTTCCCAAACCTTTTCTATCAGGGACATCAAAACAAGGTTTTGTTTGAGAAAGGATCTATTTAAACAAGAGGGCCATTGGCCCTGAAGCGCTCACCTGATATAATATAACTTTTTGTATACCAATTTTCAGGTTGATTGGACAAAAATGTGACCTCTAGGGTGCACACAAGGTTTAACTAAGATTTGACCTCGTGACCTAGAATTGATCAAGACAATCATTCTGATCAATTTTCAGGTTGATTGCCGAATGATTGGGCAAAAATGTGGCCTCTAGAGTGCACACAAGGTTTTACAAAGATTTTACCTCATGACCTAGTTTATGACCCCAGATGACCCAATTTCGATCTTGTCCGAGAATTGATCAAGACAATCATTCTGATCAATTTTCAGGTTGATTGCCGAATGATTGGGCAAAAATGTGGCCTCTAGAGTGCACACAAGGTTTTACAAAGATTTTACCTCATGACCTAGTTTATGACCCCAGATGACCCAATTTCGATCTTGTCCGAGAATTGATCAAGACAATCATTCTGATCAATTTTCAGGTTGATTGGGCAAAAAATGTGGCCTCTAGAGTGCACACAAGGTTTTTCTAAGATTTGACCCTGTGACCTAGTTTTTGACCCCAGATGACCCAATTTCAAAGTTGTCCGAGATTTCAACAAAACAATCATTCTGAGCAAATTCCAGGTTGATTGGGCAAAAAATGTGGCCTCTAGAGTGCACACAAGGTTTTTCTAAGATTTGACCCCGTGACCTAGTTTTTGACCCCAGATAACCCAATTTCAAACTTGTCCGAGATTTTATCAAGACCATTATTCTGATCAATTTTCAGATTGATTGGGCAAAAAATGTGGCCTCTAGAGTGCACATAAGGTTTTTCTAAGATTTGACCCCGTGACCTAGTTTTTGACCACAGATGACCCTATTTCAAACTTGTCCAAGATTTTATCAAGACAATCATTCTGAGCAAATTTCAGGTTGATTGGGCAAAAAATGTGGCCTCTAGAGTGCACACAAGGTTTTTCTAAGATTTGACCCTGTGACCTAGTTTTTAACCCCAGATGACCCAATTTCAAACTTGTCCGAGATTTTATCAAGACAATCATTCGGAGCAAATTTCAGATTGATTGGGCAAAAAAATGTGGCCTCTAGAGTGCACACAAGGTTTTTCTAAGATTTGACCCCGTGACCTAGTTTTTGACCCCAGATGACCCAATTTCGAACTTGTCCGAGATTTCATCAAGACAATCATTCTGAGCAAATTTCAGGTTGATTGGGCAAAAAATGTGGCCTCTACAGTGCACACAAGCCAAAGGTTGACGCACGACGGACGACGCACGACGGACGACGGACACAGCGGTATCACAATACCTAACCATGAGCACTATCGTGCTCAGGTGAGCTAAAAAAATTCAAAAGAAGTCTATGAACATTTTATCAATACCTTCACCAGTCTTTGTATTCCATCCCAACTTTTTGCATATTGGTGCATACAATGTTTTGGCGAAGTTTCTGTATGCATCATATGCGTCCGTGTATTGGATCATCTGAGCTATTACACCGAGATTGAGTGACAGATCAGACCATACTGTGTAGTCTTCTTCGTTAACGTAACCCTCCGCGACCTTCATTACATCAACAGCCGACATCATGCCTGCTCGGGACTAGAAATAAAATTTAAAATTGAATCTACCCTTTCCCAAACAAGACCTGGTTTTGACGTCCCTAATAGAATAGGCTTTTGAAAACATTGAGACAAAAGAAGAAACTGCTGATAACCAGCAGTTTCTCCTTTTGCCTCAATATTTTCTTGGCTATATCACACACAGTCCCAATATTTATTAACATACATTTTATCGTCTGCAGCAGCTTTCAATTTGGACCACCCTAAATATTGTCGTTTGGGAAAGGGTTAACCTTATTCCAGACTAGCTTAGCAGTTATATGCTTGTGAGAGCATTTTCTTCTTTTGCCTCAATATTTTCTGACTATTCAAAAATGGACATCAAAATTAGGTCTTTTATTAGGAATTTTGTTTTTTATGCAATAATAGCATCAATCCACATATTTTTCGGTCGATAACATTCGCAGAGGCCCTCAAAATACGGAAACGACCCTCATGCTACGCACTCAGGCTTTAACATATTTCTTAGACCTCTGCGAATGTTAACAACCTCAAAAAACGTGAATTAACCCTATAATATTTCATTTTTTGATGATGATAATGATTTAAGGTCCGGTCACATACCTTCCGCGCCCATATCGTATCCAAAAATACAGTGCATGGGTCTCATGTTTTAGACATGCTCTGGCCGTGATTTGGATGCGGAATTGTGTATGTGACCAAAACTTTACCAGAGCAAAAAGTCATTCCACATTGCGAGTTGGTTGTCCTGGTGTCAGACGACCTATTATCGAAGAGCTTGTCAAAAATGTGTACACCTAAAATAACTTTGAACTAAAATTTTGAAATATCATATCAATCCTCTCTAAAACAACAAAATTTTGGTTTAATCAACTTCAAAAGATGTAAAAAAAAATGACAAAATGGATATTTCTTAAAATAGAATTTGTGTAAAATATGACAGAGAAAATATTGAGACAAATGGAGAAACTGCTGGTAATCAGCAGTTTCTTCTTTTGTCTCAATGTTTTCACAAGCATTTCCTGTTAGGGAAATCAAAACCAGGTCTTGTTTGGGAAAGGGTTAAGAGAGTGTCAAACTAACTTACCAGTGCAAAAAGATCATTCTGCAAGGCGAGTTTGTCTCTTGGAGGTAGAGATTTATATTTGATACAAGGAATTGGTGTGTCTAATATTTCTGAGCTTTTTTCTACATGGTTATGATGATGATGAAGACGATGATTCAACTTACCAGAGCAAAAAGGTCATTCTGCAATGCGAGTCTGTCTCGTGGAGGTAGTGATTTATCTTTGATTCCTGGAATTAGCGTGTCCAACATTTCTGAGCTGTATCGTACACGATATACACCTACTGCACCTGGATTTATCTGTAACAATTTGAAATAAGTTGCAGACGACATTTCAATGTGATGAAATTTCGAAATTTTATAGCTTTTTTGGTAGACAACATTGTGGGAAATGAAGAAATTGCTTGTCACAAGCAATTTCTTCATTTTCCACAATGACTTCCAAATGACTCCCCAAAGTTGTGGGGAGTCAAAAGGAGTCAATGTGTGGTAATGGGTTAAAGATTTGTTAACTAGCATATCAAATCATTTATTTCTAGCAAAGATTTATCATTGATTCCTGGTATCAAAATATTCAGCTTTTCTGAGCTGTAACCAATCTTAAACAAAGTTCAATTTTTTGTGATCTTGACCTATGAACTTATTGAACTATGTGACTCAAAAGCTTAAAGAGTACCTCCTTGGGACAAAGGCAACATTTTTGTAAAGTTATATGGTCCTACATCAAAATATTCTTGTGTCAGAGCACCAAAACAGATTTTAAATGAAGTCAGTTTGTGATGTTGACTTCTGATCTATAAGCCCCCCCCCCCCCCCCCCCCCCAATTTATTAGACACTACTTTGGGTTATGAGGAACAATTCTGTAAAGTGATGTTATCCTTGGTCAAGCAGTTGCTGAGTAAGAGCAGGGCAACAAAAAAGTCTACCTAAACTATTGACCTATGTGACCCAAATGAATGGGCACCTCCTATAGGATCATCATGGGCAACAATTCTTAAAAAGTTGCATGGTGCCAAGTCAAACTTTTCTTACTTTTGCCCATGTGCCTTCAGCTGTATTTGGTACAGTGATCGACATGTTTGGTGATCAAATAAAACAGTCTGTACAGATTTCCTCATATTTCACATATCAGATTGTTAGGGGAAAGCGTCTAGGTTTAACCCAATACTAAACAAGACCTGGTTTTGACGTCCCGAAAGAAAAAGGCGTGGGAAAACATTAAGGCAAAAGAAGACAAGAGCCGTCACAGACGGATTATGCTCCCCGAATAAGTGTTTGTCACAAAATAAAAACTATCATACATTAAGCCCCCTTTTCCCACAACAGCTTTTTTGTATACACATTATTTATAGAATATGGTCTAGAACATCCTATTTATTACATTAGTACAAAATTTCATTAAATTCTGCCCAATAGATGAAGAGAAATTGGAGAAAAACTAATTTTTACACTAAGGCCCCTTTTTCCATGACACAGCCTCAAATTAGGAAAGGGAGAAAAAGGTCTCTAGGTATTATCCAAGGGAGTTCACATGTGAAGTTTCATTGAATTTGGTCCAAGGGTTGCTGAGATCTGGCTGTGGATGGATGGACGGACGGATGGACATACGGACGGACAGCATGGCGACTATATGCTCCCCCGAAATTTTTTCGGGGAGCACAAAAATGCTGATAATCAGCATTTTCTCCTCTTGCTTAAATATTTCTGTGCTTTATCATACATTAATTTTATCTTTATTTTCCAAAATGTTTTCCAAAGCATTTTCCTACAGGGGAGTCAAAAGAAGTCAATGTGTGGTAATGAGATAGAACAAAAACATGTACGAGGGCTGTTAATAAAGTATCTTGGGCCAATTTCATCAAAACATACCACGTATTTTTGACTTACCGATGTCTTACGACACAGTTAGAGGAAGAATAATGTATCGCCAATCAACGAAAAGCTATGTTATGCGATTGTTGTTTGAAGCGTTTTTTAAGTCGTCAGTAAGTCAAAAATATGTCTAAAAATATTTTTATGAAACAGGCCCCTGGAATGGTTTCAAAACTTTGATTTATGTACTAATTGTAGTGATATTTTCAATACTAATGCTTAGGAAAATTATGATTTTGATCATTCAACAAAAACTAGGTTGTTTGCAGTAAGACTCATTCTACAGTTGCTATGGCAATGTAGGGTCACGCTGAGCAGGACAACTAACTTATTGGACTGATACAATGTCGGAAAAGTCTGTTTTAAAATCTAATATTTACATCTTTTCAATATATTTGCCTCTGAACAATATCCACTTCTCCAACGTATGCATTCAATTATCTAAGTAAGATCTGAACTCTATTTGGGAAATTTTAAAGATCATTTCTTGGAAAACAATTGGCAAGTTATGAACGTTCTCACCAACATCATGTTGGGATGTTCAGATCTACATCACCAATTGACATAACGCCAATCGACAGATCACTCCGCCCAACATAGAATTTAAGACAAACAATGGGGATGTGATCGTTTATGGGGAACGATTTCATCCAGTTAATCGTGACGTAAATTTGGACAAACAAAATAGTATTTCTTAAGTGTTGTTATAAAGTTTCGTAACTACGGCTTGATTTTAGCCGTAGCTACAAGATTTTATAACAACACCGACAGTTTATCAAAACATAACAGAAAACCTAGTCTATTGTTAGCACAAAATTCTTTGCCATTGGCATGTCGATTGTTTTGATTGTGTAAGGAAGAACAATTGGGGCATGACATTTTTTTGGTCATCTTTTGGCTAATCGATGGTTTTGATTGACAGTCGGCGTTTGGTCAATAGAATCCTTCAAAGTATTATTCCCTACACAAATACCTTAATATTTTCGTAGAACTATTGCCTCAAATGCTCATTATTTAAGAGATTGTCTCTGGCTTTGATTTGTGCATTTACCCTTTCCCAAACAAGACCTGGTTTTGACGTCAATGATAGAATAGCCTCGGGAAAACATTGAGGCAAAAGAAGAAACTGCTGATAACAAGCAGTTTCTCCTTTTGCCTCAATATTTTCAATGCAATATTTTACACAAATCCAATGGTTTTCAATCTTAATTTTGTTGTCTGTAGCATCTTTCAAATTGGAGCACCCTGAAATTTTGACGTTTGGGAAAGGGTTAACAGGCAAAACTTCATTGAATACCACTGATCAACGTCCATTTTTGCCCTATCAGCAAAGCTATGTATTCACCTACGTTTTTTTTTACAGAATTGACCTCATATGTCAGCTGATGACATTATGTTTGCCAAGAAAACAAGATGTGTTTGTGAAACACAAATGCCCCCGAAATGGCCATTTTTCGAAAATGTTAAGTTTTCGTGGAGTAAAGGGTTGATAAGGGTTAATGGATGACCTTGAGGAAGGTCAAATTGCATGGAACAGATAGATATCGTTGAAAGGAAGTTGCATACCAAATTTGAGCTTTGTATGTCAAATAGTTTTGGAGAAATGAAAAAGGTTAAGTTTTCAGGTTAAGTTTTCGGACAGACGGACGCACAGACAGACAGACAGACGGACAGACAGACGGACATGAGTAAAACAATATACCCCCGATCTCTATACGGGGACATAAAAATACTCTAAAATGCCACTACAATTTTGGACAATTTCTAAGGTCAGAAATACAAATAATGATCGCTTTAAAAATGACTGACAAGTCACCTTTCTACCAATTATCCAAAGTGGCCCCGCTCAACATGACTCTACATTTCCATAGCAACTGTTGAATGCGCCTTGATGCAAACAGCCTAGATTTTGTTGCAGGATCAAAAGCTCGAATCTTCATTGAATCAAAGTTTGTATTGAAAAATTTCATCTCAGTTAGTGCTCAAATGAAATAGTTATGAAATCTTTCCAGAAACTTTATTAACAGCCCTCGTACCTTAGCCCATGTGCCTTTAGCTGTATTTGGGACAGTAACAGACATACTTGGCTTATCAAGTAACACCGTCTGTACAGGCGTACTTGGATCTGTTGACGTAGAAATACCTACAGGTACCAACCATTTTGTGCTCTCACCTGGATAAAAAATAGAAAATGTTTAACTATTTTCCAAACGACAAAAATTTAGACTGCCTACAATTAAAAGCTGCCAACAGACCTGGGGTCGATTACATGCCAATGTAATCAATTACGAGGTATGTCCATAAAATACGTAGACAACCAAAGTTTTCCACCAAATAGTAGTTTTATCGATCCCAAAACACTATCAATTTAAAGGTCCATTTATTCTTAAATACTTCTGCTACATTTTATATTGTTTTCGAAAGTACATACAAGCAAAACCGTCACCATAGCAACAGCATAACGCTACCACGGGGCACTTCAGATATTTGAAAATAAAAAGACATAAAACTAGTCTTTTGTCGCAAGTTTCTTTTTTAAAATACGCGGGAAATACACTCACTTCAGCAGTGACGTCATTTGACGTTTTACCGGAAGTTTTGAACGTCAACAACTTGCCAGGAGACGTTATAAGCAATAAACAACCGGCTGCTATGACGGAAAAAAAACGCGCCGTTATTAAATTCGGTGTCGGTGCGAACATGACACCAACGGAAACATTCAAGTTAATGCAACGAGGCAAGGCTGACGTGTCCAGAGCTCTAGTGTTTAAATGGCATAGACGGTTTACGGATGGACTGGAATATATTTGTGACCAGACTAGACCGGGAAGACCTCGGCGAACGCGTCGATCACGCACCTTACAGCCCAGACTGTGCGCTTATGGACTTTGCAGTTTTTCCGCGATTAAAGGCGGATCTGAGAGGCAAACATTTTGCAGACTTAGACGAGCTAAAGTACTTTGTTCGCTCCTTTGTAGGGTCACACAAGAAAGAGTGGTTCCGCGAAAAGTAGGCCTGTACCGAATGGGTGGACAGACATAGGAAGTGCGTGAACGCGGGTGGAGAGTACTTTGAAAAGTTGTAACGTCGACGTCGTACACGACGTCAAAGTGCCCCGTGTATTGTTTTTTACTTGTTTGTTCCATGTGTATTTTTGTAGCTGTTGCGTGTATTTTCATAAAATTTGGTACACATATTCATATTAAAATTCTGCACACGCTGGTGTAAATTTTAGATAGATCATGCAATTATTTCTTATTATTCTGGACCTGTCTACGTATTTTATGGACACACCTCGTACAATTGCAATTACTTGCATTTTCTTTGATTACTGATTACATTATGATTACATAGTTTTTCAAGTGTAATTGATTACAATTACAATTATTTTTGCAATGTAATCATGATTACATCTGATTACATTTTTATTAACATAAATATCATAGCGTTTTTTCTCCTAGTTTTAGGAACAGGTCCGAAACCAGGCAAATTGGGGGAAAATGTGTTGTTTTGTCACAAATTGGGAACAAAATTTCTTTAGACTGCAACAAAAATTGAGTTCTTTGTACAGTTAACTAAATCAAATCAAATGAAGGGACTTCCAGGTGGCCTCTGGTCACTTTTTTCTCAACATATGAAAGGGAATGATTAAGTTTTCTTTCAAAAAAGAAGGAATAGCTTTTGTATTGGGAATTTTCTTTCTAGATTTTGGGAAAAAATACCCTTTTTGGCATTGGGATATAGAGGCTGATAAAATGGTCACAGAAGCACATGCAAAAGTTAGAAAGCAATAGCTGTTATAAAACAAGCAAATTCGTTGAATTGATATCCTCCGCCGAAAATATTTCATTGTCAATAAAGTAGTGCGGAAACGAATATAACTCTGTATGTATATGGCTTAAACTGAACGAATATCACTCTGTATGTATATGGCTTCAACAGAACGAATATCACTCTGTATGTATATGGCTAAAACAGTAAGGGGCAGTAACTCTAAATTCGGCGGTCGAACCGGGTAACCCCGACGATATGCGCATGTCCTCATTGTAGTAAAGCTGTGTGCCAAGTTTCATTGAAATCCGGTGTATAGTTTTCAAGAAATAGCACGGAAACGAATATCACTGTATGTATATGGCTTAAACAGTCAGGGGCAGTAACTCTAAATTCGGCGGTTGAACCGGGTAACCCCAATAATATGCGCATGTCTTCATTGTAGTAAAGCTGTGTGTTAAGTTTCATTGAAATCCGGTCTATAGTTTTCAAGAAATAGCGCGGAAACGAATATCACTGTATGTATATGGCTAAAACAGTCAGGGGCAGTAACTCTAAATTCGACAGTCGAACCGGGTAACCCTGACGATATGCGCATGTCCACTTTGAAGTGAAGCTGTGAGCCAAGTTACATTGAAATCCGATCTATAGTTTTCAAGAAATAGCGCGGAAACAAATATCACTCTGTATGTATATGGCTTAAACAGTCAGGGGCAGTAACTCTAAATTCGGCCTTCAAACCGGGTAACCCCGACGATATGCGCATGTCCACTTTGTAGTGAAGCTGTGTGCCAAGTTTCATCGAAATCCGGTCTACAGTTTTCAAGAAATAGCGCGGAAACAAATATCACTCTGTATGTATATGGCTTAAACAGTCAAGGGCAGTAACTCTAAATTCGGCGGTCGAACCGGGTAACCCCAACGATATGCGCATGTCCTCATTGTAGTAAAGCTGTGTGCTAAGTTTCATCAAAATCCGGTTTATAGTTTCCAAGAAATAGCACGGAAACGAATATCACTGTATGTATATGGCTAAAACAGTCAGGGGCAGTAACTCTAAATTTGGCTGTCGAACCGGGTAACCCCGACGATATGCGCATGTCCACTTTGTAGTGAAGCTGTGTGCCAAGTTTCATCGAAATCCGGTCTACAGTTTTCAAGAAATAGCGCGGAAACGAATATCACTCTGTATGTATATGGCTTAAACAGTCAGGGGCAGTAACTCTGAATTCAATGGTCGAACCGGGTAACCCCGACGATATGCTAATGTCCTCTTTGTAGTGAAGCTGTGTGCCAAGTTTCATCGAAATCCGGTCTATAGTTTCCAAGAAATAGCGCGGAAACGAATGTCGGACGGACGGACGGACGGAAGGACGGACGGACATGGCAAAAACAATATCCCCCCAAAAAAATTTTTCGGCGGGGGATAACAAGGGCCGTCAGAGACGGACAATGCTCCCCTAATAAGGCATTGTCACAATAAATGTATGCCATGGAGAGCACTTTATTGTCAAGGGCATTTAATTTGCTACTCAATTATGAAATTTCATCCAATTCGGACCAATAGACTAGGAAAAATTAGAGAAAAACTGTATTTAACCATAAGTCCCCTTTTCCCTACTCTCCATTGCCGAGGTCTATTGATTAAACCATCAAATATGACCTCTGCAATTTTCGGTACGCCAACAGCCTATTTGGTCGTCACAATCTAATTATAGCACATCATTTGAATGATCGAATCAAAATCATTCAGTTTTATCTTGCATTACCATTACGTATACATTACGTCGCTTCTATTTTTGGCTGAAGCCGGTAACATTTGAATTATCGAATCAAAATCATTCAGTTTGATCTTGTTTGATTACGTATACATTACGTCGCTTCTATTTTTGGCTGAAGCCGGTAATTTGAAGCGTCAGCCAATGAAAGTTTGTATCAGCTTTTTAAATTGTTTTGTTGTGTATTGCCAACGATTGGATACTGAAATCCTGCCAATGCCCTGAGATTAGACGTGAAATGACCCAGCAAGAACAGAGCTCATTCTATCGAAATGGAATGTAGAGATAATGTGCTCTGTTCATAAGAGAGTACCTTTTCCCATGACAAGGCCTTAAATCCAAAAACGGGGAAAAGTGCATCAGCATTATGTCATAGGGAGCTCACATGGTAAGTTTCATTTGATTTGGCCATTTGACCCAAGGGTTATGGAGATATTGCTTCGGACGGACGGCCGGCTGGAATGATGGACGGAAAGACAAAGCGGCGACTATATGCTCTCCCTTCGGGAGCATAAAAAGTTATAATTTCTAAAGTTTTGTGGATAAACACTTTCCCAAAGGAAAAATTTTTCGGTGTTCCAATTCAAAACCTGCTGAAGACAGCAAAATGGATGTTGATAATGATGAAATTCATGTATGATATAACACAGAAAACATTGAGACAAAAGGGGAAACTGCTGGTTATCATCAGTTTCTTCTTTTGCCTCAATGTTTTCCCAAGCCTTTTCAAATAGGGACATCAAAACCAGGTCTTGTTTGGGAAATTGTTCAATCCAGGCTGTTCTAAAATCTGAATTTTACTAAAAAAGTGAATATCTACCATCTCTTGTCTGACCATCTGAGTTGAATTTTTCCTGACTCATTTCCAGAATTCGATTGTCTCCATCTTGTTTATCTTTAACCTGTAAATGAACAATCATATGTTTTCATTTATCCAATTGCCTGGTTCTGATAAAATTAAAAGACAAGGCTTTGGAAAACAAAAAATGGTAAATCTATAGACAAAAATGTCATTTGGCTAAAATACGGTATTCAGGAAAAAAGTTTTTTTGTAATGTTATATATGATTTTCTGAAAAACTATAGCCTAAAATATATCTACAAAAAGTTCATATTATGAGGCAAGACTAGTTTTTGGTGTCCAAAAATTTTCATGGGTCAATCTTTTATGATCATTGAGAAATGATTGAATATGTACTCAGAAAAAAGCCATTTTTGGGCGTTATATTGTCTCACCAAAATAATTTTAGAATTCAAGGTACATATGATGAGTTATATTTGATTGTTTCCAAACAACTTTATTTTGATTTGATAAAACAGTTCCTAAGGTAGATTTTGGTAGTCTATTGTACCGATATTTTAGAGTTGTGTCTCAGAAAATGGGACATTTGTAGCCTAGCTAGCATATATAGTGTCTGTAACCAACTGTTACAATGGTGATTTTTCAAAGGATCCATTTACATTAAAATTTCAGTAGTCTAGAATATTACAGCTCTTAATATGGTAGCCTAAATGAAATAATCTGTTTCGTGTTAACATAAGCTCAGGACTTTTTATTGCACTGTAAGGGTTACGGACACTACACAAATAAATCAAAGTGCTGAAAGTACTGTTGGGAAGCAAATTTGTCAATAACGTAGGCCTGTCCAGAAGTAGAGTACTTTGATTAGGTACTTTGATTATCCATTTGAATACCTTGAATACTTTGATTCCATGCTGGAGTTGTATCTATTTTTAGCACAACTTCATGCATATTAATCGTTTGTGTATTAGCTTTGAATATGTTTCATTACAAGGAAGGCCATTGGACTGATCTTTGAACCATAATAAAGCAAATTACTACGTGGATCTTTTCTTCTCTTAGAGATATGATTAACTGAATGTTTCATTTTCAGTCACACAATTCAATATCTACACATAACTTCAGACTTACATATTGAATGTCGAATGACTGTTACCTCATTAATCTTTGCTTTTGATAGAACTATTTATAGTGAGGAGGACCGGACGATGTTGTGTGGTATGCAGAGAATGGAAAAGTGCAGAGACAGGTGGCTGCAAAGAGAAGCAAATTTTGCAAAATTTGCTTCCAAAAAACAGCAAATTATCTGATTTAAAAAAAAATTCAGATCGATTTTGTATTTTAAAACAAGTTTAAATTCTTTTCACTGATGGCTTCAGAAACTATTCACACATCAGTTTTGATGATTCAAGTAATGAACTTTTGATATTGGAATCTTATCTTATGCCAAGAAAGCTAGAAGGGTGGTTTAACCTGGTGAGACACTTTGTTTCCGAATACCGTGTTTTAGCCGATTTGCTAGGTTTTAAAATTACTCAAAAGGTTTGTCTGTAGTTTAATCAAGCATGACATAATTTAACTAGTTTTTCAACCATTTTTAATTACACTGTAATTTCAGGTAGTACACTTATTATGAGATTCATGTGACGTCAGAACATTTCATGCAAACTTTGTTCACATTCATTACATGTGTGAACCTATTGGGGCCATAACCTAAACATTAGGTGGTGAAACATTCCACCACCTAATGTTTACCATGCTGCTGGAATGATTGCGATCTTGCATGTATCTGATTAGGTGTGGGCTAACTTAATTCTATTTCTGTCTGCTGCCAGAGAATGATAAGGAGCTGAGGTGATCAAATTTGATGGAAAAAGGATAGATATATTACTTACACTTATAACCGGGAAGCCCATTTGTTTGGTCCATGTGCTCATAACTTTAGCCACTGGTTTACCACTGGCCTTCCCTAAACACTCCCACAAATCTTCTGTCTTTGTATTTTTGTAGGCAAACTTGGTAAGGTAGTCATGCATTCCCACACGGAAATCCTGTACAAATTGGGGAAAAAATGCTGTAAAAAACCTGACATATTGCCACTTTTCAACTAAAACCTTGTAACTGCAGCTTATTTTAAGCTGCAGTTTCGGGATTTTTTTATGAATAGCTGTGATATATATCAATAAATCTTACACAGGTGACAAATTCCTAACTGAAAGCTCCTCCAGATCATACAAAATAAGCTAAACTTAATTTCTTCAGTTATAACAACTGCAGAAGCAGAACAAGGTGTGTTTGTGAAACATGAATGCCCCGGAATGGCCAATGTTAAGTTTTTGGACAGACAGACAAACAGACAAGAGTAAAACAATATGCCTCTGATCTTATGATAAGGTAGCATAACAATATCTTTGAAATGACATTCTGTGAAAACTTAATCCAAATCGTCAGACTTGTGTTAAAAATATGTCGTGTACAATCATCAGGAAAGACAGAGAAAAAAGTAAAGATGAAGAAAATGACAATTTAAAATCCACCTTCTGCTGAACACTGATGTATTGATGAATGAAATAGCCCCCCTTTTCTTGCTTAGTTAAGCTAAAAGGAGTATTTATCTTTAAAAATGCAATAGCAAAATAGACTTGACATACCTTGTCTCTGATATAACCATATAACATACAAATGACTGACACCCCTTTACTTAAAGATAATGCACCAAAGATTTCATTTATATCAGTAGGACTAACTAAGAACTGTGGTTAAATGAATCACAAACCATGGCAGAACAAGGATTATTTCTTAATTACGTACCTTGCCTCTGATATAATCATGTAACATTCGAATGACTGAGGCATCTTTACTGTAAGATATTGCATCAAGCATTTTATCTATCTATGCAGGACTAAGTAAGAACTGTGGTTGAATGAATCATAAACCATGGCAGAACATGAATTAGTTCTTATTTACATACCTTGTCTCCAAGCGCCTTTATTTCACCAATCTATGAAGGACTAACTAATTTAAGAACGGTGGTTGAATGAATCATAAACCATGGCAGAACATTGGTTATTTCTGAATTACATACCTTGTCTCCAATATAATCATGTAACATAAGAAAAACCGACGCCCCTTTACTGTAGGATATTGCATCGAAGATTTCATCAATCTATGAAGGACTAACTAATTACAGAAATGTGGTTGAATGAATCATAAACCATGGCAGAACATGGATTATCTCTGAATTACATACCTTGTCTCCAATATAATCATGTAACATACGAATAACTGACGCCCCTTTACTGTAGGATATTGCATCAAAGATTTCGTCTATCTGTACAGGGCTAACTATGAACTGTGGCTAAATGAATCATAAACCATGCAAAACATGGATTATTTCTTAATAATCACATACCTTGTCTCCAATATAATCATGCAACATTCGAATAACTGACGCCCCTTTACTGTAGGATATTGCATCAAAGATTTCATCAATCTCAGCTGGACTGCCAACTGGTACCTGTATAATGGAATAAGCCATCACCAAACAGCAAAATTTTAGACTGATCCAAATTCGAAGATTTTGCAGACGAAAATTTCAGTTGAATTAAATTTCATATTTTTGGTCTTTTTTGTTTGTAAACATTGTGAGAAATGAAGAAATTGCTTGGCACAAGATATGTTTTCATTTTCCACAATGTGTTTCTTTATTTTGTTGGACCTCAAAAAGCATCAATGTGTGGTACTTGGTTACACCAAAGATAATAGGGGGAAAAGACATTCTAACTTTGATAGTTTGATATTTCAAACCCTATGCTGTCGGTACTTATTTGAGTGGTTTAATAAACATATTACACATATTTTTCATTTTGGAAAGCTATTTATCAGCGTTTTCCTCGTTTGCCTCAATTCTTTCCAAGCCTTTTAAAATAGGTGTGTCTAAAGGAATCAATGTATGGTAACAGGTAAAAATTGATTTTTTATAGCAAACAAGATGTGTTTGCGAAACACTAATGCCCTCCAAAAGGCCAATTTTAAGGTTTTGGACAGAAAGACAGACAGACACGAGTAAAACAATATATCCCCGATCTTTCGAAAAATGTACATACCTCTATAGGATGACTAGTGTGAAGACCATCTAGTTCCAAGGCCCTCCCTAAATCCTGCACAACAAACTGTGTCCATATTTCAAAGTCTGGGTACACATGGTCGACACACAGGTACTCGATCCAAGAGGCAAAACCTTCATTTAGCCACAAGTTTGTCCACCATTCCTGTAGTATAGAAAATAAGCATAGAGACAAAAGCCTGCTCCATATTCTGTATGACAGATTGTTTACATACTTCAAACTAAGGATAAACATGGTCGACACACAGGTACTCGATCCATGAAGCAAATCATTCATTTAGCCACAAGTTTGTCCACCATTCCTGTAGAATAGAAAACAACAATAATCATTGAGACTAAAGCACCACTCAAAATCCTGTGCCACAAATTGTATCCAAATTTCAAAGTCTGGGTATACATGGTCAACACACAAGTACTCGATCCATGACACAAAACCTTCATTTAGCCACAAATTTGTCCACCATTCCTATAGTATAGAAAACAAGAGAAAACATACAAACAAAAGCTTGCTCCATATTCTGCATGACACATTGCATACAAAGGATCCTTTCAGATTCTGGGTAAACATGGTTGACACCTAGGTACTCGACCCAAGAGGCAAAACCTTCATTTAGCCACAAATTTGTCCACCATTCCTATAGTATAGAAAACAAGAGAAAACATAAAAACAAGAGCCTGCTCCATACTTCAAATAAACCTTTCCAAAACAAGACCTGGTTTTGACATCCCCAATTAACTCTTTCACTGCCATAGGCCACTTTTGTCGCTTTACCATTTTCTGCCATAGGCGACTTCAGTCGACAAATTTATGGGGGCGAAATATGTAAATATTGTTTACAGCTAAGTGGTTTTCACACATTCTTTTTCTTATAGCACCATTTTAGTAATCAAAGTACTAGCGTTTGACATGTGAAACAGTAGAATTTGTGTTACAATCAGTAAGCTTTTGGTATTTTTATGGGGAATTTTCCAAGACAAAAGACAACAATATGGCTGCCATTAGATCATACACTTGCTATTTATGCCTAAAAACTGTAAGTATCAATATGAATGACACCAAAATGCTGGAAAAGGCTTCTGACTAGTTTGAAATTATGTTTAGTTGACAATTCAACAATCTGTTCCATCAAATTATTATACTTTCAACAAGAACATTTAGTCTAGGTTTGCTAACCCATTTTTTCCATTGTTCTACTAGATTGTAACAATTTGTGAGTTAGATAAAAAAGAAAAAAATATTGTCATTTCATGAATAACTTTGAAATTTTGGTAACATAAAGATGCTTCATTTGCCTGTATGTCCTGAAAATTTGAAAGGAATCCATCAAATGAGTCAAAAGTTATGAAAAATGATTTTGTGTACAGGGTATCGATTCCTGGAAATTTCTTCGAATTAATTCAGCGATGAGAGACGAGTAAAAGGTCAATATTTGGCAGTGAAAGGATTAAAAAGGCTTAGGAAAACATTGAGAAAAAAGGAGAAACTGCTGATAACCAGCAGTTTCTCCATTTGTCTCAATATTTTCTGTGCTATGTTGTACACAAGTCTCTTTCTTTTTAACATTGATTTTGTTGTCTACAGCAGCTTTTAGAAAAGGACTACCCTAAACTTTGTTGTTCGGGAAAGGGTTAAGGATACACATGGCCCACACACAGGTACACAATCCAAGAGGCAAAACCTTCATTTAGCCACAAGTTTGTCCACCATTCCTATAGGAGAGAAAACAACAGAAAACATTGAGACTTGTTTGGGAGAGTAAAACTGACTTTGGGTCCATAGTAATCTAGGCAGAACTTGATTGGATTATTCTTCTAGGTTTTGCTTAGCACACTTTTTACAGTTAGCATAGTATTTACATTATTTTACATGCTATTACATTCTATGGAAGCCCATTCCATAGATTTACTACGCATTGAGATAGCTTAATCTTCTTGTAAAATTTCACGAAATTTTATTAAAATTTTGCCCCTATGAATCTATATCCACAGTTATGTTTGATTGAGTTTCGTTTGAAAAAGAAAAAATCTTTGTCACTACTATCAATGCTCTTCATAATCTATAGGAAAGGGTTAAAGAAGAAATAAAGAAGAACACTATCTGTAATTACCATGGTAACGAGATTTCCAAACCACTGATGAGCCATCTCGTGTCCCACAACTAGAGCAATCCACTGTTTTGATTTAGCTGATGAGTTTTCTGGGTCGACAAGTAAAGCTGTCTCTCTGTATGTTACTAAACCCCAATTCTCCATTGCTCCTACATAATAAAACAAAATCTTGTTTTTAAACTCAGTGAACAAAAAGCAACTTGTCAACAAGAGTGTGCACTGTAACAGACATATTTCTCATAACACACAAAAGTTGACCCGTGTCACACAACTAGAGCAATCCACAGTTTTGATTTGGCTGAAGAGTAAAGCTGTCTCAGTAAGTAATTATCCCAGATTTCTCCATTTGAAGAATTCATGGAATTCCGCACAGAGTGAGATAGAATTGGGAATGACCCTAAAAAAGCAGCACACTTAATTTTGTCAACAAGAGTGCCATAGTCACAATATATATTGCCACTTATAAAACTTGAGAAACAAAAATGACATTGACAAGGAATTATAAATATACACTCAAAAACCTGTAAAAAGTTGTGTCCACAAGAACTTTTATAAATATCCAGTCAAAAACCTGGAAGGTATTGCATTCACAAGGCTGAAATATCATAAGTCTTAGAGACTAAGTGTCAAGCTGCATAACTCTGGAAACAAGAGCTGTCACAGACGGATTATGCTCCCCGAATAAGTGTTTGTCACAAAATAAAAACTATCATACATTAAGCCCCCTTTATTCATGACGGATTTTTTATACACACATTATTTATAGAATATGGTCAAGAACATCTCATTTATTACATAGGCACAAAATTTCATTAAATTCTGCCCATTGGATGAAGAGAAATTAGAGAAAATCTAATTTTTACATTAAGGCCCCTTTTTCCATGACCAGCCTCAAATTAACAAACGGAGAAAAAGGTCCCTAGGAATTATGCCAGGGAGTTCACATGTGAAGTTTCATTGAATTTGGTCCAAGGGTTGCTGAGATATGGCTGTGGACGGACGGACACATGGATGCACGGACAGCATGGCGACTATATGCTCTAAATCAATGAACCATAAAATCCTTACTTCATGCACATCTACCAATTAAGGTGATAACATCCACCAAGTTTCATTAAGATCCAACCAGAAACTTCGGAGTTGTGGTAACAAGGCTGCAATTGCAGTAAGCCCAAGAGATTAAGTTTTAAGGGGGCATAACACAGGCAAACTAGAAATCTATCACTGAAGGTGATAAAAATACCCCCGCCACCACCTTTGTTCGGACAAGCGTTTTTGTTGATTTAGGAGCCATACTCAGAAAATTGTCAATCCGATTTTATTGAAATTTGGTTCAATCAGGGGCCATAATCATCAAGTATCGGTCTGATTTCCATGAATTTTGCATCTTGCATATATACAGGTCCTAATGCATACCTGTGCCAAGTATGAAGCAAATCGTTCATTAACTGTAGGAGGAATTGTCAGGACAAGCATTTTTGTCAAATCAGGGGCCATAACTAGTGTGGTCACAGTTTCGTTTTAAAAATACTGCCTCTATCTGATTCTATGTAAAAACGAGTAATTTACAAACGGCATTTTCAGCCTAAATAACACATTAAATTGCCAAAAAGTGTGTAAAAACTTAAAGCTAAATAGTTATATTTTATCATGATAAAATACTTTTACCTTATACACGTTCTTTTCGTGTTAAATCGCTATTTGAAAAAGTGGGTCAACTCTGCGTTTCTTTGTTTGAACTCGGTCGTTACCTTAGAAGGACGCGTGGGTATGTGTGATAGAATTGCTTTGGCACTGCCATTTCTTAACGGATTTTCATAAATCTTATATATAATTAAAGAGGGAAAATAGATCTATTCATCCGTGTATGTTAATACGATGAACCGATGAATTATGAGTCGATGATTAGGTATTCAAAATAGGTCATTTTACTCGGCTTCAAATGGCAAGAACTATGCGGTAGAAAAGCCTAGAAAAGCCTATATATGTTCTTCAACATCCTATCTATTCAAATAATAAAACATCTTGTGCTTTTAGCTTAGCGCATTCAAGCGCAAAGGCTTTAACAATGGGAAGTGTCTTTCAATTCCCCGTGATTTATTGATAATTTCTGTCTAAACTCCATTCATCCTAAATTTATTCATAAATGTTGACGACAGTGACTCAAAGAACATTCTTGCAAAGTTTGGTTGAAATTGGCCAAATGGTTGATTTGTTAAGAATGATATCATGATTTCTCAAAGTTCGATAAGCCTTGCCCTGCCACGCCCATATTTTTTGACGAATCAAGAAATCGCGAACATTCTTTGAATATGGTCATCCAAGGAACATTCCATTCAAAACCCAATGGTTAAGGAGTAGGAGGTGTTTCAAGGAATTATGGGTGAACAGACGGACGGACGGACGGTGAGTGACCACAATAGCTCATCTTGAGCACTTTGTGCTCAGTCCAAAGAGATTTACAAAATCGGCGTTTCTCATGGGCTTCCTAAACATCCATTTGACCCTTTCCCAAACAGTAAAACTTTATGGTCATCCAACTCGAAAGCTGTGACAGGCGACAGAATGAGTGTAAAAGAAAATAAGATTCTTTCGCCTCAATCTTTTCACCTTCAATAAAATCCGTTCAGGACGTCAAAACCAGGTCTAAGCAGGTCTTGTTCGGGAAAGGGTGAGGCAGCCAAAAGTTAGATTGAATTTAGAGGTTGCAAAATGGACATGTTCAAATGTATGGTGCTCTTTTGGGTCAATGTTTTGTAAGCCTATTTCTTCACGAACCAGAGATATAATCTTATTAATCGATCACTTGAAAGTTTGATTTTTTTGTTTGAAATTCCTATTTTATATGTCGTAAAATCTTGTTTTTATCGGAGACAATGACACGGAAATGATATGCACACAACGAAGCGCAGAAAATATTTACGCAAAGGGAGAAAATGTTGGTTATCGGCATGTTCTTCTTTTGTCGCAATATTTTCCAAAACCTTTTCATATATGATCGTGAAAATCATGCCTTGTTTGGGGAAGGGTTGAAATAATGTAACAAATATTTAAATAATTGTTGTTTGGTAGAAATTGAAGAACTAAATTGTTTGGTAGAATAATTTCATTCTTTGTAAAACTTCAAAGGGGTGTAACTATTTTATTAAATGTCCGATTTTAAAAACGTAAGCAGTTTTGAGTCCCTCTCATTCAGACCTTGAAAATGATATATAATTTGTTGAAGTTCTTTGAAAAATAAACAATAACGTAATTCGGCAGAATTATCTCCCCTTTGTAAAAATCTGAATAAGCATTATTCCATAACGCAATGTCCGATTTTCACAATTCAACCAGTTTTATGTTTCTCTCAATATTCTCTGTAAGCTGGTATATATTTTGTAGGGGCTGGAATATTTTTGGAAAAAAGTGTGACCACCCTACCATAACTCAGAAAGTGTCAGTCTGATTTTCATGAAATAAGCATCTTGCACATGTACAGAAGTTAATGCACACCTGTGCCAAGTATGAAGCAAATCAGATAGTAACTAAAGGAGGACTTGTCCGGACAAGCATTTTTTGGTAAAATCAAGGGCCATAACTCAGAAATGATCAGTGCGATTTTCATGAAATTTGTGTCTTGCACATCTACAGGTCCTAATGCATACCTGTGCCAAGTATGAAGCAAATTGGACAGTAACTGTAGGAGGAGTTGGCCAGACAAGCATTTTTGGGTCAAATCAGGGGCCATAACTCAAAAAAAGTATTGGTCCGATTTCTGTGAAATTTGCGTCTTGTACATGTACAGGTCACATTGAACACTTGTGCCAAGTATAAACTAAATCGGTCCACAAAAAAAGGAGTAATTATCCGGACAAACATTTTTGGTCAAACCAGGGGCCATAACCAAGAAAGTAATGGTCAGATTTTCGTGAAATTTGCGTCTTGCACATCTACAGGTCCTAATGCACACCTGTGCCAAGTATGAAGCAAATCGGACACTAACTGTAGGAGGAGTTGGCCGGACAAACATTTTTGGGTCAAATCAGGGGCCATAACTCAAAAAGTATCGATCCGATTTCTGCGAAATTTGCCTCTTGCAAATCTACAGGTCACAATAAACACTTGTGCCAAGTATGAACTAAATCGGTCCACAAGTGTAGGAGGAGTTATCCGGACAAGCATTTTTTGGTCAAATCAGGGGCCATAACTCAGAAGGTATTGGTGCGATTTTCGTGAAATTTGCGTCTTGCACATCTACAGGTCCTAATGCACACCTGTGCCAAGTATGAAGCAAATCGGACAGTAACTGTAGGAGGAGTTGGCCGGACAAGCATTTTTGGGTCAAATCAGGGGCCATAACTCAACAAGAGCTGTCACTGTAAGATGACAATGCCCCCGACACCGCTTTGATTTTAAATTATGGCCAATCTATGTTCAAGGTCAAGGTCATCCAGGGGTCAAGGTCACCAAAGTATGTGCCTACAGAAAGGTAATGTACCAAGGAATGTTGTGGTAAAGTATGAAGCGAATATGTTAAGTAATAAGGAAGTTATGGCCAATGTTAAAGTTTTTGGACGGAATGACGGACAGACGGACGGACAGACGGACGGACAGACGGACGGACAAGTCAAATTTATGAAGCCTCCCTATCGGGGGCATAAAAAGTATCGATCCGATTTCTGTGAAATTTGCGTCTTGCACATCTACAGGTCACAATGAACACGTGTGCCAAGTATGAACTAAATCGGTCCACAAGTGTAGGAGGAGTTATCCGGACAAGCATTTTTTGGTCAAATCAGGGGCCATAACTCAGAAAGTATCGGTCCGATTTTCGTGAAATTTGCGTCTTGCACATCTACAGGTCCTAATGCACACTTGTGCCAAGTATGAACTAAATCGGTCAACAAGTGTAGGAGGAGTTGTCCGGACAAAGTTTTGGAGACAGACCAACCAACCAACCATCCAACCAACCAACCATCCAACCATCCAACCACTGGACCGACAGGTTGATTCCAGTATACCCCCTCCAAACTTCGTTTGCGGGGGTATAAAAAGGGCAAAAAGTGTACAAAGTTTGAAGTTGCTAGCACTTATGGTTTAGAAGATATGGTCCAAACAAAAATATAAGGGTACAAACAACAAAGGGCAATAACTCAAAAAGTGGGCATGGCATAGTAATGGCTATTGTACATGACGCTTCCCAACAATGAGATCTATAAGTGTACTAAGTTTGAAGATGCTAGCACTTATGGTTTAGAAGATATGTACCGGACATAAATGCAAGGGTACAAACAACAAAGGGCAATAACTCAAAAAGTGGGCATGGCAGAGTAACGATTATTGTACATGACACTTCCCCACACTGAGATCTATAAGTGTACCAATTTTTAAGTTGCTAGCACTTATGGTTTAGAAGATATGTTCCGGACAAAAATGCAATGGTACAAACAACAAAGGGCAATAACTCAAAAAGTGGGCGTGGCAGAGAAACGATTCTTGTACATGAGACTTTCCCACAATAAGATCTATAAGTGTGCAAAGTTTGAAGTTGGTAGCATATATGGTTTAGAAGATATACTCTGGAGAAGTATTTTGTCCACGGACAGACATACATACAGACATACAGACAGACAGGTTGATTCCAGAATACCCCCTAAAACATTCGTTTTGCAGGGGTATAAAAACAATAAACCATAAAATCCTTACTTAATGCACATCTACCAATTAAGGTGATTACATTCACAGAGTTTCATTCAGGAGGAGTTGCCTTGTCAAGGCTGCAATTTCAATAAGCCCCAGAGACTAAGTTTTTAGGGGGCATAATTCTGGCAAAAATCAATGAAACATAAAATCCTTACTTCATGCAAATCTACCAATTAAGGTAATAGCATCTATCAAGTTTCATGAAGATCCAACCAGAAACTTAGGAGGAGTTGCGTTGACAATAAAAGTGGACATACATACAGATGGACGGATGGACAGACGGGGGAGATGACGCCAATGTATGTACGCCTCCGGCCGCGTATTAAAACAGTATAGTATTAGCTGAGCAATTAAACAAAACAATCTTGAAGTGGACAATTTTTCGGTGTGAAGGTTTCCTAAAAGCCACATGGATTACCAACTGTGTACCAGATGATAAAATTTAAGACTGGTCCAAATTCAAAGATGTTGAAGAAGACTATTTCAAGTGGATGAAGTTTTACTCTTATGTTCATTTTGTATGTAGAAAATGCTGCAGGAATTTCTTCATTTTCCACAATGTTTTCCAAAGCCTTTATCTTATGGCTTTGGAAAAATCGTCATTACACTGGAAAGGTTTGCACTTACCTGCGGAGAAATCTGCGATGGCGATCAAATCCATCTTTGGCAAAGGATAAGCAATGTTGAAATAGCTCTTGTAGAATGGAAGAGTCTTCACGGTCACCTGTCAATTAAATATTTAAATGTTATTTTTTTCTGAGCAGCGAAATAAAAGACTTGCCTAAATTTAAAGATGTTGTAGACGACAATTTCAAGTGAATGAAATTAATCATTTTTTATTCTTTCTGGGTAGAACACTTTTATTTTCATAAATATCTTACATTATGATAATGGTCACTTTTATTTTTCTAAAAATTTGCATCTTTAAAGTTTGTATTGTCCATTTACCCAAATCATATTGATTCAATTGAACTGAAGAATTGTTTAGAAGTAGTTGCTTCTTAATCAAATATTTATGATATTGAAAATGTTGTGCAGCACGTTTTATTGAAGGAAAATGATAAGAAATAAAAGATTTTAGAAGTAAAGACACCATGTAATTCAGAAAAGAACAAGAGATGTTTGTAAAACATATATGCCCCCTCAAGGGCCTACATTTGATGTAGGTCAAAGTCCAAGGTCAAGGTAACAAGGTCCAAGGTCATGGTCACATATGAAAGGTCTTGGTAGGAGGTGTCTATGTGTGAAATATCAAAGCTGTATATTTAAAAGTAAAATGAAACATAGGCCAGGTTAAAGTTTTTACAAGTAGGCCAAATGTCAAGGTCATGGTCAAATGTGAAAGGTCTTGGTTGGAGGTGTCCATGTGTGACATATCAAGGCTGTAGGTGTAAAAGGACATGATATATATGCCTGGTTTCAGTCTTTTTAAAAGTAGGTCAAACTCCAAGGTCAAGGTTGCAATATTCAAAGTCATGGTCAAATGTGAAAGGTCTTGGTAGGAGGTGTCTATGTGTGAAATATCAAGGCTGTAGGTGTAATAGGACATAAGATAAAGGCTATGTTAAAGATTTCTAAAAGTATGTAAAAATCAAAGGTCAATGACATACAGGCCAAGGTCATGGTCAAATGTGAAAGGTCTTGGTAGGGGGTGTCCATGTGTAAAATATTGAGACTGTATAGGTAACAGGACATTAGATATAGGCCTAGTTTAAGTTTTTTTTTAAAGTAGGTCAAACTCCTAGGTCATGGTCAAAAGTGAAATATCTTGGTTGGAAGTGACCATGTGTGAAATATCAAGGCTGTAAATGTAAAATGACATGAAATATAGGCCAGATTAATGTATTATTAAAGTAGGTTAAACACCAAGGTCAAGGTCACAAGGTCCAAGGTCATGGTCAAATGTGAAATGTCTTGGTCGTAGGTGTCCATGTTTGATATACCAAGGCTGTATGTGTAAAAGGACATGATATATCAGCTAGATTAAAGTTTTTTTTAAAGTAGGTCAAAGTCCAAGGTCAAGGTCACAAGGTCCAAGGTCATGGTCAAATGTGAAAGGTCTTGGTAAGATGTGTCCATGTGTGAAATACCAAGGCTGTATGTGTAATAGCACATAAGATATAGGCCCAGTTTAATTTATTTAAAAGTAGGTCAAACTCCAAGGTCAAGGCCACATGGTCCAAGGTCATAGTCGTATGTGATAGGTCTTGGTCAGAGGTTTCCATGTGTCAAATATCAAGGCTGTATGTGTAAAAGGACATGATATATCGGTCAGGTTAAAGTTTTTCAAAAGTAGGTCAAACTCCAAGGTCAAAGTCACAGAGTCCAAGGTCATGGTCAATTATGAAAGGTCTTGGTAAGATGTGTCCATGTGTGAAATATCAAGGCTGTATTTGTAAAAGGTCACGAGATATTTGCCGGGTTTAATTTTTTCAAAATTGGTCAAACTCCAAGGTCAAGGTCATAAGGTCCAAGGTCATGGTTAAATCTGAACGATGTTGATAGGAGGTATCTATGTGTGAGATATCAAGGCTGTATGTGTAAAAGGACATGAGATATAGGCAAGGTTAAGAATTAAGTGTAAAAATCAACAAAGGGCAATAACTCCAAGAATTTGATTGGCAGAGTTACGGTTCTTGTACACTGCACCTCTCCATAATAAAATCTATTCACCTGTAAAGTTTCATGATTCTACCTTACATATTTTTTGAGTTGTGCTCCGGACAAGAATCAAGTTATAAAATCAACAAAGGGCAATAACTCATAAAATTTGATCGGCAGAGTTACGGTTCTTGTGCACTGCACCTCTCCATAATGAGATCTATCCACCTATTAAGTTTCATGATTCTACCTTACATACTTTTTGAGTTATGCTCCGGACAATAATCAAGTTTGAAAATCAACAAAGGGCAATAACTCAAAAAATTTGATCAGCAGAGTTACGGTTCTTGTGCACTGCACCTCTCCATAATGAGATCTATCTACCTATTAAGTTTCATGATTCTGCCTTACATACTTTTTGAGTTATGCTCCGGACAATAATCAAGTTATAAAATCAACAAAGGGCAATAACTCATAAAATTTGATCGGCAGAGTAACGGTTCTTGTGCACTGCACCTCTCCATAATGAGATCTATTCACCTGTAAAATTTCATGATTCTACCTAACATAGTTTTTGAGTTATGCTCCGGACAAAAATCAAGTTTGAAAATCAACAAAGGGCAATAACTCAAAAAATTTGATCAGCAGAGTTACGGTTCTTGTGCACTGCACTTCTCCTTAATGAGATCTATCCACCTGTGAAGTTTCATGATTCTACCTTACATACTTTTTGAGTTATGCTCCGGACAAGAATCAAGTTATAAAATCAACAAAGGGCAATAACTCATAAAATTTGATCGGCAGAGTTACGGTTCTTGTGCACTGCACCTCTCCATAATGAGATCTATTCACCTGTAAAGTTTCATGATTCTACCTAACATAGTTTTTGAGTTATGCTCCAGACAAAAATCAAGTTTGAAAATCAACAAAGGACAATAACTCAAAAAATTTGATCAGCAGAGTTACGGTTCTTGTGCACTGCACCTCTCCATAATGAGATCTATCCACCTGTAAAGTTTCATGATTGTACCTTACATACTTTTTGAGTTATGCTCCGGACAAGAATCAAGTTATAAAATCAACAAAGGGCAATAACTCAAAAAATTTGATCGACACAGTTACGGTTCTTGTGCACTGCACCTCTCCATAATGAGATCTATCCACCTATGAAGTTTCATGATTCTACCTTTAATACTTTTCGAGTTATGCTCCGGACAAGGTTTGGTCTACGGACAGACCGACCGACATACGGACCGACCGACCGACCGACCTTCCGACCGACCGACCTTCCGACACTAGCAAAACAATATACCCCCATTTTCTTCGAAAGGGGGCATAATAATTATTTGCATGCACATGTCAATAATTATCGTCTGCTATTTCCTGGTAGCAGTTTGGTTGTTTGGCTTCTTCTTATCAAAAGGTTACGTAATCGGATTTAAATTGACTTTACTGTCCGATATATCACACCAATCTACCGATATGATTCCAAAATGTAGTAAAACCAATATTGAACAACTTAAGTTATGGTGTTTTAATCGCTATTTTTTTAAAAAAAGAAAAAAAGATCGCATTTCTTTTGAAAATTAGGGATCTATAATGGGATCCCTTAGTTGTCTTTTGTTATTCAAAACTTAATGCAACACATGATAGGGATCGCTTTTTCCAGCAAGAAGAATTACACTATTAGATCTAGATTGAATTTAAAAACGTATAAAATCAAGAGAGTATCTACAGAGTGTCCCAAAAAAAACGGAACCCATTTTTGAAAGTACATTTCTCATGTACAAAGTAATAATTCTCCACCAAATTTACATATGCAATAGCAATGACAATTTTCTATTAGTAGTTAAAAATTTGGTTGAAAAATAATGATTAGTTTTGAAAATATTGGCATTCAAGTGAATATACCCGGAAAACAATTTTAACACGATATCGATCTTTTCGTTTTGCAGCGCGCGCCTACACTCATTGAATAAAGTGACGCTTAACAATTAGTTAATATATTCAATACAATACAAAAATGATTTTGATACATTGTATTCACAATAGTGCATTTCATGTCATCTTTTTTTCTAATAAAAAGCTGTTAATGCTGCGAGCTGCGAGCTAAAATGAATACAAACAAAATATCCAAGTGCATCACAGACTCTTGAATAATAATAATAGGTACTTATTTTATTTCTGACCAACATGCCGGTCACCGCTCAATTGAAATGTATTACGGGTTTCATTTGACCAGACACTGAACTTTATCCAAAACACAAATAACACAAAATTCACCAAAAATAATTAAATCATGGTCCACAGAAATGTATACTATGCAAGAAACTTATGACTGGACTAATTTTAGGAAACATATCAAGCTTGTAATTTATGAAAATAAAACTGTGCCATGTGAAATGAATCGCATAATAATTTGAAATTAATGCAAACAACCACCCCATGGACTCAATTTGAACGTACAGAACGTGTACATATTAAATTTTGAGAAAACCGGTACATACATGTACAACGGTAACGAATTCAACAGCTGACCTTTAGTGCGCTTTCACGAACAAACAAGATGCAAAAACCAATATCATGTCAGATCGGGTTTTTAGTGTCATTATTAATTTGCTTATAACTTTTGAACTGATGCATATTTTTAAATGAAATTTGGAACACAAATGCAAAAATAATGTATCTTCAGTACTGCAAATTCAAAAATTAGATTTTTTAATTATGCTAAAAAATATATGACTTTGAATTAGGGTTCCGTTTTTTTTGGGACACTCTGTATATAAAAAAAAAAAAAAAAAAAAAAAAAAAGATTATGATTAGATCTACTAAAACCCTTTACTGAACAGCATTTCTAGACTGGTCAAAATGAAAGACTTGCACTTATAATTGCAAGACTTTCTCATTGTTTAAAAAGACAGGTTACCTGTTTGAAAGGTTTTCCTTTTTAACTATATGATAATAAATGTATTAAAATTATTAAAATTAAACCTTTCCAAAACAAAACCTAGTTTTGTGGCCCCCAAGTTATAAAAAAGTTTGCAAAACCATTGAGAGGAAAGAAGAAATTATTGATGATCAACCAACAAGGTCTACTTTTGACCCCAAACTTTTCAGTGTGTCACACCATACAAAAGGTTGTCTGTCAATAATTAAACCAATACAATATTACACTAACATAAATTATATTAATTATAGTAGTAATTAACTAAATAATTTTAAAGCTGAAATTCATCTTCGTTTTCATGTCAAATAAGATGAATTCATCTTAAAGAGAATTGTCTAAAAAAAAGATTAGCAAAAATTGCGATGAAAAAATCAACCCTAACCCGAGTTATAGCCTGATAAAGATACGTGATTTACAGGCGCGCGTAAAACGAAACTGAAATTTACCTGTGGACCAGATATGGATGATGACGTCAATTGTGCAATCCCATTATAGCCGTGTTAACCTTACATGTATAAACGGTCAACTTTAACTTCAAATTGCCGTGACGTTGCAAAAGCAAATATATTTCATACAAGAGATGTTTGTAAAACATATATGCCCCCTCAAGGGCCTACATTTGATGTAGGTCAAAGTCCAAGGTCAAGTTAACAAGGTCCAAGGTCATGGTCAAATATAAAAGGTCTTGGTAGGAGGTGTCTATGTGTGAAATATCAAAGCTGTATATGTAAAAGTAAAATGAAACATAGGCCAGGTTAAAGTTTTTAAAAGTAGGCCAAATGCCAAGGTCAAGGTCATGGTCAAATGTGAAAGGCCTTGGTTGGAGGTGTCCATGTGTGAAATATCAAGGCTGTAGGTGTAAAAGGACATGATATATATGCCTGGTTTCAGTCTTTTTAAAAGTAGGTCAAACTCCAAGGTCAAGGTTGCAATATTCAAAGTCATGGTCAAATGTGAAAGGTCTTGGTAGGAGGTGTCTATGTGTGAAATATCAAGGCTGTAGGTGTAATAGGACATAAGATAAAGGCTATGTTAAAGATTTCTAAAAGTATGTAAAAATCAAAGGTCAATGACATACAGGCCAAGGTCATGGTCAAATGTGAAAGGTCTTGGTAGGAGGTGTCCATGTATAAAATATTGAGACTGTATAGGTAACAGGACATGAGATATAGGCCTAGTTTAAGTTTTTTAAAAGTAGGTCAAACTCCAAGGTCAAGGTCATGGTCGAAAGTGAAATATCTTGGTTGGAAGTGACCATGTGTGAAATATCAAGGCTGTATATGTAAAATGACATAAATATAGGCCAGGTTAATATATTATTAAAGTAGGTCTAACACCAAGGTCAAGGTCACAAGGTCCAAGGTCATGGTCCAATGTGAAAGGTCTTGGTCGTAGGTGTCCATGTGTCAAATATCAAGGCTGTATGTGTAAAAGTACATGATATATCGGCTAGGTTTAAGTGTTTTTTTTTAAAGTAGGTCAAAGTCCAATCAAGGTCACATGGTCCAAGGTCATGGTCAAATGTGAAAGGTCTTGGTAAGATGTGTCCATGTGTGAAATACCAAGGCTGTATGTGTAATAGCACATAAGATATAGGCCCAGTTTAATTTTTTTAAAAGTAGGTCAAACTCCAAGCTCAAGGCCACATGGTCCAAGGTCATAGTTGTATGTGATAGGTCTAGGTCGGAGGTTTCCATGTGTCAAATATCAAGGCTGTATGTGTAAATGGACATGATATATCGGCCGGGTTAAAGTTTTTTAAAAGTAGGTCAAACTCCAAGGTCAAGGTCACAAAGTCCAAGGTCATGGTCAATTGTGAATGGTCTTGGTAAGATGTGTCCATGTGTGAAATATCAAGGCTGTATTTGTAAAAGGTCATGAGATATATGCTGGGTTTATTTTGTTTTAAAGTAGGTCAAACTCCAAGGTCAAGGTCACAAGGTCCAAGGTCATGGTTAAATGTGAACGATGTTGATAGGAGGTATCTATGTGAGATATCAAGGCTGTATGTGTAAAAGGACACGGGATATAGGCAAGGTTAAGAATTAAGCGTAAAAATCAACAAAGGGCTATAACTCCAAAAATTTGATTGGCAGAATTACAGTTCTTGTGCACTGCACCTCTCCATAATAAAATCTATTCACCTGTAAAGTTTCATGATTCTACCTTACATACTTTTTGAGTTGTGCTCCGGACAAGAATTAAGTTATAAAATCAACAAAGCGCAATAACTCACAAAATTTGATCAGCAGAGTTACGGTTCTTGTGCACTGCACCTCTCCATAATGAGATCTATCCACCTGTAAAGTTATGATTCTACCTTACATACTTTTTGAGTTATGCACCGGACAATAATCAAGTTTGAAAATCAACAAAGGGCAATAACTCAAAAAATATGATCAGCAGAGTTACGGTTCTTGTACACTGCACCTCTCCATAATGAGATCTATCCACCTGTAAAGTTTCATGATTCTACCTTACATACTTTTTGAGTTATGCTCCGGACAAGAATCAATTTACAAAATCAACAAAGGGCAATAACTCAAAAAATTTGATCGGCAGAGTTACGGTTCTTGTGCACTGCACTTCTCCTTAATGAGATCTATCCACCTGTGAAGTTTCATGATTCTACCTTACATACTTTTTGAGTTATGCTCCGGACAAGAATCAAGTTATAAAATCAACAAAGGGCAATAACTCACAAAATTTGATCGGCAGAGTTACGGTTCTTGTGCACTGCACCTCTCCATAATGAGATCTATCTACCTATAAAGTTTCATGATTCTACCTTACATACTTTTTGAGTTATGCTCCGGACAAGAATCAAGTTATAAAATCAACAAAGGGCAATAACTCAAAAAATTTGATCGGCAGAGTTACGGTTCTTGTGCACTGCACCTCTCCATAATGAGATCTATCCACCTGTGAAGTTTCATGATTCTACCTTTAATACTTTTTGAGTTATGCTCCGGACAAGATTTGGTCTACAGACAGACCGACCGACCGACCTTCCGACCGACACTTGCAAAACAATATACCCCCATTTTCTTCGAAAGGGGGCATAATAAATGTGAAAACAACGATGGATAATTTTAGCAAACAATACAATATTGCTTACATCTAGAGCAAACTTTCCCTGTTCTTTCTTCCCTACAGGTGTGTAGACTCGTATCAGCACCCCATCAGCATCTGTATCCTCCACATAATCATACTCCCCGACTATAAACGCCAGTAAGTATGTGGACATGATGGGAGATCGTTCATACTTCACGACTTTCAGACTCGGATTATCTGGGTCATCTGTCTCACTCTTTACAGGCTGGAAAAAAAGACAGATTATATGCAGGGGTTCCAAAATTCAGTGGCAATCGATTGCAAATTTTCACTATCGATAGTTGCACAGTTGTTCCTTTTGCAGGTATTTTTCCAACCTTTGGTTCCAAATTAAAATTCCCAATTTAAAAGAAGCAAATTTCCAGACCATTTCCCTATTCTCTCCCAAGTCACACAATGGCTTTTAAAGGGACATTTCATTCCCATTTAAATTTTTTAAAGTATGTCTTGATGCCAAGATTGGTTATTCTCATGAGTATAAATGATATTAGTTTTTTGTAGTTGTTGCTGATAAACGAGAAACACGCATTTTAAGTTAAGACAGAATCAACAAATTCCATATAAATCAGAACTGTTGTCCACAACAATTTGTTCAATTTGAACACAAAAATATATATTTCTTGTAAATGGCGCAATATTTTGGCTTGACATTTTCAGAATTTTCATAAGGAAATATGCTCTTTTAGATAGAAATAGAAGTAAAATTTATGACAAAAAATTCTGAAATGTCACTTTAACCCATTACCATACAATGACGCTTTTTGACTCCCCGCCAAATAATGGCCATGGCCACAATGTTTTCCACCCAAAAAGACCTATAAATTAAAAAATCATTTCACATGAAATTGTCGTCTGCAGGATCTTTAATTTGGACCGCAAAAAAATTTTGTCGTTTGGTAATGGGTTAAGAAAGGAAAGTAGATGTAGAAGTTAATGCTAAAATGCAAATCAAGGCAAAATATACAAGAGGATGACTGGATTGGTAGTCTGCCATTTGCTTAATCAGTAAAACAAGAGATGTTTGTAAAACATATATGCCCCCTCAAGGGCCTACATTTGATGTAGGTCAAAGTCCAAGGTCAAGTTAACAAGGTCGAAGGTCATGGTCAAATATGAAAGGTCTTGGTAGGAAGTGTCTATGTGTGAAATATCAAAGCTGTATATGTAAAAGTAAAATGAAACATAGGCCAGGTTAAAGTTTTTAAAAGTAGGCCAAAAGACAAGGTCAAGGTCATGGTCAAATGTGAAAGGTCTTGGTTGGAGGTGTCCATGTGTGAAATATCAAGGCTGTAGGTGTAAAAGGACATGATATATATGCCTGGTTTCAGTCTTTTTAAAAGTAGGTCAAACTCCAAGGTCAAGGTTGCAATATTCAAGGTCATGGTCAAATGTGAAAGGTCTTGGTAGGAGGTGTCTATGTGTGAAATATCAAGGTTGTAGGTGTAATAGGGCATAAGATACATGTAATGGCTAGGTTAAAGATTTCTAAAAGTATGTAAAAATCAAAGGTCAAGGTCACACAGGCCAAGGTCATGGTCAAATGTGAAAGGTCTTGGTAGGAGGTGTCCATGTGTAAAATATTGAGACTGTATAGGTAACAGGACATGAGATATAGGCCTAGTTTAAGTTTTTTTAAAAGTAGGTCAAACTCCAAGGTCAATGTCCAAGGTCATGGTCAAAAGTGAAATATCTTGGTTGGAAGTGACCATGTGTGAAATATCAAGGCTGTATATGTAAAATGACATGAAATATAGGCCAGGTTAATGTATTATTAAAGTAAGTCAAACACCAAGGTCAAGGTCACAAGGTCCAAGGTCATGGTCAAATGTGAAAGGTCTTGGTTGTAGGTGTCCATGTGTCAAATATCAAGGCTGTAGGTGTAAAAGGACATGATATATCGGCTAGGTTAAAGTTTTTTTAAAAGTAGGTCAAAGTCCAAGGTCAAGGTCACAAGGTCCAAGGTCATGGTCAAATGTGAAAGGTCTTGGTAAGATGTGTCCATGTGTAATATACCAAGGCTGTATGTGTAATAGCACATAAGATATAGGCCCAGTTTAATTTTTTAAAAGTAGGTCAAACTCCAAGGTCAAGGCCACATGGTCCAAGTTCATAGTCGTATGTGATAGGTCTAGGTCGGAGGTTTCCATGTGTCAAATATCAAGGCTGTATATGTAAATGGACATGATATATCGGCCAGGTTAAAGTTTTTTTTAAAGTAGGTCAAACTCCAAGGTCAAGGTCACAAAGTCCAAGGTCATGGTCAATTGTGAAATTTAAGGTCTTGGTAAGATGTCCATGTGTGAAATATCAAGGCTGTATTTGTAAAAGGTCATGAGATATATGCCTGGTTTAATTTTTTTTAAAGTAGGTCAAACTCCAAGGCCAAGGTCACAAGGTCCAATGTCATGGTTAAATGTGAACGATGTTGATAGGAGGTATCTATGTGTGAGATATCAAGGCTGTATGTGTAAAAGGACACAAGATATAGGCAAGGTTAAGAATTAAGTGTAAAAATGAACAAAGGGCAATAACTCCAAGAATTTGATTGGCAGAGTTACGGTTTTTGTGCACTGCACCTCTCCATAATGAAATCTATTCACCTATTAAGTTTCATGATTCTACCTTACATATTTTTTGAGTTGTGCTCCAGACAAGAATCAAGTTATAAAATCAACAAAGGGCAATAACTCACAAAATTTGATCGGCAGAGTTACAGTATTTGTGCACTGCACCTCTCCATAATGAGATCTATCCATGTGTAAAGTTTCATGATTCTACCTTACATACTTTTTGAGTTATGCACCGGACAATAATCAAGTTTGAAAATCAACAAAGGGCAATAACTCAAAAAATATGATCAGCAGAGTTACAGTTCTTGTGCACTGCACCTCTTCATAATGAGATCTATCCACCTGTAAAGTTTCATGATTCTACCTATCATAGTTTTTGATTTATGCTCTGGACAAGAATCAAGTTTGAAAATCAACAAAGGGCAATAACTCAAAAAAATTGATAAGCAGAGTTACGGTTCTTGTGCACTGCACCTCTCCATAATGAGATCTATCCACCTATGAAGTTTCATGATTCTACCTTTAATACTTTTCGAGTTATGCTCCGGACAAGGTTTGGTCTACGGCCAGACCGACCTACGGACTGACCGACCGACCTTCCGACAGACCGACCTTCCGACCCTTGCAAAACAATATACCCCCATTTTCTTCGAAAGGGGGCATAATTAATCGAACATAAATAATGACCTTTGATGGTTAGATTCTATCATTTGAGCTGATTAAACAATATTCTTTACTAAAATATACCTCTATGTATCTATGATATTTATTTTATTATATGTAATTCACTAGGTTACATTGTTGGAATTTTCGGTTACAAAAAAACGTACAATCGGTAATCAATTGGGTATAACTCTCCGATTATCGATTGCTGTCCGATATACAACACTTATCTGCATGGACAGCACAGGCTGACTATGTTCGATACCTTTCATACTTCCCAGAAAGTCCCCTTTAGCCTGACAGATAACATATCAGGTTCAACATTAACTTTTCTGGTTGGAAAACAGGCATTTGTTCCTCAAATCAGGGGCTGTTACTAAGCAATTCTTGATAGAATTTTCAGAAAAATTGCATCCTGCACATCCACAGGTACTAACGCACATTTCTGCCAAGTTTGAAACAAATCCGACAGAAACGGTAGGAAGAGTTGTCCGAACAAGATTACAAGTTTGAGCCTTACAACTTAAAGGGACCAGACTTTATACCAGAAAAGACAGGCAGACAATTCAAGATGGTAAATTATCATACCCTTGATCTATCAAAATCGGAACGGAGAAATGTATTGACAAACAGCATTTTCTCCTTTTCTTACAAAATATTATCAGTTATAGCCAACATCCTTTCCATTTTTATCCTACCATATTGGATAGAGCCACTCTATCTTTGGGAGCTATTTCCCCTAAAAATACTCTTGGTTGTAACATATGAGCCGCGACGCGAGAAAATCGGTCTTCGGGAGTTTTGGCCATATCCGACACAAATGAGGCAGAAAGTGATTAGAGTCACGAAATTTCGTACATGGGGAGAAGAAGAACTAAACTTTCTCACCAGCGAAAAGACAGACACTGATCAGATTCGCGCTAACCGCGAAGCTGATCTGCGTCTTTGTTTTCGCTTATGCTAAATTCCGCTTTTCTCGTGTCGCGGCTCATATATTGTTTCCATTTTTATCTTACCATATTGGATAGGGCTACTCTATCTTTGGGAGCTATCAATGTTACATCAAATGTTGCCTTCAGGGCTGGTTCATCCCAGCAGGGGAACGCTCATTATATATATACCATTTCCATTTTTATCTTACCATATTGGATAGGGCCACTCTATCTTTGGGAGCTATCAATGTGACATCGAATGTTGCTTTCAGTGCTGGTTCATCCCAGCAGGGGAAAGCTCGTCTGGCGTCGGACGCCTGTAAAATATTGATTAAAGCATAAATGTTTGCCATTTGGTAAGGATTTCAACTATGAAATCAAATCCTTAACAGTAGATTTATTCATTATCACATTTTTGTCACATTAATGTCAAAATTACATTTATCAATGGATTCTAGCTTTAAGTATGAATTAATTTAACAATCTTTTCCCAAAACAAGAACTGGTTTTGATGTCCCTGATAGAAAAGTCTGACTAGTGAGCAAATATTGAAGCCTCATTATATTCTTTCCTAAATTGCATGCAATACAAAGTGTTGTTTGTACACTCATCTTATCTTTTAATCTTATCTTTAAATACATCTATCAGGGCTAGAATTTCACTAAAAATATCACTCGCAATATTTTGCTTGTGGCTTTCAAAACCACTAGCAAAAATGCAAATTCACTTGCAATTTCATTTTCATTTTGAAAAATGAAAGCTTCATATGGTGCATAAAGTTGTTAGTTTAAAGAACATATCCAAAAACTTGTATAGTTAGTCAATATTTGGAAGTCTTTTTGTAAGCCTTTTCAGGTTGCATTGATAAAATTTGTGGATGGGGAATTATGTTTCCACTAGCCAAAAAAATCTAGTGTCAGATAGAATCACTAGCAATTCTTAATTTCAACTAGCAAAATGCCAGTATGCTAGTGGAAATTCGAGCCCTGTCTATGTAGTTGTTTGCTGCAGCTTTCAAATTGGAACAATCTATTTTTTGCCAATTTAGAAAGGGTTAAAATGATTTTTAATGCCACATTCAACAATTTTCCAGTCATATCAAATAATGGTTGGTGCACTTAGCCATGCAATCCTGGCATTTTGCGCACCACTTACAAATATAACATGATTCCTGTCACTAGTGTCTCATCCCACAGAGATGGTTCATCCATGGTTAGACAAATGACCATCATCACATATCAGAAATCAGAGCAATAGAGATTCCTGGGAGTACCCACAACAGTAGGCTTAAAGAATAATAGAAGATATTTTGCACTTTGAAAAGATATCATTCCAACTGTAAGAATGAAAATTATCTCAGAAAGGGTGTAAAATAATGGAGAAATGAGAGACAATGCTGGTTATCAGTATTTTCTTCTGTTTCTTTGATACTTCCAAAGCTGTAACAATACATCGGCGCCAAAAGGCTTTACAAGTAACTGTTTGAGAGACTCAGAGGCATTAACTGAGGGGGAGTTTTACCAACAACTGCGCAATTGTCTCAAAGCTTCAAAAGGTGTTATTGTTTTAGAGATGGATAAATATGAGAGGGAATTTTACTTAGACAGTGTAAAATATCAAAAGGCATTTATTTCTAATTACTAAATTGGAAGATTAACTGAGGGGTGGTATATGTATTACCTCAAACTGTGTAACTGCCCCAAATCGTTCCTCTCCATTAGGGGCTGTATATTTGCTTCTGTAGAAACCTTTCATTTTGTCGTTTAGACATCCTGTAAACTTTATATTCAGTGTTCCTGGGCCAACCTGTGGGAAAAGATGTTAAGTTTAACATTAATGAATTGATAAATCCTACCTCAAACAATATTGACAGTGTTGAATCTAGCTTGGCCCGAGAGGGGGCCCGTCGGGCCCACAGCCATCAAAACAGGGGGACATTTGGGGAAAATGGGGGACATAAAGACAAACATAGAAAAAGAATTAAAATTATGATACTTACCTTTTATTGGTTTGTACACATGAATATACATTGTTTTCTTGCATTGACCCGGTCGGCACAATTCTTTCAGCCAATCAAAAACGTCGTCAGCGGACCTGCACTCATTCGGTGGAGGTGAAAGCTTCGGTCTTTTTCGTTGAAGCATAACCAACTTTCAGCATTAATATCTCGACGACTACGCCTGATTATTAAAAATGCGTTGGTAGTTAGAAAGTTTAAATCACATTCTTTAAAGAAAGAGTTTTGTTTATGAATTTTAACGAATTTTTTTTTAAATAATCTGCCTCAAAGTTGGTATCCCGTAACGATAAAGACCGAGGTTGTACCCTCGATGAAAAAATGAAAGTGAGGCTATGACGTCATCCCGACTGATTCTATAAGTAAGTCAAAAAATACTGTGTTGAATTTGTAATATTCAAATTTAAAAATGTGTAACGATATGTCAACTAATGGCAGTTTCGCAATATTTTACCGATAGCGATATGTCGATAGAACTTTTAAAAGTCGATAAATATCACGATCTTTCGACTATCAACTGTTTACGATAGTTTTCTTAAAAACGAAAGTAGAACAATAGAATCCAGTAAACGCTTGATTCTTAGTAAACATGAACTGAAAAAAGCGTTTCAAAGATCATGAGTAAATTACTTTACTCTTAGAGGGGTGCTCTCAATGAAGTTTATTGATCAATTATTCGGGCAGGTGCGTGGAAGCGTCCATTTTGAAGCAAGTCAAATCGGGTCAGAAAAATTATCTATGAAGGCATTTCACACGAAGGAATGTATTCTGTTTTTGTAGGAAATTGGTTTAACTTTCAGAAAATAACTGAACTTGAAGCGTATTCGATCGTTTTCAGCACAATCGTAGGTTTCGGAGTTTTCCTGTCTGATTAAATCGCCCGATAACCTACTCAAGCTGTCAGGTGATACTAAGTTCCGCCCATTTATGCAAATTTCTCATCGATCTCTTCCTTACCCATGCGCATCAGCGGATATGGGAAAATGTAAACAAACCAAACAGGGAACCTCTAAATAAGCGGCAAAGTTAAGTTAAAATTCTCAAATGAATTATTTTCAAGGCGAAAGTGAATTTTAGATTTGAAGTTAGGACGACCATACGGGCTTTATAATACCGGAATGGACTTTTTACGATAGAGAAGCGAGTGCGCCCGTCGGGCCCGAGCTTGTGTTTCCATTGCGTCATTTGCGGATTTTGCCGGTCCATGGCGCAATGGCGCACTCTAGATTCAACACTGATATTGATTGATTGAATGGAGATTTTTACATCCCACTCAACAGCTAAGGTCAAATGGAGGCCATACATATATGTAAATGCAAAACCTCGTACATGTATCTCGTTTTTGGTAGATTTTTAAGAGGAAGGAAAAAAGAGTAATAACTTTTCCCAAACTGAAAGGATATGATTGAAATATCAGGACATACTGTTCAAAAAGAATGTGTCATTAATACTGATCAGTAAAAATATCTTAAAACCTGCAAGAATCGTCTTAACTGGGCACACAAGGTTTTATTTTGAAAATAGACACACAAGGTTTTGCATTTACACAGTCGATATGTACTTGTGAATCACAAGTGCTTGAAGAAATGGATATACATACTGCTACGAAATTGAATGTCACTGAATTATATGTCTTATTTAACATTCTGAAATCATAACAATTTGCAATAAAGTTTCCTGTTAACTGCCTCAATGTAATCATACTCCAAACAGCACCTTGTCCCAAAACATCAACACAAATCAACATAATTTTGAAGTCTAAAATTGTTTCGATAGATTTTGAAGATGAAATTACTGCTACTCAATAGAAAACTACCTGTAATGCTTCAGGAAAAGTGAATGTAGCTGTCTCGGCTGTTTCATTCAGCTCTGTCTCTCCTTTCACCTCCCCACCTCCCTCCCTTTTATATGTCACATCAGAAATCTCAATCTCTGCACTGTTTACAAGTATCGTCTTTGTTTCTTCAGTAATCTGTAAAGGTTCAATAGTCCTAAAATCTCACATGCATTAGCCCCTTACCAGACAGCAAAATTTTGCACTCAGGGGTCTCGTTTGCCAAAATTTGGGGCCGTTATTGGGCCCCATTCCCAATGGCAAAAAGTATCTTTTTTTCCCAATTGTCTGGTGAAAATTCCCAATGAGGACCCAGAATGCCCCATGTTAAGACCTCATCTTCATTTACAAACATTTTGAAGACAGTTTTAGGGTAGATTCTTAAACAAGAGTATGTGCAAATGCATTTTACATCACTAAAGTCTAATTTGCAGCTGAAACTGAGTGACAGTATGAATGCAAACTTGTTTTAGTTTTTCCCAATTTAGGTAAAAACGTCGCTATTTTTCCCAATTTCACTGGCTCCTGGCCCCAAACAAAAATTTGTAGCAAGACCCCTGGCACTGGTCCAAAATGAAGGGGAATGAAACGCATATTCAGTTTTTTTTCAATGTCAATACAGGGGTTGAAAAATTTCTTCAAACCTACTAGTCCTGTAGGACTAGTAGCTCTGAATTTCTACTCGCCCTTACGGCAACCCAACTCGCCCTTAAAGACGAAGAAAATTTTAGACTGTTGGCTCTTACGGATGCATTATTATGCAAATAACATAACTCTTTGACTCTACAAGTAAAGTTTCTTCGGTATAAATGACAGACAGGGCTCGCGCTGGCGATCGCCACTTCAAAAGTCATCTATGCGAATAAGGCAACAATTTTATTAAAAAAGATGGTCAATAAATCGAATGTGGCTCAGACTTGACTCCATCTTTTACCATAAATCAATCGCAGATTAACATTACTGTAAACACTTACTTTTTATTTAATTCGAAAGATAGATTAGCTGTCAAAATGGTCGAGTAAGCACACCATTTTAATATGTACAACTACCCGGTAAATGTGAAAGAATTTCTTTGTGTAATCGCGAGGCGGCATAACAGAAAGAGACAACGCGTCTGTGTTAAAACCATCTAACGTCAGTGTATTTACTACGTAGATAGCGTTTTGTTTTCATTGCGTCATCCAATTTTCCCGCACTTTTCTGGCACGCGCGACTTTTGTAAACAAATCATAGTAAAACGTAACCTTATTTGGGTGCGGAAAAATCACGTGATTATATTGAAACTGGAATGACTACGTCATCAATTGACTGTGTTTGCGGCCTCTTTGATCTCGCTCAAATCATCGCATATGAGTAACACAGATTTACTCTAGTTTCCTTGTTTAGTTTCACTTACGGGATTGATCGACACAAACAGGGAAAGGTCGTATTTACAGCGAATATTATTGTTTCCGATATGAAGTTTAAAATAAATACTTTCTTTTCTATCCTTTATTTTTTCCCCTCAATCAGCGTGATTCAAGTCCTAAATTTGCACTCGCCCCGTCGGACTAGTTCGTCCCCAAATCTACTCGTCCTACGGCATTTTCTACTCGCCAATGCGAGCGGGCGAGTGGATTTTTCAACCCCTGCAATATATGAAACAATTTAAATTGTAAGAATTTCTTCTTTTCACAAAATATTTCTTTGCTATATTATTATATGTAACATAACTTGTAGACATTCTTCTTAACCCTTTCACTGCCAAATATTGACCAGACCTTTGACGCGTCTCTCACCGCTGAATTAATTCCAAGAAATTTCCAAGAATCGATACCCTACATAAAATCATGCATAACTTTTGACTCATCTGATTGATTCCTTTCAAATTTTCAGGACATACAGACAAATGAAGCATCTATATGTGACCAAAATTTCAAATTTACTCATGAAATGACAATATTTTTTTCTTTTTTCTCTAACTCACAAATTGTTCCAATCTAGTAGAACAATGGAAAAAATTGGGTGAGCAAACCTCGACTAAATGTTTTCGTTGAAAGTATAATAATTTGATGGAACAGATTGTTGAATTGCAGTGTTCTCCCCAGCCCAATAAGCTGTATCGGCCCCACTACAGCTTCAGGTAAATTAGTGCAATGCCACTACAGCTTCAAAAGTACCCCACAGTTAAATTTCTTCAAAATGGTCACCAAATACAGGAATTTGAGTTATTTCATGTCAAAAACTGATGAATTAAGGTATTTTGTACAATAAAAAAGCATAAAAACATTATGGGAAAAGAAGAAATTGCTCAAAATGAGCAATTTCTTCTTTTCCCATTATGTTTTTATTCACAATAATTTACATAAACATTGTATTGTAAGCTTCAACGATATTGCCACTACAGCTTCAAATTATTCTGGGGAGAACCCTGAATTGTCAACTAAACATAATTTCAAACTATTCCAAAGCCTTTTCCAACATTTTTGGTGTCATTCATAGCCATATTTACCAGCTTGTAGGCATAAATAGAAAGTGTATGATCTAATAGCAGCCATATTGTTGTCTTTTGTCTTGGAAAATTCCCCATAAAAATACCAAAGGCTTACCAATTGTAACACAAATTCTACTGTTTCACCTGTCAAACGCTAGTACTTTGATTACTAAAACAGTGCTATAAGAAAAAGAATGTGTGAAAACCACTTAGCTGTAAAAATATTCACATATTTCGCCCCCATAAATTTGTCGCAGTGATTATTTTACCTCAGTGTTTATTTTTAATTTTGGGGGAAGGCGGTCAGGGCCCATAGGTGGGAGAAAATTTTCGCGTTAACGCCCAAAAAGGGGAAATTTCAATACATGCTTATACTCTCAAATACAGTGTTATAAATGCATTGCTTGTATATCATAATGGGACATTTAAACAACCATTAGAACTGTTAAAGATGCCAAGAATCTAACTATGATTTGGATTTTTCTTTGCAAGAAAAAATCTAGTTCCAGGAGGGGAAAATTTCTCTAAAATGGGGGAAAAAAGTATATTCCTCAGAGAGGGGAAAGGGGCCCAATAACGACCGTTTTTTTAAGAAAAAAAATCACTGTACCTGCGCATCCTGCTACTTTTACTCATAATTTTGTCTCTGGGATGCAAAGTTATAATTCAAGCGAGTCCCAGGATGCAACAATTTTTACAGATTTCCTATTAAAAATAGAGTATTGGACTCACTAAGCTAGTAGCTGGACTCATTGATATGGAATCCAGAGAGTCCCCAGGACTCACAGTCTGGAAATTGTAAAAATATCTCTGTTGTCGACTGAAGTGGCCTATGGCAGGGAACCCCAAAGTGACAAAAGTCGCCTGTGGCAGTGAAAGAGTTAAGTAGAATAGAATCTTCGTTTAAATTGATCCATATTAAGTCTGTCATTCAAAAATCTTTTCCGTCTGACAGATTTTCTTTTGGCCTGACATATTTTCAGACCCTGACAGACCGAGTGACTGACACTTTTTCTGAATTTTATGGAACTCTGGAAGTAAGATACGAAATCTTGTCAGCAAAAATGTGGAAATGAACAGATGAATGAGAAAGAACAGAGAAGTGAGAAAGGGAAACGTAGCAATTTTGAGAAAAAGCCAGAACTCCAGTCCATTCTGGCGTTTGATTTCCTCACCTCAACAGAGATAGACTCTGATCCTTCAAAAGTAAACGCCTTCAAATCCGGCTTCAATTGGACTTCATAGTTCACCGGTTTCACATTGCTTGGCAACCGTTTAAATTCTTCTTTCTGTGTCAGAGACATCTTTTTATTGTAAAATGTCTTCCTGTCTTCAACAAAAGTGTAGGATAACAATAAATTGTGACGCAATCCCTGTCTTAGTTTCGGTCTTGCCGAAGTAAATGTGAAAGTAGACACCGGTTGCCAATATGGCTGCGCCCTTGCAGATGTCTTTAAATGTTTAAGATGTTTTACAGACCAGAAAAAAAGACGGGTGCTTGTGATCATTTAAAAAACAGAGTCTTTATATAGTTATCTAACAGATTTAACTCAACAAAAAGCCGTTATTTTTCTGTAAAACTACAAAATCGTGGAAATCTTTCAAACTTGTCAACCGGCGTTCGTACGGTGATCAACGTGCGATCCTATTATCGTGAATTTCTAATACCCCCCCCCCCGAAAATTAATCCCGGTGTATGGGTATCCGATCAAATAATAGTATCTCGCTGCTTTTCAACAAAAAGTCGTAACTGTGGCTAAAAACAAACTGTAGTTACGATTTTTTTTGATAGCGACATAATTTTCAGTTAGTTTTACAATGACTAATCAATCAGAATTCCAACCGTGAACAACCTTCAAAATTGTTTGACTTCAACATCTCTCATGTCTCTATTTATCCAAGGAGGTTGAAATGATGGAGTTCGTGCATTCCCACATCAAAGGTTCCATGTCCGGCAGCCGCGACACCTTTTAATTAGTCAAGTACCATTATAAATTAGCACCTAATTATGTACCAGTATGTGGACTCTGATGTTGAATGATAGCACATTTCTTATCATTCAAGTAGGAAGGACAGTGATTTTTCTTTTGAAAAAATAAAAATGCTATAAATCGGTATAAAAATCTCACCAGTAGATGCAGACAATCACAAGAAACAAGTAGCAGTTTGAATTTTGAAAATCCGTCCATAATTGATTAAAGGGACATTTCATCCTCATTTTGATTTTTTAAAGTAGGGCCTATGTCTTGATGCCAAGATTGATTTTTCTAATGGGTATAAATGGTATCAGTTTTTTGAAGTTGTTGATGATAGGCGATAAACACGCCTTCAAAGTTGAGACAGAAACGACAAATTCTTGCCCCGGGGCAAGTTCGGCTAGTGGCTCTTTTGAGCCTGTCGACAGAGATAGAGAGCTCTGACCCGGATTTTAGTGTCACTCATGACGAAAGCTTTTCGCAGAAGGTTTTTGATCGAATTTAATACAAAAACATAGAATTTAGAACACGATTCTGATTTTTAGACACTTTCAGTATTTTTCCACATTTATGTAAGTTTTAATTTATTGTAATATGCGCCAGGATTCAGATTTCATTTTTGTATATTTATGAAGACAATTAAGTCCTCTTTCATATCAAAACTAAAGATGAAGTGTTCATGTTATCTAAAAGAAGATATGGCGTGATGTTGACACCAGGTCATTCTGGGGCTAATTCGGCCTTTGGGGTTGGGGCAAGTTCGGCCACCACCAAACTTGCCCATGAATAAAAAGAATAATCGCTGATAGAATTGCCATTTCTTGACGACTCCGAATATATCAATTGTTCAGACCTAGCTCTAACAGAAATGTAATAAATGGACAAATTCAAAATCACAGGCCGAACTTGCCCCAGTCTCTACTTGTTATCCCGAATGTCTCCTTATTCACGATGATTTGACTGTTATAACAATGCTTTTTCAATGTATACCTTCATTTGGAAGTCGTGTACAGATTCCTTTAAATTTAAACAGTCTAAAAATCAAATATAAGGATTTATAGGTCTGTGCATACCTTGCCCCAAGGGTGGGCCGAACTTGCCCCATGCATGGGACAAGTTCGGCCACCACGATCAAAACTCTAAAATTTGAAATTCTCTTTATCACTGTGTTGTAAGTTGTACGTTAGATTTGTGTAGTTTGTACGGAAGTTTTGAGTGGTCAATCAAAGATGGCGTCGGGGGAAAATCGTTAGAGGTAGGTGTCTTAGTTTTTCGTCGATAATTTCCTTAAATGGCCGTATCTTGTCTTGATACTGATATCATTGTACAGGAGAAATGTATACCTATTCACGGTGCTATATAGCCAAGTACCAGTGTTGTCCTATCGTACCCAGTCGTTGTGCAAAGACAGCCCAACACGGAAAACTTTTTTCGAAGCGAGAAAGTTGCCCTTTTAAGGATGATTACATAGTAAACAGCGAACTAGGGAACAAACTATTGCTCTAACTTGGATGTTTTTAACATGCTCTTTTCTATGGTTACCGTTATTTTACACACAAATGTCTAGAATGACCACAAACGCTGTGTTTACTAAATGGCCAAACAACGGTGTAGTCAGAGTGAAAATATGCAGACACAACGGTGCAGTTTCTGTGTTATCTGTACGGTGTAGTTATTATTTTCACAACAAATTGTGAACGGTGTAGACTTGGTATGTTGTATAGGGCGAACTAGTTCTAACAGATAGCAGATCATCTGTTTTATCTCCCTCAAATACTTTGGTCTTAGAAAACTCAGATGAAAATGCCGCCATCCTCAAAGTAAATGAAAACAAAAGTTAAGAAAATATGTTTTCTCTTTTCTTCATTCTCCTAAGCCTTAAACAGTTCAATGTATGTTTGATTTAATTTTCGGGAGACATTTTTGTTATTTGTGATTGAATAAACATCTGACGGAAATGATAATCAAAAGGAATACCATCACAAAATATCAAATAAGACATACGATAACCGTCATTTTGAAGCCATGTTAAGTGCAACGGCAAATTTCTTGTTCATCCGTTCATTTGATTTGTAGATTCGAAATTTCGGCTCTGGCTTTAATTTTTTCTTTGTAACTGTTTTAATTGGTTATTACAATCAATTATTGTAATTAATGAAATGATTTCAACTCATGGAGTATGATAATTATTGATCGAAATGTATCTTGTTTTCAGATTGACCCCTCATTGAAAAGTCTGATTTTACCCAAAATAAAGGATTCAATCAACAAAACATAAATTATAAATAACAAAACATAAATTATAAATTTGTGTCATAAACATTTGGGCCTTTTTTTCGTCTTGTTCGACTTAAGTAAATAAGTCTTGAAAATAGAATTCTGGAACTGCAAAATTCATTTTGGAATTTCATACGTAATGAACTTCTTCTTCAGGACTGACATTTTTCTGACCAAGATTTTTTGGGCTCACTCATAAAATGTAACCATTTGCAATGAAAAAGACAATATTCTATTCGCCAAAACCGTTTGACTATTGGAGTAAAACGCATTGAAGTACTACCAAGACAGTGTAACTTACACACATCCATAAATAAATGAAATGCAATGTTTTCCATCGAGAGCCGACCTTCATTGACCAAAATAAACAAATACCAAGTTGATCAACGCTTCTCAATGACTTAATCACATCTGGGAACAAACTGTTCATTTCAGCCATTGTTTTCATGTTCCCGTTTCATCTGTTTTAGCACGTCCAATGGAAATATCAGGAATTAAGGTCGAGGCTTTTTGAACGACTTTATGGGGTGTTGAACTTCGTCATTTTTTATGTTCAGGACTCATGCATTCAAAACCGGGGATATCATCGATAGAAAGAATCTTGTTAACTCCAAAATCCTTTTTTCTACGTCGATGAGGTCTATCTTGTGTATTCTATGCTCGCAAATGGGGATGATGTCCTAGTCTGACTTCTTGATAATATCAGGAATAATACTAAAGTTCAGAGTTTTCAAATCTTTTTGACCTGTCTGATCATTGATCTCCCCCGCCCTGCGCACTTTTAATATCTGACTGGAATGGTCCTGTTCCGAATGCTTCACAACATTTTCGAAACTCCCTTCGAAATGACAGTAGTAATAGGTGAACAGCATGGAACTGAAAATAAAGAAAAAAATAAAACGGACGCCAGCAGATTCTTGGTAATTTCTACTATTTGACCCTTACGGAATTGCTTTGACAAATAGCAAGGAAACTAGATTCTGATATATTTTGATTAAAGTATATTTTGTAGACATATTGTCACCTTCTTTGCTGCAAAGCATTTACAAGTCAGTCACATAAAAAATTATTAACATAATTGTTGAAGAATTTCGATAGTAATTGTAAAACATGATTCTCAGCCGTGAAAACGTTATCATTAAACATAAAAATATTATCATTCCAGAAATGATAAGTTCTGTATTACTTCAAGTCTACACCGTTCACAATTGCATTATGTCTACACCGTTCACAATTTGTTATGAAAATATAACCACACCGTACATAAAACACAGAAACTGCACCGTTGTGTCTGCATATTTTCACTCTGACTACACCGTTGTCTGGCCATTTAATAAACACGGTGTTTGTGGTCATTCTAGACATTTTTGTGTAAAATAACAGTAACCATAGAAAAGAGCATGTTAAAGACATCCAAGTAAGAGCAATAGTTTGTTCCCTAGTTCGCTGATTACTATGTAATCATCCTTAAAAGGGCAACTTTCTCGCTTCGAAAAAAGTTTTCCGCGTTGGGCTGTCTTTGCACAACGACTGAGTACGATAGGACAACACTGGTACTTTGATATATAGAACCGTTGATAGGTATACATTTCCCCTGTATAATGATATCAGTATCAAGGCAAGATACGACCGTTTAAGAAATTTATCAATGAAAAACTAAGACACCTACCTCTCATGCTGTATTGTTGTCGCCATCTTTGAATGACTACACAAACCTAACGTACAACTTACATCACAGTGTTTATTGAAAAGAAAAATATAAAAAGGACAGAATGATGCAGTTTGAAAGGCTTTCGCCCGTCGAACTTAAATATATTAATCACGCCCAAATCACTTTCATATAATTCAAAATATGAGCAATCGAAATTAGTGGGCCGAAATAGCCCCGGTCTCCCCTACATCTGAACTGTTGTGGACAACAATTTGTTTAATTTTAACACAAAAATATATATTTCTCGTAAACGGCGCAATATTTTGGCTTGAAATTTTCAGAATTTTCATAAGAAAATATGCTCTTTATGATAAAAATGAAAGTGAAATTTATGAGAAAAAATTCTGAAATGTCACTTTAAGTTATTGAATTTTAAAAGAAAATCGGATTTTTGACAGCTATACATAATGATAAATTAGCAAAGTTGACATCACAATGTAATGTATTTCAACCCTTCGCCAAAACGAAAAATATCCGCCGTCGATGGGGTAGCAACGGTTTATAAAGAGAACTTATAAATAAGTCATCGATTAAGGCCCAGTCACACTACAGCGTATAGAGCCAGCGTACGAGTAACGTATCGTATATTTCGGAAAATTATCCATACGCACAACTTTTCAGCGTATGATGTTTTCTTAAGATCAAACAACGGGTATGAAAACAAAATTCCTAGCGTACTGCCAACGTATGAGTAGCGAACTCACTGCGTATTCCGACTTATGAGTAGCGTACATCAGCGTACCTTTCACGTATGAGAAACAAGTGCGGAACGTCAACCTAACGTATGATGAGCGTACACTATAAAGTGAGCATAAAAAGTGTTTCTGGAGGCATGTGCAGACAGCTCCTGAAGTACCCTATCTTCACTTCTCAATGCACCATATTCATTGAAAGTAAAATGACACCCAATAGTAAGAAGAAGAAGAAGAAGAAGAAGAAGAAGAAGAAGAAGAAGAAGAAGAAGAAGAAGAAGGTGGAAGAGGAGAAGGAGGAGGATAAAGTCTTCTTTTTCTTCTTCTTCTCCTCCTCCTCCTACTTCTTCTCCTCCTCCTACTTCTTCTTCTCCTCCTTCTACTTCTACCCCTCGTTCTTCTTCTTCTTCTTCTTCTTCTTCTTCTTCTTCTTCTTCTTCTTCTTCTTCTTCTTCTTCTTCTTCTTCTCCTTCATCTATTTCTTCTTTTCTCTGTTTTCTTTCCCTTCTTCTTCTTCTATTTCTTCCTTTTCTTTTTCTTCTTCGTCCTTTGTTATCTTCTACAGCTTCTTCTGTTATTATTATCATTATCATATTTTATGTGTAGCATTTAAACTGCTAATTCTAATGAATTTTTGTGGTGTTGCAGCACTGAAACCTCCACATTAGCGTTGCAGGTATTCAGCGTATAAGAAGCGTACTCGGCGTATGAGAAACGTACATTCAGCGTACTCGACGTATGAGTAACGTATGTTTAGCGTACCTCTAGCGTATTCAGCGTATGAGAAACGAATGACGAGCGTAAAATTCATACGCTGGCATACGCTGAAAATTTTTGTGCATGTTCAAAAATTATTTTGGCCCTCAGCGTACATCCGCGTATACCGACGTAATCCAACGTATGAGTAACGTATACCAACGTACGCCTAGCGTATCTCCAACGTATTTCAGCGTATACCAGCGTATGCCCAAAAAATCCATACGTTACTCATACGCTGGCTTCATACGCTGTAGTGTGACTGGGCCTTTAATCGACGCCTCGGTTGAAAAAAGCGGAACGGTTGGGGAGGGATGTTGGCCTTATCCACAAATCGAGGGCTGTTATAGGTTTAAAACGAAATCGGTGATCATAGCCAAGCGCGGATCCAGGTATTTTTCCCAGGGGGGGGGGGGGTCATCCGATCTTCGACCCCCCTTTTTCGCCGAATTCCAGGGGGGTCAGGATCCCCTCTGGATCCGTGCTTGCAGATACATGCCATACCATGATGAAGGACTAAATATAACAACGGGTTGTCGTGGCACACAGGGACGAATGCCACTGCTTATTTGGGAAATAACCAGTAATCTTTTTAATAACCCCGTTTTTCGCCAAATTCCAGGGGGGGTCATGACTCCCTGACCCCCCCCCCCCCCCCCTCTGGATCCGCGAATGATAGCCTATTAATATTACCCACTTTGTAAAAATTGCCGATTTTTTTTTCACCATTTTCTGTAATTTGAATGCCGCCGTATCATACTGATAGAATTGTCGTTCATATTTTGTAATTTTATCTTTTCCATGCAGGCGTTTGTCAAGGTCTCGGCCGATTGCTCGGTTATACGATGCTGACTAACTAAATTAAATAGCAGCATCCGCACGGGTGGTAAACAGAGAAACTAGCTCCAAAAAGAGTCAACGGTATTTTGTTTCCTCGTGACATCCGGCCTCTACCGAGGTAGTTGCATAGAGCGAAAATCTGTAAACAAAGGTAGGTCACGAACACATTTTTCTACAATTATTTCCTTTACAACGAGTCTTTGAAAAATCCGGCGATGCTGTAATATGAAGAAATGGTCGAAGTTTGTTGTGCACGAGAATATTCGGTGTTATTAAGCAGAGTTTGAATACAATCGTTGAAAAACATTTCAAAATCGAAAGTAAAATTTCTTTACTTTCGATTTTGAAATGTTTTTCAACGATTGTATTAAAACCCTGCTACTAATACCGTATACTCCCGTGCACAACAAAATTCGACCATTTCTTCATATTACAGCATCGCCGGATTTCTCAAAAACTCGCTTTAAAAGAAATGATTTTAGAAAATGTGTTCGTGACCTACAAATTTTCGCTCTATGCAACTACCTCTTTTTGGAGCTAGTTTCTCTGTTTACCACCCGTGATCCGGGTGTCACTTTTATTTGACCATTTGACAAACAGACCCCCTTTTTACACACACTGACGTCGGTCTTACTACACATCAGCCAAAGAAAATGGGAAAACACCGATATTATCAGACTCATTGTCATAACTTTATTGGTGAAATTTCCAACATTGAATTTAATTGTTCTTTGATAACCCCTTTCAGAAAAAAAATCTGGCGATTTTAGGGGGGGGGGGGCGCCGCTTCCGCCCCCTCTAAATCCGCGTATGTAGACCATCCATAGAAGGTTAAAACCAACAAAAAGCGAAATTTAATCTGAAAGGAAAAAATACTGAAAGATTCTACAAAAGGCAAATACCTCCCAATAATTAGAGCTGGTAGATATAACGTTTGTTACAACGGCTAGAATTCACTTATACCGTTAGATATAAAACACATTTGAAGTCATCATTTAACCTTGGACCCACCCCTGGAAAAATTCCAGATCCGCCATTGTGCCTCTTTTTGTTTCAGTTTTATGTCATACAAACAAAAACTAGCGCGTGACCCATTTAAACTTGAATGAGCTGTAGTGAACGTCCATTAACTTTAACAAAAAGGTTCAAATATCATGGCCCCGTCCACAATGTAATCATTTCGCCAATAAATCGATTCATACAACTTGCGTAAATGGGCTTGAATAAATATGACATGAAATTTGATAGCCCAATGTTTAAAAAATGGAGCTATAAATACCATTGTTGTACGATGCCCCAAAAACTATAGACATTTAAAGTTAATAATATTATGTACGGTGCAGTGTAGGTCTACTTTGTTGTGAGTTTTTAATTTAACGTAGGTTTAACTTGAAATCACGAAATTGGTGAGTAAAATGGGGTCTTCAGACCGCCTCTTTCTCTGGTTCTAGAGGTAGCCCACTTCTAATGAGATTCTCGTGACGTGGGAGTTTTCGGTGACATCGTAAACATTCGGCGGTGGAAAGTTCCACCGCCGAATGATTAACGACGTCGCCCGAATAGGTTCGGCCACGTAACGAGTGTCAACCTCGTCGCACAAAAAATCCCGATGTCGAGTGAGTCGCATAAGGGGTGGACTACCTTAATCAAACTTATAAATATTCTGCCATCAGACTATTTGTTTATTCCTTTCACAAATAACGAAAATAAAAGTGTTGTCAAAATTGAAAGCTACAACAGACGGTTAAGAAGGTGTGAAAACAGATCAAAATTATAGCAAATAAGAAAATGAGTTCATTACTTTTTTCAACTTGTGAGCTAGGTATATAGACTAATATTTACCTTATTTATGCATCCATTTTTTTCTGCTCCTGACCGATAAGGCAATCTTAAAGCGTATCTTGTCTTTTCCACCAAAGGTTTCAACATTACCATTTCATAGGTGCGTCAAAAACCAGGTCCTATTTTGGAAATTGTTGAAATATTCAGTAAATATAACAGTAGAAGAAAAAACGTGTTTGTTTTTTCTTTTTTTTCATATCTTTTTTTCTTCAGAAGGTGCCATGACTGAAGAAAATTTCACGGTGCGAGTAAACAACCCACAAGGACTTTATAGTCCGGGTTTTACGGTAGATGGCAGAGTGGAACTTAAGTTGAAAAAGGAGACAAAAATGAAAGGTATTTTAGCACTCTCCTGCATTTCGCTGCCTTTCAACAAAAACCTCGTTACTGCAGCTTAATCCTTTCCAAAAGAAGAACTGGTATTGAAGTCCGTTTAGAAAATGCTTGGAAAAACATTGAGACAAACGAAGAAACTGTTGATATCAAGTAGTTTCTCCTTTCGTCTCAATATTTTCTCTACTATATTGTATTCAAATCCCATCTTTCACAACATAATTATATTTTGTCGGCAGCTTTCAATTTGGATCACCCTAAAATTTTGTCGTTTGGGAAAGGGTTAAAACAAGCTGTCGATTGGTTGGTTGATTATCGGATTTCCCGGGGTCAGTGAAGTTGAACTCTAACTAGTCACTGTCAGATAACACTGTATGAAATATGATGATACATCTGGTTTTAAGGTAAGAAGGGCCTAATTAGCACAAAAGAGCCAGCGGCAAAATTTGAAAAGTGCCAGTAATTCCTAAACTGTGTTACATTTCCATTTCAAATACAAATATAAGCATTTTGTACGGTTTAGAATTTTGAATTAATGCATATTTATGGAAATATTTGACAAAAATGTTCAAAATTACCTCCCTTGCATATGAATATAGAGTAAAATGATATTTGTAAATTATTTTCTTCTTGAAGCATAGTCTTGAAATCCGGCACGGTGAATCAACTTATGTGAAGTGTATTTACAAGTGTGTGTAATTTGATACATTTCGTATGGCTAGAAAGTGGTGTTTTCCATTAGGCACTTTATACCTTAAGGTGGTGCATCCCTAATGAGATTCGCCCGACATCGAAATTATTCGGACGACGTCGAAAACATTCGGCGGTGGAACTCTCCACCGCCGAATGTTTACGACCGCGCCCGAATAGGTTCGGATACGTAACGACGCCGTTCGACAAAATCTGATGTTTTATGAATCTCAAAATGGCCACAATACGGGCATTCTACCTTACTCAGATTACAGGGACACCTAGCCGTCGATTCTTTGTATTACCATGATATACTGTACAAAAAAGTTTAGCACGTTTTTTAAACACGTTATTTTTCAATTTATGATAATTACATGAACATTGCTTTGTGCTGTTCAGTTGTCCTGATCGACAACCATTACGCATACAGTGCATGTGCAGAGTGAACATTCAGTGTATTGGACAAAGTCCAGATTGGCAAAAGTCACATGCGGCACGTGTGCAGTGATATTGATAATGTCTAGCTTGTCCAAAAACACATGATTACACAGATCTGTTAGCAGAATCAATTTAACTGTTACAAGTTCGTTGAAATTGATAATGGGAAGGCGAGAAATGATGACGTAAGTTTGACGTCAGAGAGCTCTTTGCAAGCTCCAAGCAGGTATGTCTGTTAGAGATGTCGCTTTGCTTTTCATTTGGCCCGAATTGACAATTACGCGCCTACGGCACTTGGTGTATGCATTTTTAGCCGCCAACGACCGACCTAAATCTTGCAGACCGTGTAAAACGACGTTCAGGGAGGATCGTTTCACAGCGACGTCCTGACGACGTAACGGATTCCTGTCTAGTAAGAATTTAGTGCTACTCCTCCAGGACGTCATAGGGTATACCGTTAGTGACCAGACTGTCCGGAACAGGCTCCGCACAATTATCATCAAGGTCTTCCGATCTTACGCCAATGACGTTAAGCATCGACAGGCAAGGCGTCAGTGGGTATGAACACATCGATATTGATTCAGGAGACATTTGACTGATGTCCGGACGAATCTCATACGTGTCATTAATTGACGGTAGGATTTGTGGTTGGAGAAGATGCATAAGGCTGGATACCAATAACGTAATCAGCGAGACTGTTACGTCGAGTGCAGCGTCATTAATTGGGGAGGAATGGATGGCAACAGTTGAACAGACCTCATTTCACTTAATGGCAACCAAAGGTGCAAGGGTACTGCAATAAAATCATCCAACCTGTTTCTGGACCGTCTAACAACGACACAACGTTGTGATATTTTAGTAAGATAATCACCACCCACTTACTCAAAAGAACATACAGAATGATCTACGCCTGTCCTGCTTAATAACCAGCAAAAGAACACATGAAGAACCTTGTTGGACGTCAGGCTAGAGAAAGTTAATGACGTCTGTAACGTCAGTTGCCTTGAGCGTCATCTGCATTATGAATGGGCAAAATTCCTTTCTGTGTGGTTAGGAAGCTTGTCTGCAACATGGGAAATCATTGAACTGTGGTCCTATCTGCTAATGCTGGACATTCGCGTCATTAAAATTTGCTTGACTTTCGGCATCTGACCCCTGTGCACTTTAACGTAAAATACCATTTTAACGCTTTAGAACCTTGAAACAAAATTTCCAGGAAGCGCCAGAAAATTGAATTTACAAACACATTTGTATTTTCTTTTTAAGGATTTTGGAATAGTTTTTGACTAGGAACAAACATTTTTCTAGTGTGCTAAACTTTTTTTGCTCAGTGTATTTGATTCAAATCTGACAAATGTGTGCCGGGGTTTGGACTCACGACCCTGGATTAACAGGCCTCTACTTTTCCAACTACTAGCTATCCGGACTCGGCACTCTGCAAAGACCTAGGAACTGAGCCCTTTTCCAAACAAAGTCTGATTTTTATGTTCAGAACGCATCATTCAAGTGATATGTTGATGGCTGTTTTCCGGGAGTTATGACATGACGCTTAGTGCGAACAGTGACAATTTTTCGTGAATTTACTGTGCAACTGACATTTCAACAATCTTTTGTTATTGCTTTTTTTTATTTGCAAGACGTTAGGACGTGTTTAACGTGAAAAAATAAAGGGACGTAATAAAACCCATTTAGAATGTCCTAAACTGGCCTGAAGAATTGGACGTCCGAAATCGCCCAATTAGAATTGATAACCACTATTTTCATTTCAATTTCAGAGATTCGTGTTGTTTTCGTCGGTTATTCGGAGGCAATCTGGGTGTTCAGGAAAGCTTGGCATAAGTGGACAGAAACTTTCTTCGAACAGATATGTATTCTACTAGGTGTTGGTAAGTTAAACCCTTTTCCAAACGGCAACATTTTAGACTATTCCAAAACTAGAGATGATGCAGACGACAATTTCAAGTGAATGAAGTTTTAAATTGTATGGTCTTTTTACATAGAAAACATTGTGAGAAATGAAGAAATTGCTTGTCACGAGCAATTTCTTCATTTTCCACGATGTTTTCCAACGCCATTATCTTGTGAGAGTCACTGTGTGGTAATTGGTTTATTTTACCATTCCCACAACGCGAAATCACATGAAATAACAGTTTTAGTAGGATGAAAATGTTATTGAAGACCAAATGAAATTTTCTCGGTCGTCAATAACTTTTATCGACTGATTCTTAAAGATCCATCGCATCATTATACAGCAAATGCCACGTGCTTCAAAACCTTTTGGTTTTAAGCAATTTTCAAATCGGTCACGCATTAACAACGTTATTGATGATTTTCTGCACTCATCGTGTTACGTGATTCCCTAACGTCAAAATCCTTGCATTGACTTCCTTAAGGTAGTCCATCCATAATTAGATTCACGCGACGTCGGAATTTTTCGTGAGACTTCGTTTACAGTCGATGTACGTATCCAAGCATATCGTAAACATTTGGCGGTGGAGCGTTTTTGACAGCGCCGCACGTTTACGACATATCCCTAATAACTCCGACGTCATGTGAATCTCATTAGGGATGGATTACCTTAACCCACTGTCAAACGTCAATTTTACACTGGCCCAAATTCAAAGATGTTGCACACAAAAATTTCAACTGAATTTGTGGCCTTTTATGATAGAAAACAGTGTGCAAAATGAAGAAAAATTCGAGTCTTGTCCCAAGCAATTGTTGTTTTTCCATCAGAGGCCATTTACAGGGGAAAGGGGACAATAAACAACAGGTATTTATTTTTATGATTATGGAAGGATTAACTTTACGAAAACCACAACATGCTTTTATTTGTGACCCGTCACGCTAAAAGGGACCTGATTCGAACTCCAGAAATCCAAATTTTGACAAACTTGTCAGATTCAGCACAGGTCAATCAGATACTGTATTCGAAAAAATGATTGTAAAGTAAGATAGGGAAACATTCCAGATATAAAAAAGTACATACAAGTGAAAAATTTCGGCCCTAGTCTGGCTGCGCGGACTGTGCAGACTGACTAGGGTCGATATTTTTCACACATCCGATAAGGTCCCTTTTAGCGCGACGGGTCACATTTCTAATTTCATTTGATTCATCTTTTTGGTAGTGACTGGGAATATATCATCATAATTTGTAATATTATAATTTCAAAATGGCTTCTCAGGGTGCCCACCCTTCATCTGGGACAAAATTCCCTGACTTTTCACTGACTTTTCCCTGACCAAAATTCATTTTTCCCTGACCTTTTTTCGCGCTAAGCAGCCTCATTCTCCCCCTAAAGCCGTCTGATCCACCCGCTATTTATTGAGATTTCTAACGATAACAATTCAAATGTGATGGTTGAACTTACATGAATTGGTAGAATCTTTAAAATGCTCAACTTTTTATACATAATGAAGAGAAAAATATAATTTTTACTGCTTAAAATAGTTAAGTTCGTACATACATACAGTTTTCGAGACCAGATGTACAATGTACATAAGCTTATTCAAGCTTCTAAAGGCCCTTTCTTTCTTTCTTTTTTTTAGAGAAGAGGCAGTAAGTTTTACCTCACAGCTACCCACTCCATACAGCTGGGTAGACTGGGGCTGACAATTAAGTGTCTTGCCCAAAGACACACCTTACGCGAGTGGGGCTCGAACTCGTAACCACCGGGCTACAAGTCGAGTGAACTAACCACTGCGCCTATCCGGCTGTCAAAATACACTTTCTTTGACAACAATTGAAATGTTCATACTTATGGCTGAAGTTATGACTAGAACTACACCTCAAAACATAAGAGAAAATGAGAAATACTACTTCAGTCTTTGTCTTACTTAAACTGTTTCAAACAACTTTCTGAGTGCATCATTCTCAAGAAAGATTTGCTTCCCCTTCAAACTTATGCCATTTTAAAATATTAACTGATGAATCAATAAGTCCCTTACTTATCTAGATACATTCAAATCAAAATTTCCTGCACTGATAGCCTTTCACATTTATCTTCACTTAAAACTCGTTTTTCCTGTTTAGTAGTTATTTTCAGTCATTTTCTGGACAAAAGTGGATACCTCTGTGCAAGTGTGAACAGTTGTTATTAGCACAATTTGATGTATATTTTAGACATACTGCATACTCAAGTGTTGCAATTTTAACATCAAAAAGTCACTTGAAAGAAGACAATGGTAATTTCTAAGTGATTTGGCATATATGACCTACATCATGTTACACTCATCATCAAACTCAAAAGCAATTAAAACCAAATGGTAAAAAGTCATTGCAGTTGTGCAAGTATTAATATGCATACCACACCACATAATGTATCTACCCTCTTAGTGTCAATATTTCTTCAACCTCTTCTGAAGATGTTCAATATTCTTCTCTTCACTGTTAGATTCTTTCCTCTTGCTTACAGATTTAGCCCTAAGAGCATTAGATTTCAATAGAAGATCCATTTCAAATGTTAAACCTTAATATAGATCTAACATTAAAATGATAAAATGATTAGTGCAGAGTCATGTATAAAAGAATAACAGGTTTGTTAATTAAACCCTGAAAAATGCCATAGCTATGATTATCTGTTTTACTTTATTTCATTTTCTTCTATTTGTTTTGTATGAACGAAAGAAAATTTCAAAATTCCCTGACTTTTCCCTGACTTTTTAAGCTTTTCAGATTTCCCTGACCATTTTTAAAAATTCCCTGACTTTTCCCTGACCTTGAAGAAAATACAAACTTCACTGACTTTTCCCTGACCAGTGGGCACCCTGCTTCTGTAAATCCTGGATTTCTTGGCCTTGATTTCTTGATACAAATGCCAAAAACTACAAAAAGAACTATTCCGTGTCAGAACCAAATATTTGTTTATAAATCACCATGAATACCACATAGAAGTATGGTATGAGCCTTGTGTGCCGAAAAAAATCCGACGAAGCACCTTAGCACGACGTGCTCAAGATGAGCTTTTGTGGTTGCGTTTTGTCCGTTGTCCGTCCGCCTGTCTGTCCGCCTGTCTGCTTCCTGTTCACAATTGGGTGTTTACACTCTAGAATCCACAAATAGTAGCCAGTCTTGACCAAACTTTGTCAAAACAAGTACTGCAAAAAGTTCTCGGGTGAGTTCCTTTATGGACCGGATTGAACCAAAAAATAATTAGTTATCTGCCATGTAACGCCATCTACATTTTTTGATAAATCAAGATGAAAACCAGACACAATGTTGGTTACCATATAATCTCGAATGACTTTGATTTTCAATCTGATCGTCCAGGTAAGCCGCGAATTATGTGCCTTTTTCAACTTTGATTTACTCTTACAAATCTAGAGCAATCATCACAAACGCTGTTCACAATGTTGAATTTCAGCATAATTGAACTAGAACTTGCGGAGTTGTCTGCCCTTAAATTTGACATAATTGCTGTAAAGTAAACTTCAACTTTGTTTTCACCATAACAACAACAAATATTGACCGATCAAGACGAAAGTTGGACACAGCGTGGGAGATCATAATTATTAAGATCTTGGATAAGCTTGAGTTTTTATATAATAAGGATATTACTTGACGAGTGCTCTGTCTTTGAATTTGGTAAAATTAGAGTGAACACAAAGTGGGAGACGGCAAGTTTCTGGTACGATCCAATTGAAAATTAGAGTCGTCTGAGATCTTATGATAATCAACATTGTGTCTAACTTTCATCTTGATTGGTCCATAAATGTAGAAGCTAACATTGTAAACAAACTTAAATATAATATTTTAGATGGTACAAAAACATTATATCCGGGGAGGACCACAGCTACCCATTTGCATTCTCGATTTCTAAGTTTGGTCGATATTCCTAACTATATAAATGTAGAATATATGATAGAGGTATTGAAAATGTATAGGCCTATGTATGATAAAGGAACATGAATAGACAATCTGTGTTATTTTAGACGACAAAGAAACTATTCTACCCGAGGGGGTCACACCTATCCTTTCACGTTTCATATACTTTAGGGTGGCCCGAATTCCCTAGGGTGGCCCGAATTCCCAACTAAATGAATAGTTTGATAGAGTTTATATATGTAAATAAACGAATATGACTAGAACACTTAATTTTATTTTAGACGGTGCAGAAACCATTCTACCCACGGGGAACCACAACTACAAATTCACATTCAAGATTCCTGAAGGGGTACCGTCATCTTTGGAGACAAAATATGCCAGGATACGCTACACTCTATCTGGTGTAACTATTCAACCCAATGATAAAACACGGGAGACTAAAACATACATCACCGTCTTAGATATGCTGGACTTAAACATCATACCCGGGCTTACGGTAATAATGAGTTACAAAAGAGGGAACCAATTCCAAACATAGTGGCTTAATTAAGTTAACTACTATTAATAGAAAAATATTCAGAAATGCTTATTTTAGGCAAAGAACAAATTGCAGGTTACCTAAAACAATCGTATACATGTAGACAATCTTATCTTGGCCGCCACACAATTTAACATAGAATGTTATGAATCATATAGTATTCACGCTGGGGATTGTGCGTGGTGGGATACCGGTACATCTTGGTACATTGGCCATTCTCTCATTGTCTGTTTGTCTATCGCGCATGTCCCCATGGTACAATACCGATGGGGTTATTAGAGAATAGCCCATGTACCGAGACGTATCGGTATTGCACCATGTGGTCATGCGCGATAGACAGAGAATGAGAGAATGGTCCTTGTACCGAGACGTATCTGTATTGCACCATGGGGTCACGTGCGATAGACAGACCATGAGAGAATGACCCATGTATCGAGACGTATACCTGTATTGTACCATGGGGTCATGTGCGTTAGACAGACAGACAATGAGAAAATGACCAATATACCGAGACGTATCTTTATTGCACCATGGGGTCATGCGCATTAGACAGACAGACAATGAGAAAATGGCCCATGTACCGAGACGTATCTGTATTGCACCATGGGGTCATGCGCGTTAGACAGACAGACAATGAGAAAATGGCCCATGTACCGAGACGTCATATGCGATAGACAGACAGACAGACAGACAGACAATAAGAAAATGACCCATGTACCGAGCCGTATCTGTATTGCACCATGGGGTCATGTGCGTTAGGCAAAACAGACAATGAGAAAATGACCAATATACCGAGACGTATCTGTATTGCACCATGGGGTCATGCGCGTTAGACAGACAGACAATGAGAAAATGGCCCATGTACCGAGACGTCATATGCGATAGACAGACAGACAGACAGGCAATAAGAAAATGACCCATGTACCGAGACGAATCGGTATTGCACCATGGGGTCATGCGCAATAGACAGACAGACAATGAGAAAATGGCCCATGTACCGAGACGAATCGGTATTTCACCATGGGGTCATGCGCAATAGACAGACAGACAGACAATGAGAGAATGACCCATGTACCGAGACGAATCGGTATTTCACCATGGGGTCATGCGGAATAGACAGACAGACAATGAGAGAATGACCCATGTACCGAGACGAATCGGTATTTCACCATGGGGTCATGCGCAATAGACAGACAGACAATGAGAGAATGACCCATGTACCGAGACGAATCGGTATTGCACCATGGGGTCATGCGCAATAGACAGACAGGCAATGAGAGAATGACCCATATACCGAGACTTATCGATATTGCACCATGGGGTCATGCGCGATAGACAGACAGACAATGAGAGAATGGCCAAATTAGCCCCGATTCAGGAAAGAAATCATACAATAATATTCTTATTTCTTCGTCAATATAAGCGCGCTGTTGCATGCACGCCGCCTTATTGAACTCTTTCCTCAGAAGCATGACTACCGGTAATTGGAAAACGCATTTTACTTTTTCCAAAAAGTGATGCCAACCGACCAGAAAGCGAAATGCCAAGTTAACCCCGCTTCATGTCAAAATTATGCAATGATTCTTATTTTTGTGTCAGTTTTTAAGCGGTTTGTTGCATGTAGCCTGCCTTACTGAATACCTTTCTCCGACATATGACTTATTTGAAAACTTCTGGAACTTTCCCACAAATTCATCCTAAGCGACCAGAAAAATGCTTTGAGTTTTTGTCGTTTTTCTGGTCGGTTGGAATCATTTTTGGAAAAAGTTTAAGGGTTATACAAATGAGTCATGCATCAGAGGAAAGAGTTCAATGGGCTGTGGATACATGCTACAAAGTACAGACCGCCTGAAAATTGACGCAGAAATAAGAAAGTTATCGGGGCTAGCGGGGCTAGTTTTGCCATAGTTGTTATCCATCCCATGGTACATAGTCCTCGCCGTGATAGAGGTATACACATACTCTGTTGAACAATTTTCTTTTGTACTCACATGCAAAAACAAAGATTTTACTGACAGTTTTTTTTCTTTTGTTGCTTTTACAGAATCCCATCAAATTTGAAGACAGCCAACAATCTCCTTGCTGTTGTTACTTGTACGGCCCTGTATCGTGCGTAATTAAAACAGACAGAAAGGGTTATGTGCCGGGCGAGTCTATTATATTCAGTGCAGAGGTTAATAATCTGGGCAATATGGAATTCCGAGATGTATCTGCTCAACTAGTTATGGTACTGATTAAACCATTTCTAACTATCATGTTAATTCATACAAAAATAAAGGTTATAGAGATAGTTTCGAAAAGTAAGTGCATAAAAATAACCAAAAATCTGAGATTGACAGAAGAACGAATACAGCAAATCAACAAACTGATATATATGATTAATAATTCCAAAGATCTTTTGTCTTTTTAAAGTACATTTTAAGTACATGCAAAATTTCAATTTGATCTTATATAGACGATTTCAGAAACTGTAAATAGACCGCCGCCATTTTGTAAGTCATGCCATCTGACCGCCATTAAGGTACTGAAGTTATATAGCGAGCTAGATAAAGTTACATACGCCATAGTATTGAAATTCATCGTAACAATGTGAAAAATTAAAGAATTAGATTCTAGATATTTTATTTTATTTATGTGGATGACGGTGCAGATCTAGCATATTTATTCCTTTCCCAAACAAACGAAAACTAGAATACAAAAAGATTTTTTTTTTATTTAGAGAAAAAAATACAAAACTAGATCTACATAGACTATCTAGCCTATTTACCCATGTTTCCTAAATGATCTATTCCAACAGCATTTATTTTTCGTCTGTATCAGCTTTCGAAGATCTCTATAAAATGGTGATTGAAAGAGTTATAAGAAAAATAAATAATTAGTTAAACCCTTTCCCTTCAACACGACTTTTGAACCAGATTATCTGATCTATATCACTTCCAAAATTTCAAGGATTAGATCTACTAGTAAGTGTTTACAAATTCAATAGAAACAAATAGATCTCGGCCTCCTTTTAAAAATATTTTATTCAAACGGAAAGAAAATTTTGACGATAATTCTAAATTAGAAAATGTTGGCCCATCAGCATTTTCATCTTTTCTTTCAAAAAGTAGGCCTATAGGTCATCATACTGCAGGCATAGCCTGCAACTATTCCTCGGACGGCTCAGGGAAACTTTTTGTCAATTTGAGAACTCCTCCACTAGAAATTAAGCTTCGCAACAGAATCAAAATGAAGGTCCCTATATAAACAGCCTCGGAAAACATTGTGACAAAAGAAGATAAATTGCTGATGCTGTCTTTTCTACCCTTTGCCTAAATATTTTTGTGCTGTACACTGGATTCTAATTCTATCAACATCCCTTTGGTCGCCTCCAATAGCTTTCAAATAGGAGTGTGATTTTGTTGCTTGGGAGAATGTTACGCAACAAAACAGGTAGGGCCTAGATGATTGCAAGACAAGCTCTTTTAGTAGGCCCTAACTACCTTTTTAACATTCCGTCAGGCGTTGAGACTGTTATAATCAATCAATTCCAAACTTACACATGGTCTTCACGTCCCTATCAGAAAGATTTTTTTGAAAACATTGAGAGAAGGAGAAATCTCTCGTGAAAGGTTAGGCTGTTCGCATTGAAAATATATATTTTCCCCCGTGGTGTGCCTCAAGTAAGGCGAGTGCCAGTATGTGACGTCATGATTTTGCATAACACAATGCGTTCGGATATCCTCGGATAATGTCGATCAAAGATCGAATCATCGACTCGGAAGTTTGTGTATGAAGAAATCTTGAAAAAAAATCCGATTTCTTAGCCGGAAGTAGCTACGCTTCATAAAGTAGTTTTCGAGATCAACCAAATGCACAATCATGGCAACTTGCGGGACTTGCAGGTTGTATAGTAATCATTCTAAAAAGAGAGGACACTGGAACTGCAAACAATGTATTTCAGTATCATTGTCGCGTTACGTCATTGTTGACATTATTCACAAACGAACGTTTTGAATTGTTGTTCTATTCTATTCTATTCATAGTCTAAAAGTAGTTCTGCGAGATGCATCCAAGGTATGATTCGATAGAGTTGTCCTTGGTGATCCAATTGAACACAATGTAGTCTTATGAGGTCATAAAATCAATAAGAGAGGCAACTTTAGGGAAATAGCAGTGGTGGATCCAGAGGGGGTTCGGGGGTTCAAACGAACCCCGTTTGAACCCCCCCCCTCTGTAGTCCGATTTTTTCATTGCCATACAGAAATTCAGTTAAAATTGAGAAATGATAGGAAAACGAACCCCCTAATTGTATATTCGAACCCCCTTCACAGAAATCCTTGATTCGCCACTGAATAGATAGGCCCTACATGTATACATGTACCCCGTGAGCGATTTTTTCTGAAATCGAACATTTTTATTATTTGAACAATCCATGACTTCTCTTGTTTTTCAACGGTTGGATCAATATGCATTTTGGCTAAATTATGCCACAAATAGCCAAGAAAAACCGGACTTAATGTAAATATATCAACAGCTTCGCATTCGAGTATGAGAGGTTGATATTCTTCAGTACTTTAATGGCGGCGGCAAGGGAGGTAATTATGTAAATACTAATTTCTGGATTCGTCTATATGCAGAAAAAGTTATTTAACTTCAAAGTAAAAATTTGCTTCTCATGTTAATTTACCCCACCCGCTTTGTTAGCCATTATCTCCAAAAGTAAGACTTTATCAGATTTTTTACACAAACAAATTAAAGATATTATGTTACCCTATCAATTCACCGAATTTAAAGAAAATCTATTTTTTGAGCAATTTTGAGCCCTTGTTGCAACCCATCCTTTTATCTTTAGACCAAACTTGGCAGAAATATTCCTTGCGTTTTACTTTACTTTAAGTGTACGTTAAACTTTGACTGGTCTATAAATGTTGGCGAAGCAGGGCGGGGCTTATCAGATTAGGAGAAATCACAAAATGATTCTTTAAAAATCTTCTCCTCTCAAATCAGTAGGCCTAGCCTAGGCCAATTTTGACATAACTTGGTAGAAATATTCCTTTTGTAACCGTTTACTTAAATGTTCAAGGAATTTTATTGGCTATAAATGCGGGCGTTGCAGGGCGGGGCTTATCAGACTTGAAGAAATCACAAAATATTTCTTTAAAAATCAACCATTGGGCCAATTTAGACCAAACGTGACAGAAATGTTCCAAGGTTGAGCTTTTACTTCACAGTGTACTTGAAACTTTGATTGGTTTATAAATGTGGGCGCATCAGAGCGGGGTTTATCAAATTTGGAGAAATCACTAAATAATTCTTTGAAAATCAGCCATTGGGCCAATTTAGTCCAAACTTTGTTGTGGGTGAAATTTTGACTGGTCCATAAAGGTTGGCGTGGTATGGTGGGGCTTATCAGTTTTGGAGAAATCACGAAATAATGCTTTAAAAATCAACCATTGGTCCAATTTTGGTCAAACGTGGCTGAAATGTTCCCTTTGTAGCCCTTTACTTAAAATGTCCATGCATTTTGATTGATCTATCATGTAGGCGTGGCCGGGCAGGGCTTATCAGACTTCCTTATGTCTATATTTGCACCGCCCCATTGATTGAAATGCAGCCAGTGGGGCAATAAGGCCCTCTTGTGTCTCTTGTTTGTGGAGAAATCTTAACTCAGCCGTATAACTCAGAGTTTATAACGCTAGACTCGTATACAAACAATATATACTGACTGCCATTAGAAACGCCTCAGTGAAATTTGTCATTATTTTCCTTAAGCCTATTACAATATTGGTGAAATATATGCTGTATATAATATTTTTGACCAACAGTTACGTCAAATGAACAAATATGCGTCTCTGTTCATCATGATGCTCATTTCCGGTGATTGGTCACGTTTTCTACGTGCGCTTCGTGTTTATTTGTCATGTGATGAAATTGGTCTCATTTTACACAGCAACATGTGTTAGTGGATAGGCAATCAGGAATTCAAAGATTTTCTTATCAAACATCCGTATTAAAGGGTGCAAAGGCTAAATTCCGAAAAGGGAGCTCACGGTATGGCCATTTTCGAATGCGAGAAATACGCAAATAAGTCGCCAGACAGTTTAACACATTGTGTGTCTCGATTCGAAGTCTTGATCGACGCGTTTGAGTTTCGCGAACGTTTATCGATCGGCCACGCTCAACTGGATCTCGTGTAATGCCTTTAAAACGAGAAAATTCCTAACGTCGACGTCATGTACGTTTCAGGTTTGTGACGTTGGGATCGACGTTGTGTTGAGTAGTCGATTACTGTGGTGGCCAAATAAGTGTTTCATTGCATTTTACGTTGTTTCAAGTAACGTTTGAAACAGATACATTGTTCGGAAAATAGAGCTCGTATATGAGCCATTTTTGAATACGGGAAACTAAAAAACAAGCCGTCGGACGTTTTGACGTCTTGTATTGCACAATTAGGCTTCTTAGACGACGAGTTAGAGTGACAGAAACATTTGCCAATCGGCAAAAGTCAGATAGACCTCGGATAACGCCTGTTATATGAGAAGATTTCTCACGTCAACGTCATATGCGTTTCATGTTTATGACGTTGGGCTCGACGTCGCATGTAGTATTCACTAACTTTGAACGCCAAATAACACGTTTCAAGGCACCTGTTATTGTCGAAAGTAAAGTTTTAACCACGTGCAACTGATTTTTGAATGGAAATTCTGATACCGCTCTGTTTTAATGTGCTATATTTCTAAACTGTAACAATTTGATAATTTCTTTACAATCATTTTTCAACACCAGATAATCAAATTTACAGATGGAATGAGTTTTTGTAATTTCAAATCAAATATACTGAAAATCGGATATTTGATAGGACTGAGGCGTTTCTTATGGCCGTCAGTATACTATTTGTTGGTGAAAATGACCCAACACAAGCACTTTCTTTTTCGAGAATAAACGAGTTAGTACAATAAATTCATTGTATAGCTCACGATAAATAGTTTGGTAAACGTTATTAAGGGGGAATGCTCCAGCTTTTCGGAACACTCGGTCATTACTGTAGTAAATTAAATGTTTCGTTCCAATTTGTTTCTCTACCATAATTTCAATAATATAACACATCATTACAATTTACCATTTTCGACGATAAAAGTGTATTTTATAATGCGAAACTGATTTCCTCAGGATGGCAAGATGGAAATCGATTATTTAGAGCAAGACAGTCGTAAGTGTGTATGCAGTTACCACTGTTTTGCGTCATTTTATTCATGTGTAGCTGATGAAAAATACTGTAATTCACTAATAAGTGCGCTGACCTATACATTTTCTTTTTGAAGTATTACCAAGACATGTTGCTTAATACAATGAGGGAGTTTTATCAAATTCTATTATGTAGAATTTATTTGAAATATTTCCAAAAATATGCAAATTTTGACATAAAACACTCCAGCTTCGTTGATCAAACCGAACACATGAGCATGCTGTTTTATACATTTACGCGTTTATAATAGCACATATTTTGGGTTTTCTGTTCTTATTAATTGCAAGACGTTACTTTAAATCCGTTTTTGGGACTAAACGATTAATATACAACATTTTATTAGCATTTTAGTGACCTTGGACAGGTGTAAGAAATTGTGCATTTTTTCAATGTAGGGGTATGTGATACGAATGCCTATAAAATTCAAACAAGATCGCTGACCCTCCATTTTCATTTTATTTTTCAATTTGTAATAACATGTTATTTCAACATACAAAATATGAATAAATTCTATTATTGGGAAAAAATAGGAAACTGGAGCATTCACCCTTAAAACTAAGTATTGGTTTTTGGAAAGCAAATTTGCAAAATTTGCTTTTCTTTCCAGTCGTGCTTCTCTGCACTTTAACATTCTCTGCATACCACACAACATCTCCCGGTCCTCCTCACTATAAATAGTTCTATCAAAAGCAAAGATCAATGACAAGAACAACCTTTCGAATATTCAATATTGAATTCTATAGTTGTACACAAGATATTCAATTGTGTGACCGATGATAAAACATCCAATTAAACATGTGTTAAAAGAGGAGAAACGATCACGTAGTAATTTGCTTTCATTACGGTTCAATAGCCAGTCCAATATCTTTCGTTGAAAATGGGTCAGTCAAGTTTACTGAACTATGAAATATGCGACCCACTTCAAGCGCTAAAAATAGGAACTAGGACACGTCTATTTTTAGAATCTTTCTATGCCCAAATTCTTACACGTTTTAATGTCCGAAACTAAACAATGATATTCGATAAGCCATGCAATTAATCGCGTTCACAATAATTGATTGATCAACTAAGTGGTTATTTTAAGGTTAAGGACATAGACATCTTGTCTAATAGGCCTTGCTAGTATTCGCGTGTAGCTATAGGCATTTCAAAGCGAAAGTAGAAATCTGGGAAACCAGAATATGTGATGATATGCTCAAAATGCATAGAAATCAGACTAGCAATCCTTTCACCACTTGGTTTAAAAAACGGTGTTAACTTTTTAATCTATAGATATCACGGTGGATAACCCATGTGACTTTTGGGAAGCGTTAACACCGAAAAAATCGTCCGCTTCAAGGTATGTTTGGTTTAATTTCTCAGCTTATACTCTGTTGATTTTGACGAGATAAAGTGCACGGAACGCGCTTTGAGAGGGCTATTCCCGTTTGTAACTCACTCTGCTCCGATCCCGTGATTTCTGCAAACATTCAAGCGAAAGTTTTCTTCGGTGCATGTGAATGCTTCCCACTTTCGTTTTGCACTTACAAACACTTTGGCTCGAATGTTTGAAGAAACCACTGGATTTGGAGCAGAGTGAGTTAGAGCCGGGAATAGCCCTCTCAAGGGCGCGTTCCGTACACTTTATCTCATCAAAATCAATAGGGTATAAGCTGAGAAATTAAACAAAACATACCTTGAAGCGGACGATTTTTTCGGTGTTAACGCTTCCCTAAAGTCATGTGAGTTACCCACCGTGGATTTAGATCTAGATGAATAGGCCTACATAGAATCAAATCAATTTACATTGTTGGTATGTTAACCATTTCCCAAATAGAAACATTTCAGATTGGTCAAAATAAAAAAAAGCCGCAGCAGACGACAAAATTGGTACATACCTAGATAAAATTAGAACTATTTGTAGATAATACCAAAGACAATATCGAGGTTAAAGTAGAAAATTCTGATTATCAGCAGTTTCTTCTTTTCATCCCAATATTCCCCCGAACATTTTCTTTTCGGGCTGTCAAACCCGGTCTTATTTGGGAAAGGGATAAAGTAGTGACGGAACACATGTTTTAGCAAGTAAGACATGTAGTTTTCAGAGATCAAATGCTTTCTAATTAGGGTATAGACTCCTTTCATTTTAGACTGGTACCCAGCCCCTAGATCTATCGATCGTTAATACATAGAGAAGACGGGGTACCAGTTTACTTTCATTTATGTTTTAGTCCGTACCCGCAGAACACTTCCGGTAATCCGAGACTTCTCTGATGAAAATTCGCTCGATGATACTTGGATGTCGCTATTTACAACGGAACGCTGTCCCAGTCAAACACAAAGGAAAATTCCGACACAGCGACATAACTTGTGTCGGAATTTTCTTTTGTTTTTGAATTGGACAGCGCTCTGATGTAAATAGCGACATCCAAATATCGAAGAGCGAATTTTCATCAGAGAAGACTCTGATTAACTTCCGGAGGCAAACAATGGGTTTATGGGAAATTAACATTGTATACATGTGAATTGTTACTAAAAATAGTAACAAATCGACATTTTCAAAACGAGGCTCCCACAAAATGCGGAGAAATCGATGACGACGCACGTGCATTCAATATACAGCGATTAAGCACACGTGTATTCAATATACAGTGATAAAGAGAAGTTTTAAGTGGAACAAAAACTACGAAATTGAATGAATTCGTTGATAGCCGGTAAGATGGTTATTTTATTTGATTTACAGTCAAGAAAATTCGGCATTTTTGGCCAACATTGGAGGGGCTTAGCCCCTCCCCCCTGTTCCTACGGGCCTGTACATCAAATAGATTTATGAACCGTGACCTGTCGCACTAGTCTATTATACAAGAAAACCTACTTCAGAACATGACATTGGGTATAGGAGAACATATAGAGTGCTAGAATGCCTTATAGTCGTTTTCGGCTGGGAGAATTCGACATTTTAAATTCCCTATTTGTTTATGTCAAAGGGGGGTAATTCACAAAATTGACAGATTAGACCTTTATTTTAGATCTTGCTACAAGTGATAAGAGAGATGTTTTGTGGTTTTTTTTTTGTTTTTATGACCAATTCCGTAAAAATAATGAATCGTTTATCGCGCGTATGTGGCATTAGATAAAATTAGCTGTAAATGCATAAAGGGCCGTAACTCTGACATTAAAGGAGACAAGGCAATGAAACTTCGACAAAACGATTGCCGAATGCCATGGAAATATTGTAAAAATAAAATCAGGCTTTTAGTTCGATACTTTTTCAGAAACAAGAAATCTTGCAGCGTAAAGTTTTCTCTTTTGTTCAGTATATTTTGCTGATATGGAACAGACATTATCCTTTCATAATTTGTATTTTGTAACTTTCTAAAGAATCAAATTCAATTAATTACTTTTATCCAACTCCGTGTAATTCATATTGCTAACAACTAGAAAGGCCTTTAGACATAATCAGCAAATTTGCTTTCCAACAGTACTTTCAGTACTTTGATTAGTGTTTCTATTCTAGTCTCGAGTTTTAACTTTTTATAGTTATAGTCCATCAAAATTAACTCGGGACAACTTAATTTTCGTCAGCGAAGGATGTCAGCTGCGCGTCTTAAGAAAGCATTGCAGAAGTGGGGTCATTATGCAGATGTCCCGGGTTAAAGTTGTTGGACTATATGACATTTTATGATAAAACCGACTGGTTTTCAAAACATAACAGTGCAACTAGTCTATTTTAAGCACAAAATCCATTGCTACGAGGGGCGTTCATTAAATAATGAAAACATATCTGCCAGTCTTTTCATACGCAACATAATTAAGAAATACTTACACATTTACAAAGAACTGCTTTTAAGCTTTCATTGTGAAAATCCAAACTGAACATTCCATGTGTTACTATGGAAACGCATGACGTCACATTCTCAATGGGTATGACGTCTGACGTTTTTTCGCGTTTTTTTTTTCGCTAAAACAAACTTGCATCATAGTATTTATTTAGAATTTGCTTACAGAAAATGTTTATTCAGCATTATTGTCTGATGGTGTTATGTTTTTACTTCAAAACTACATATAAGGTTCTTGTATGTGGCAAAACTGAAATCTTCGGCATTGTGATCAAGGCAATTAGGTAAATACAATGATATGAACGGAGGTGTTTACACGCTTTTTAACACTATATTCCTCTGTGATATGTACTATGCTAATTTCAAACATTGATTTGAAACGTGCAGGGAACGTGTGATTGATTATGCTATGCCCCAACATTAAATTTCTTTTATTTAAAGTGTGATGACGTGACATTGTTGACCCCCCACACTTTGGATCAGGGGAAAACGTCAAGATTTTTCAGATACAAAGTATTTTATAATGATTTTTTTTCTATATTTAGAGAGAAAAGTGACTTTTACTGCTATTTTATGTTTGTACATGAGACACAAAATTAATCAGTACAAGGTCAGAATGATTCCATTTTGTTTTCTTGGTTTTTGAGAGGAAAAATTGATGAAAATCGCTGGAATTTCAGAGTGGAAACCGTTGCAACTTTGTGGCAGTGTTGCCATGGTAACGGTTGTCATGCAGGGTTCTTGTTACTTTGAAAAAAGCTCACATACTTGTTACTTGTATATTAAATATTAACTATATAATTACACATTCTTAACATTGAGCTGATAGTGTATTTTCATTATTTAATGAACACCCCTCGTATTATTTCAGGAAGGTTGGTTTATCAGCAATCGTAACCTGGCAGGTGTTAAGAAGAGCATTTTGTATGAAATACCTCATGGATCCCTACAAGCGGGCGGTTCTAGTGTATGGCGGGATGAGAAACTGCCTATACCACCCGTCCCTCCCTCATTGTTGAATAGGGTTAAAAATCTGGATATAAAGTATAGTGTGGCGGTAAGTTATAATGACATGCACACACAAAAGCACATAATATTATTTACCGTTATTATTCTAATAAACGCCCGGGCTTTTATTAGAAAAGTGTTCGATAGAAAAGTTGGAGTGGGCGTTTATTAGAGGTATTCTAATTTATTTATCAAAACATGCAAATCAAATATCAATTCATGAACTCGAAGTTAGTCAAGTAAAAGTTGGCAAATTTTTAATACAATGACTGTAAAGTTCGATTTTTTTTATGAAATTCCTTCCTTATAAACAGACTGACAGACAGAAAAGCATCTCTTTCATTGCTTTTGGAAATGATCTTTGTTTATGCCTTACATTATTTTATCTGGAAACGGGAGATTGGCGTTTATTAGAATCGCCTTGCCCGCTTAAATTGTGCTTGAAATATGCATATTTTCTGCTGAGATTTGGGGCTGGGCGTTTATTAGAATATGTGCGTTTATTAGAATAATTACGGTATGTATATTCGCTGCCTAATACCTGACAGAAAACGATGGCTTACAAAATGGGTCAAAAGTCTATGTAAAGAGTATATTATATAAATATCACATGCCTCTCAGGGCAATAGTACATATTGTCTACCCGAGACCGGTAATATTGACCGAGGCTTCAGCCGAGGTCAATATTACTGGTTCGAGGGTAGACGATTTGTACTATTGCCCTGAGAGGCATGTGATATTCATTTTATTATACCGAAAAAGAAACAACATAAAAAATTTAATCTACAATTTATCTAACTTTATAAGTCCTTCACCGTTAATCAAAAAATGTTAAAATCAACTGAATGCCTTATCCATTCGTATTTGTGACATGTACGCAAAGGCAGGCCTGTCATCACTTTTGCCTGGTTAATTCCATGATCTCTAGATCTAGATGAGAAAGAGATCAGGCTAAGCAGAGGTAAACTGATTTTGCATTTGGAAAAAAAACCATAGAAAGACAGAATAAAAAATCTAGTTACAGTAAATTAGCTAAGAATGAAGTGTCGATTCTGATCAGCATGTGCAGTTCGCACAGACTGACTAGGAACCATACTTCTTAACGTTTTCCAGATGGTCCCTTTTTGCGTAACACGCCACATCATTTAAGCTTATTTATGTTAAACTAGCTATGATTCAGCAAATAATGTGCTTTGAAACAGTGTGACGTCACGATGACGTCATAAAAAACCCAGAATTTCTATTAATAGTACGCTCAGCGGGTAATATGAAAAATTATTAACCGGTTAATACAATCTGAGCGGTGAATATTATATGAATATCACATGCCTCTCAGGGCAATAGTACATATTTTCTACCCGAGACTGGTAATATTGACCGAGGCTTCAGCCGAGGTCAATATTACTGGTTCGAGGGTAGACAATACGTACTATTGCCCTGAGAGGCATGCGATATTCATTTTATTATACCGAAAAAGAAACAACATCAAAACTTTTAAATCTACAATTTATCTAACTTTATAAGTCCTTCATCGTTAATAAAAAAAAGATGTTAAAATCAATCAAAATGCCTTATCCATTCATATTTGTGACATGCACGCAAAGGCAGGCCTGCCATCACTTTTGCCTGGTTAATTCCATGATCTAGATGAGAAAGAGATCAGGCTAAACAAAAGTAGATCTAAACTGAATTTGCATTTGGAAAAAAACATAAAGTAAGATAGAATAAAAAAATCTAGTTTCGGTAAATTAGCTTATCTAATGAAATGTGTCGATTCTAATCAGCATGTGCAGTTCGCACAGACTGATCCATACTTTTTAACGTTTTCCAGATGGTCCCTTTTTGCGTAACAAGCCACGTCATTTAAGCGCACTTATGTTAAACTAGCTATGATTCAGCAAATTTCGTGTTTTGAAACATTATGACGTCATGGTTACGTCATAAAAACTAGAATTTCTATTTATAGCACGCTCAGCGGGTAATATGAAAAAATATTAACCGGTTAATATTATCTGAGCGGTGAATATTACGAAATATTAGGTTTGTAATTATTGAATGATTAGGTCACGTGAGGTATAATAATATATAAATATCACATGCCTCTCAGGGCAATAGTACATAATGTCTACCCGAGACTGGTAATATTGACCGAGGCCTCTCAGGGCAATATTACCCGCTGAGCGTACTATATATATGCAATTTATCGATTAAGTCTCAACTTTAAATGCGTGTTTCTCGCTTATTGGCAACAACTTAAAACAAGAGGACCATGATGGCCCTATATCGCTCACCTGAACCAAAATGATATGAGCAACACTTTTGCTCAGATAATATTAACCGGTTAATATTTTTTCATATTACCCGCTGAGCGTACTATAAATAGAAATTCTGGTTTTTTATGACGTAACCGTGACATCACACTGTTTCAAAACACGATATTTGCTGAATCATAGCTAGTATAACATAAATACGCTTAAATGACGTGGCTTGTTACGCAAAAGGGGACCATCTAGAAAATGTTAAAAAGTATGGATCCTAGTCAATCTGTGCGAACTGCACATGCTGATCAGAATCGACACGTTTCATTCTAAGCTAATTTACTGAAACTAGATTTTTTATTCTATCTTACTTTATCTTTTTTCCAATTGCAAAATCAGTTTACCTAGATGTTTAAATAGCCTGATCTCTTTCTCATCTAGATCATGGAATTATACAGGCAAAAGTGATGGCAGGTCTGCCTTTGCGTGCATGTCACAAATATGAATAGATAAGGCATTCGGCTGATTTTAACATTTTTTGATTAACGGTGAAAGACTTATAAAGTTAGATAAATTGTAGATTTAAAAGTTTTGATTTTTTTTTGTATAATAAAATGAATATCGCATGCCTCTCAGGGAAATAGTACATATCGTCTACCCTCGAACCAGTAATATTGACCTCGGCTGAAGCCTCGGTCAATATTACCGGTCTCGGGTAGACAATATGTAGATCTACTATTGCCCGGAGAGGCATGTGATATTTATATAATATTAGGTTTGTAATTATTGAATGATTAGGTCACGTGAGGTATAATAATACGAAATATTAGGTTTGTAATTATTGAATGATAAGGTCACGTGAGGTATAATGATAGAAATTATTAACCGGTTAATATTATCTGAGAGGTGAATAGTATAAAATTATCACATGCCTCTCAGGGCAATAGTACATATTGTCTACCCGAGACCGGTAATATTGACCGAGGCTTCAGCCGAGGTCAATATTACTGGTTCGAGGGTAGACGATATGTACTATTGCCCCGAGAGGCATGTGATATTCATTTTATTATACCGAAAAAGAAACAACATAAAAAATTCAATCTACAATTTATCTAACTTTATAAGTCCTTCACCGTTAATCAAAAAATGTTAAAATCAACTGAATGCCTTATCCATTCGTATTTGTGACATGCACGCAAAGTCAGGCCTGTCATCAATTTTGTCTGGTTAATTCCATGATCTAGATCTAGATGAGAAAGAGATTAGGCTAAACAGAGGTAAACTGATTTTGCATTTGAAAAAAAAAAAAAAAACACATAAAGTAAGACAGAATAAAAGATCTAGTTTCAGTAAATTAGCTTAGAATGAAGTGTCGATTCTGATCAGCATGTGCAGTTCGCACAGACTGACTAGGAACCATACTTTATAACGTTTTCCAGATGGTCCCTTTTTGCGTAACAATTAAGCGTATTTATGTTCAACTAGCTCATGTAGCTATGATTCAGCAAATATTGTGCTTTGAAACAATGTGACGTCACGGTGACGTCATAAAAAACCAGAATTTCTATTTATAGTACGCTCAGCGGGTAATATGAAAAAATATTAACCGGTTAATATAGGCCATGGGCCGAACCCCAAAAAAGGCTTCTAAAAAAAGTTTGCTTCAGGCTAAAGGGTGAATACATAAACTATATATCAAAATAATCCCCATCATCTCCTGATTACAAAACAACATTGTTTACCCTAAAGTATGAGGTCACTATAAAGTAATTTGACTTTGAAATACTAGGTAAAGTGTACCTATATCCGGATACAACATAAATTCGGATAAATGGCTTTATGTGTCAAACTGCTGATATTTTTCACGAATTTGTTAGTCCAAAAGTGTTCCAGCTACTGTTTGACTGTAATGCCAGGATTTGACATCCCAGTATGGTTAGTAAAACGTGATAACGAAACTAGTTTCTGTAATATGCATTTTCTCCTTTGCCAAGAAGGTTTTACACATTATAGCACACAAATCTTCTACTCTGTGGTGCACTTATTTTGTTACTTTGTAACATTTATATTTTGGACCAGTCTGATATTCATGAATGTCAATCAAAGTGGCAACAAAAGATGGGTTGTGGTGAAATATATGCCCTATCTGTTATCGACAGGTCTTAGGTTGAGACCCATACAACCTAAGTTTCTAGTTACACATACCTTTAACCTTTTCCCAGACAAGACCGGGTTTTAACGACCTTATAAGAAAAGGCTTGGGAAAACATTGAGGCAAAAGAAGAAAATGCTGATCATCAGCATTTTCTCCTTTTGCCTCTAAATGTTCTAGGTTTTATATTTCACAAACCAACTCTTTATCAACCCATATTTTTCACTGCAGCAGCTTTTGAATCATAGCAACGAGACTGGCTACTGTCCCACTAACTTGTTGTTTGGGAAGGGGTAAAAGCAGTTTAACCCATTTCCAAAAGGCATGCATTTGACATTTTTCATTAAAAAGCCTTGGGAAAACATTGACACATAAGAAAAAAATGCTGATAATCGGCATTTTCTCCTCAATATTTTCTGTGCTTTAACACAACAAAGTGCCATCTTTATCAAAATCCATTTTGTTGTTTGATGCATCTTTCAGATTGTGCAACCCTACAATTCTTTTTATGCCCCCGATAGGGAGGCATCATAAATTTGACTTGTCCGTCCGTCCGTCTGTCCGTCCGTCCGTCCGTCATTCCGTCCAAAAACTTTAACATTGGCCATAACTTCCTTATTACTTAACATATTCGCTTCATACTTTACCACAACATTCCTTGGTACATTACCTTTCTGTAGGCACATACTTTGATGACCTTGACCCCTGGATGACCTTGACCTTGAACATAGATTGGCCATAATTTAAAATCAAAGCGGTGTCGGGGGCATTGTCATCTTACAGTGACAGCTCTTGTTTTATTTTGGAAAGGATTAAGCATCTCTTGCAGGAGTGCGAACGCAAACATGAAATCCAAGCCAACAGCTGTTCATCCAACATAGGTGGAGAAAATGATTAAGGCAAAAAAGAAGATGCTCGTTAGCTTACTTATAATCATATAAGATACCAAAAGTAGGCCTATTTTAGATCCTCAAAATTAAACAAAATAAAATATATAGTTGTTAATTATATTTCAACACACCAGAAAGACAGGAAAATGATGGTGACTGGGACATAATTGTCTCGTCCATGTATAACCACGGTGTATAATCACGTGATGCAATAATTACTGAATATCTCCAATAACTTTGTTAATATGGGACCGATTTGAATTCGGTTTAAAGCAGAGAATGTGGACAGATCTCGCGCATGCAATGGACATGGTTGATTTTTGAAAAATCAAACGATAAAAAAGTTATTGAAGATAAACCAAAATTTTGGTTTATCTTCAATAACTTTTTTGTCAGTTGATTTTTAAAAAATCTACGACATCCATGTTATTCCTGACATTTTCCCACCTTCTCTGCTTTAAACCGAATTCAAATTGGTCAAATATTGACAAAGTTATTGAAGATTATCGGAAATTCTAAATCATGTGATAATACACCGTGATAACTGCAATTCACATTATTTTAGTAAAACATTAAATCATCAAATACTTGTTTTTAACCCTTTCCCAAAAAGCAAAATTAAGGGTTGTCCAATTTGAAAGCTGCTGCAGACGACAAAACAAATTATATCAAAGGTAAAAAATGTGTATTGTACAGCATGAAAAATATTGAGACAAAAGGAGAAAATGCTGATTACCAGTGTTTTCTTCTTTTGTATCAATGTTTTTCCTAGTGTTACCTAATAGAAACGTCATATACCGGTCTTGTTTGGGAAATGGTTGAATTGGTCTAAGGTTCAGAAACTTTGATGGTAATTAACAGTCATAAACTATAATGTTACAGTTGTTTTAACATTTAACCCATTATCAAACGACAGAATTTTAGACTTGCCCAAATTCAAAAATGTTGCAGACGACAATTTGAAGTGAATGAAATTGAATACATTTTGGTGTTTCTGTGTAAAAAACACTGTGAGAAATGAAGAAATTGCCTTTTAACAAGCAAGTTCTTTATTTTCCACAATATTTTCCAAAGCCTTTATCTTGAGGGGTATCAAAAAGCGTCATCGTGTGGGAATGCAGGCCCGTAGGAAGCAATGTCATATTGGGGGATTAAAGCCCTTGTCCTGAATATTGAGGGGGCTAATTTGGATTTTCCCAAAATTTTCAGTGTAAAATTAAGAAAATTCGACATTTTTGCCAACATCCGAGTAATATTCATGGTCAACATTTGAGCGATTTGAGTAGTTTTCACAACGACACATTGTTGTGCACGGTAGTCCAGCTTTTTTGCACAAACACTTGCTTGATTCACAGGTCATTTTGATGCACCCACATTGAATGCATTGAATGTATACTTGACCATTTGATAGAGAGCTGTCATTCTAACATTGCCCACCCATGTCCATCCGGAGAGGGCCGCACCGTTTGGAGCATGCATCTTCTGTATATATGGGCCTGAAAAGTTGCTCTTTGCATATGTAAAGCAAGGGCATCACTGTTTGGAGGCATGCTTGAATCACCAGAACACCCAAACCTGAAGCAATTGTACCGGACATCATTGACCCTGACACATCCTGGCCATCCATACAGTTCACAGACAAACTTCTCCAGATCTTCCTTCAGGTCTTGAGATAATGACAGATGTTTTTTTCCAATTTGGAGAAGGCATGCTGATATGACACATCTTTCTTCAGCAACTTGAGAGCTTTTACTTTCCCTTTCCCTTTGAATCAGAAGCCTGAAAGACATTAAAATATTTATGATTCAATGTTTTATTCATTTATTAAACCGAATAAACCGATTAAAGGCTTGGGAAAACATTGAGACAAAGAAGAAAATGCTCATTATTAGCATTTTCTCCTTTTGCTTCAATATATTCTATGCTATATTACTCATAAAAACTATCTTTATAAGCATTCATTTTGTCATCTGTAGCATTTTTTCAAAATGTGATCAGTCCAAATTTTTGCTGTCTGGGAAAGGGTTAATTTACCAAATTTATTCAACTTGAAAAATTTAAGAAAAAAATTGGGCATAGCTTCTGCATGCCCGGCTACCTGCCAGGTCTAGGGGCTTCAAACTGCCAGAAAATAGTAGGATATAGGGCTAAGGCCTTATAATTGTAAAGAAAATGAAAGAAGAATTGTTTACATGTATGTATATTTTGTAGCTTTAAATTTGTTTTAAATGGTTTGCCATTTCTCATTTTCATAGTCATGTTACGGTATCCTAATGTAAATAGCCATGTTTTCTAATGAAGGTTACTTTACAGTACAAAAAATAAATTATGTCCTACTGATCGAAAACTGGAAAACACTGTATATTTGAACATTCAGACACTGCAAACGCTCTATAGAATTACCGAAACGCACAGTGATTACCAGAATGCACAGGATTGACCATACACATTTAACCCAGTAGAATAGCAGACAGCAAAATTTTACTTATCCAAATACAAAGATGATGTAGACGACAATTTCAAGTGAATGAAAAGTTATATTTTTTTGTCTGTGTAGTAATACCAGTGTGGGCAATGAAAAATTGCTTATGACAATTTCTTCATTTCCACAATGTTTTCTTAATCTGTTATCTTGTAGGGCGTCAAAAGGAGTCATTATGATCTTCATCATCCATTGGTATAAACTGAAAAGCATAGAACCCTTCCCCAAATAGATCTACTATATTAGTAATGTTCCGGTAATTACTGTGCGTTCCGGTATTTCTATGGACCCCTGCTAAACACAATTCTTTAAAAACAATACTCACCTGACATTCACCTTGTTGGTCCTCAGATGACCTTAGACGTCCAGTGTCCCTCCGCTTCGCCCCACATTCAATTCGCTTACTGTTTGTGTACTTTTGGTAGAACTGACGATTGAACCAAATGTCAGGTAAAACTTCGTTACTGTAAGTCAAACTACTCAGGCAATTTCTTTTTCTTTACCATCCACAGTTGCCCAAACATTTGAACAACTGCACAGCTTCGTCCATGTAACGTCTGTGCATGGAATAAGTGCACGTACATCAAAATCTGAGGTTTGACAGATACATTCCTATACGGGGCGGCCATTTTTCAGGACCGGGCTGAAGCCTTTTAGGCTAAATACTCTCATCTGATTGGTCAATTATGGGCATCTTCAAAGACACTAAAATCGCGTTTTTCTAATTAGTGACCACATAATTTAAGGTAAACAATCCTAATTATGACTTTATACATTAATATCTTAATTACTAAAGCAAGTTTTCCCCTCCACCCTCCAGCCTGAAGCACTTTGTTACAATTTGCGGGCTCGGCCCACGGCCTAATATTATCTGAGCGGGTAATATGAAAAAAATATTAGGTTTGTAATTATTGAATGATAAGGTCACGTGAGGTATAATAATACGAAATATTAGGTTTGTAATTATTGAATGATAAGGTCACGTGAGGTATAATAAACATAAATATCACACCAGCAGCCAAAGTTTTACGAGTACACGCGAAAATTTACACTCGCACGCGTATCTTAGGCAACCAAGATGTACATACAGAATTTCTAGTGGAAACGATGCTGACCAATGGAAGAAGCGTTTACAATTCTCTACTTTTACTCTTTCTTTTTTTGGTGGATAAGACGTAAACTCCGATTAGTTCATAGATAATATAAGCGTGTATGCGTATATTTGCGTGACCATGCCAAATCTTACGCGTGTGCGCATGAATTGTATTCGTACACGCATAAAATTTACGCGTACACGTATAAATGTTATGCTTGCACGCGTATATTTACTTGCTCAAGCTTAACTTCACTGCTTGCATGCACATATTTACTTGCCCACACTAAAATTTTATGCTTGTACGCGTATATTTACTTGCTCACGCTTAAAGTTTATGTTTGTATGCGTATATTTACTTGCTTACGCTTAGAATTTACATGAGGGCGTGTAAATTGCACGCTTGCACATTAAATATAGCACCCCATTCGGTGCGTCCTACAGAATATTCTAAAAATATCACTCAGGACTGCACCTTATTCTCGGATGTGATGTATATCCCTTTGATGATAAAACTTGGATTTGGGGATGCTTAGAGACCTTCGAGGGAAAAGAGTAGAGGATGCTAATACAGTCACTAATACTCACCATTTTCCAATTCCCATAATTAACGATATAAATAAATTTTGTCTTGATATATGTTATTAAGGAAGTGTTGTATGAAAGGACAATAACTACAGTCGACACTCGTTGTGTCGAAGTCGGAGGGACCGTCAAAATACCTCGACATATCCGGAGTTCGACTCATCCGATTTTGTTCGGCTTCGATAAAGTTGATATTTGACCGTTTTTGAAACTAATCAAGTACGAAACGAGCAATTTCTTTCCTTTTCCTACTATATTTCAATAGCTATATTCAGTTCGAAATCATTTTATTTGGAAAAAAATATGCCCATTGATGAGGACGTGACCAGATTTGAACTTCGACTTAAGCGAGAATTCGACTTATCCGATGTCGATGTAACGAGAGCCGACTGTATGTAACGCTCTCTAAATTTTTGTAAAAAAGGAAATTACTTTAGTTAGCAATTCTTCCTTTTTCGTGGATACTTTTTGTGGCATAAAGTGCAACAAGTTCAATTCTGATAATAGTTATTTTGTCACCTAAACCAGATTTCATCTTGGGAGCTGTTCAAATGATTGTGCTTTCAAATGGTATGTCTAGCCATTCCATAAAACGACGCTTTTTCGACAAAAAAAACCCAAAAAAACATTGGAGCCGCGACGCGAGAAAAGCGGAATTTAGCATGAGCGAAAACAAAGACGCAGATCAGCTTCGCGGTAACCGCGAATCTGATCAGCGTCTGTGTTTTCGCTGGTGAGAAAGTTTAGTTCTTCTTCGTCCCATGTACGAAATTTCGTGACTCTAATCACTTTCTGCGGCTGTGCAGCATCCTTTGTGTCGGATCTGGTCAAAACTTCCGAAGACCGATTTTCTCGCGTTGTGGCTCAAATTCGGAGGCCGTTTTGGAACTTAAAATGCTTACGACAAGCATTTCTTCATCCCAGAATGTGTTCTTGCCAAACTATTTCATTCCCTCGGATGTAATATGCTCTTTACATTGCTCTTTACTACAGGGGTTAAACTACTACCTTTCAGATCAATGTAGCACAGCCGAGTAAAGCCAAATACTTTTATTTTCCACTGGAGATCATAGTGGGCAGTATTCCATTGGCGGAAGTTGCGTCACAAAGGGGCATTTCCATTTCCGCCGGTGTTAAGTACGACGTCCAGACAACTCCCCAACTAAGTAAGTTACCTTTTCTACCTTTTTGTAAACTGAGAGAATTCGAAAAGCCTTTAAATTAATGGTTCTTCACCTCATTGAAGTCTTCAGAACTGTTTTCTCGATTTTCCCATTTCGCTATGAATTCTTTTACATGTACATTGTTGTGGTTGCAACATCACTAAATTCCTGTAGAGAATTGTGTGTAATAAAACATTTTAACCAAAATACTGAATATCAACATTTCCTCGTTTTGTTCCAATGTTTTCCAAAGCCTTTTCTATTAGAACGACAAAAACAGGGGGTTATTTCGTTATGGTAAAGGGTCAGATCTTGAACCCATTACCACACGGCAATATGTTGGACTGTTCGAATTTTCCAAGCAATTTCTTCATTTTCAAAAATATTCTCTCAATCATTTTTTTTCTTGAAGGGCCTCAAAAAGGCATCACTGTGTGAGAATGGGTTAATTGATTTATTTTATATATTGCAGCCAAAGCGGTCTACAAGGAAAGCATCCTAGGTAAACAGTCTTCAAGGATTTGGCGATCGCCTTATAGCCCATGGGATCCTGTTCATGAGGGAATGCAGGAATTTGCACCAATGTATCCGTATTATGCTTGGGAAGAAGGGGATCAGCCAAGGACTTTTAATGTAGTGAACGAGCCTTAATTTTCTCAAAAGAGAAACAATATTGTGGTCAAATAACACTGATTTTTGTGCTATTGTGGGAAAAACAGGAGCGACCGGTGTTAACTTATAATTATACTGTTTACAATAAACTCGTATATTAGCACGATATTTCAGAACGTATTTTTTTTTAATTTGGTGCCAGCCATAATTCATAGTCGAAAGAGCTGAAAATCTCGATCGATGGAGAAATGAACCATTACAAAAATGTAACGACTCTTGGAGATATTTTCAAACACTGCCGTATCGGCCTTATTCAATGACAATATTTTATTTTTTTTCCTCACTTTAAATTACGAATCATTTCGAATTCAATACATAATTGTATTTCATATAGGCCTACGCCTAAGAGATAATGCTCCACTATTACTATTTCTCTTCCTATAATAGAATTTAATTCTTTATTTCTGTCGAAAGAACGAGTTATTACCAGCTGAAAAATGAAGTGAATATTCATGGTCATCGATCTTGTTTGAATTTTATCGGCAATCGTATGGTATAACCCTACAGCTTAAAAAGGGGCAATTTCTTGTCTTTTTCAAAGATCACAAACATATTCAAAAATGCTTTGTGACCTTTGCTTAAAATCGAAAATGACTTTAAGGTAGAACCGGATACTTATAAAACTTTAAGCTACGGTCATAAATTTGATATCTTTGGAAACTAGAAGCTATTTCTGTTTCAAATCCGAAATTCATTTCCTCGTTCATGTCGTGACGACGTTACCACGACGACGTCAACATAGTTACCTCGCACGTTTTTACGTCGAATTTCTATAGCCCTGAAATGTATAAAATTGCGTTTTAGTCGGGCAATTTCAACGCCACAACAATGAAAATTTCATTGACGGAAAGATCTTTTCAAACGTAATAAGATTATACGAGTATGTCACCTATTTGTAAACAAAATTTGGCGAAAATTTGAAACCGGTAACGTTGTCAAATAATGAGAATTTTGAACAACGGCTCCTTAACCCATTACCACACAGTGACTCTTTTTGACTCCCCATAAGATTATTGCTCTGAAAAACATTGTGGAAAATGAAGAAATTGCTTATGACAAGCAATTTCTGCATTTCCAACAATGTTTTCTATCCCAAAAGACCAACAAATTTTAAATTTCATGCACTTGGAATTGTCGTCTGCAACATCTTTGAATTTGGATCACCCTTAAAAGTTGCCGTCTGGTAATGAGTTAAGATGCTCCCGGATTTCAATGGTTCCCGTCTAGCAAAAGCCCAATGTTGCCTACATAGTTTTGATATCAGTCCCAAATTTTAAGTCAGAATAGCAAGAAGAGTTCTTGTAGAACATTTTGAGACCAATATATTTAATAGCAACATGCACACATAAGTTCTCAGAAATTTATTTAGTCAGAAATTGTCAGAAAAACAACCCAGAATTTTTTGAAACCTAACATTCAATCAAACTATTTTGTATGTTACCGTCTTTGTCAACCTATGGAATTAATAAGAAAGTTGGCCATTTATATAGATTACCCTGTTTATATGCAAGATTTGCTGAAAATTTGAAACCGGTAACATTGTCAAATAATCAAAATTGTGAACAACGGGACCTTAAAATGCTCTCAAATTTCTATGGTACCCGTCTAGCAAAAGCCCAATTTAGCTTACCTGGTTTTGATATCAGTCCCAAATTTTAAATCAGAATAGCAAGAGGAGTCACTGTAGAACATTTTAGTACCAACATTGTTGATGCCAACATGCAAAAAAAAAAAAAAAAAAAAAAAAAAAAATTCTCAGGAATTTATTTAGTCAGAATTGACAGAAAAACAGCCCGGAAATTTTCAAAACCTTCAATTCAATCAATTTTATTTGTATGTTCCCGTCTTTGTCAACCTATGGAATTGAATAATTGGTTAGCCATATTATGTCTCCAAGTCGTATGCAAAATTTGGTGAAAATTTGAAACCGGCAACGTTGTCAAAAAAGTAAAATTATGAACAGCGGCGCCTAAAATGCTCCCGGATTTCAATGGTACCTATCTAGCAAAAGCTCAATGTTGCCTACATAGTTTTGATATCAGTCCCCAATTTTAAATCAAAATAGCAAAAGGAGTCATTGTACAACATTTTTGTATCAATATTGTTGATACAAACATGCGAAAATGATGCATGTTCTTCTCAAATCTGAGATTATTAAACAGTTAATATGTCAACAAAGCAGTGGCTAGTTCAGCATTACAAGAGAAATATTTGCAATTTTGCATTGAAAGGCACAATTTATGTACAATAAAAAAACTGCTTTTGTGTTCTTTCTATCACCTTGAGCAGTGTAGTAAAGAAAGAAATGTTTGTATTTATAATAAAAGTGCGAAAAAGTTTTTATAAGGCCCCAGTACTGTAACCGTAATAAGAAGAAAGTAGTCTAAGTGCTGATAAGCCACAAAGGAAAGTTAAAAAAGGGTGACATAATAGATTAAATATGTAATATTATTGCATTTCCTTTATTTTTCATCCCCGCATTTTATAATTTACTCTGCTGTTTGGGATTTTTTCTTACATTATATCATAGGTGGGTGGGGTATGACAAGGTGCCATTTATTCTTTTAAATCATGTTTTTTGTGTGAAAAATGCTAAAATTAATGCCATGTATAAGTTGGTTATGTTAAATAAAGACACAACTAAGCATAATGAGCTATTTACAAATCTATATAAAAGGTTTTAAGTAAAATCTTAGATTTTTTACTTTCTCAGAAATCTGGACCCTTTACACTTGAATTAAAAAATAACACTGTTACCGGTTTTATTTTTTCTTCATATTTTACCATAAGCATGGGCATATATGGGGGCAATTTTAACGTAAATTTCATAGGTTGACAAAAACTGGAACTAGGTGAAATTAAGACCTGAATTTGGTCAAAATCTTTGAAAACTAAAAAAAATGGTGATGAGGTCATACAAAATATGTTAGCAAATTGTTTTTGTTGAGTAATATACACTATTCTGCTTTATACATGAAGAGAAATTATTAGACATTATTTTTGGGGACAATTTGGCTCGAGTATAACAAAGCTGGGTGTATATGCCCTCTTTAAGTAAGGATACCCACCATTTTTAAGCAAAAATCTTAAAATTAGAAAATTATTTTCCAGAATAGATTTTTGGAAAATATTTCGGGAATAACGTCGTAATACAGAATACTAACTTCATACCAAATTTCATGAAATTCCGAGTGTGGGCACAACCCTATGGGAATTCCTGATAGGATGAGACCCCCCTTTATATTTTTTCATGCATTATCATCTTTTTTAATTCCTTTGGTTTACGTTTAACCCATTTACAAACATCAATTGTGTAGATATTTCGATTTTTTTTGCTACAAGGAATGCGCTTATAAAACTAAATAGGAAAACGAGAAATCTATTGGGAAATAGAAGCGCTCACTTTTTCATACTTTTCTCTCGATGTTTTCTACGTGAAATGTCAAAATCAAATATTTCTGGCAAAATTAGATGGAAAATTTTCATAAACCAGATCTAGTTTGTTTATTTATTATCCATTTTCTCTAAACATGTGTTGACATATGAAAATACGATTTGTGATTTATGTTGTAAAAGATCGTTTACAATAAAACATATGCAAGCCTTTATTCGCAAATTATGTTCGTCGAGCAAAATGAACAATTTAAAAAAAATATTATCTTGGTGCAATAAAAAAGAAATAGAAATGAAAAAAAAAAAAAAAAAAAAAAAAAAAAAAAAAAAAAAATCATAGACGATTGTGAGTTTCGAACCCATACCAAAAGACAACAATTGAGTATCGTGTCTTTGACCGTTACCATTTGACCACTCTGACTTTATGTCACGTGTGACAAAAAGTATTTGTATACCTCATTAACATTAAATCAATCAACCATATCGGATAATTTACCTGGATTCGCGTACTTGACCGTACACCAGGGTCAGTGAAAAAATTATCGTTTTCAGTTTGTACACCAATTTTGTCAAGTAAAGTCAAGTCAAGCAAAGATAGCGCATAAAAAATCAATACCCGTTACACATTGCGGCATCCGTTTTTGATCGTGTCGATATTGAGACCGGAGAAAGTAAAAGAGGGAAAAATGATCAGTCTGGAAGGCATTCCAGGCTTTGTTGTTTCAAATCCTAGGCTAGGGGAGACCGGGGCTAGTTCTGCCGCCTATTTTCGATTGCTCATATTTTGAATTATATGAAATTTATTTGGGTGTGATTTATATATTTAAGGTGGCCGAATGCGATTCCATAACTTGAGAATTGACTCATATTGTCGCATATTATAATGTGAATCCTTACTGACAAATTAAGATAATAAAAAAGATAAGTCACCATCTAGGGAAAGAATGGGGGGTCGTCTCAAAACCAGCACTGAAATGGCTATTTTTAACATGGAGGTCAATGGGAAATTTGAATATTTTTACACAAATGTTAAAAAATAGCAAATTTCTGCCCTAGAGAATTTGATAATATTTTGGTAATTGATGAACCTGGTCATGATCTGTAAAATAAAGAAATAAAAAACAAAAGTCACCACAGTATATAAATCGGGGGCTGTCTCAAAAGTGCCGAAATAGCAGTGTTTCAGTTGGCCTTTGGCGCAAATGTTAAAATTTTAGGATTTTCTGCACAAGAAAATTGGATAATAATTTGGTTATTGATGAACCTGCAAATGCACTGTATAATAAGGAAAAAAAAATGTCATCACTGTACATAAACGGGAGACCGTCTCAAACGTGTGTTTTTTTCACTGAAAAAGCAGCCTTTCAGCTCGATTTTGTATAGCTGTTAGCGCATACATGTAGTTATAGGAAGTATTAACCAAATAACAGTCATAATCATGATCGTAATATGTTGCTTGTTTGATTAAAACATAAAATCGATTTTAAAATTAATGTTTGACGTCTCAAAATTGTTTTATTCTATTGTAGGAAAGGGAAAATTTAGGCCTAAATGGCTTTGGAGTAATCTATATTTATCTAACATTGGTGTAATGTCTTGAACTGTACAGAGTGTCCCAAAAAACGGAACCCTAATTCAAAGTCAAATATTTCAAAGCGTAAGCAAAAAATCTAATTTTTGAATTTGCAGTACTGAAGATACATTATTTTTGCATTTGTGTTCCAAATTTCACATAAAAATATGCATCGCTTCAAAAGTTATAAGCAAATTGATAATGACACTAAAAAACCGATCTGACATGATATTGATTTTTGCGTCTTGTTTGTTCGCGAAAGCGCACTAAAGGTCAGCTTATGAATTCTGTACCGTTGTACATGTATGTACCAATTTTCTCAAAATTTGATATGTACACGTTCTGTACGTTCAAATTGAGTCCATAGGGTGGTTGTTTGAATTAATTTCAAATTATTATGTGATTCATTTCACATGGCGCAGTTTTAACTTTTATTTTCATAAATTGCAAGCTTGGTATGCTTCTTAATTTTCTTGCATAGTATACATTCCTGTGGACTATGATTTAATTCTTTTTGGTGAATTTTGTGTTATTTGTGTTTTGCATAAAGGTCAGTGTCAGGTTAAATGAAACCTGTATTACTTTAAATTGAGAGATGACCGGCATGTTGGTTAGAAATAAAATAAGTGCCTATGATTATTATTTATGAGTCTGTGATGCACTTGGATATTTTGTTTGTATTTAGTTACATCGGAGCTCGCAGCATTAACAGTTTATTTATTAGCAAAAAAGATGAAATGAAAATGCACTATTGTGAATACAATGTTTCAAAATCATTTTTTTATTGTATTGAATATATTAACCAATTGTATAGCGTCAATTTATTCAATGAGTGTAGGCGCGCGCTGCAAAACGAAAAGATCGATATCGTGTTAAAATGGTTTTCCGGGTATATTCATTTTAATGTTAATATTTTCAAAACTAATCATTATTTTTCGACCAAATTTTAACTGCTTATAGAAAACTGTCGTTGCTATTGCATATGTAAATTTGGTGGAGAAATATTGCCTGATACATGAGAAATGTGCTTTCAAAAATGGGTTCCGTTTTTTTTGGACACTCTGTAGTGTGAAAGTGGAACGTATTAGACAAAAGTCAGTAGATTCCGATTATTCGAACCAGAATTGGACTTTTCTAACGATACATTCGTCAGAAATCGGCCGATTTTGTGAATCTTACCTTAACCGTATTACCGACGTCGTTACTTTGAACGCCAAAACGCACGTGTTTGAATGACGTCATCAAAACATTTTCAAATACGGCCTGATATATTTTCACGTTTTATACTTGTTCGATGAAAAACTGATGCAAAAGTGTGTATTGTTTATCTCAAAAAATGTAATGGGTCTAACTTTCTTCCTTTTGTTCTGAAACTTTAGGTCGCTATCTTATTTAGGCTACGACAACATGCGCATTTTGGATGCGCAGTCGAATCGAATTCGGCCACCTTAAGTTCGACAAGCGATAGCCTTTCCAACTGCGTCTGTTCTTTTCATATTTTTCTTTTCAATAAAGAGAATTTCAAATTTTAGAGTTTTGATCGTGGTGGCCGAACTTGCCCCATGCATGGGCAAGTTTTGCCCACCCTTGGGACAAGGTATGCCCTTGAATTAAAAAAATGCCCATTTTCTTGTGTGCGCAACTCCTCCTACAGTTTTGATCAGAATTTGATCAAACTTGCCACAATGAATCTCCATGGTGTCTAGTTGTGCATACCGCTTACGGAATTTAGATAACTGTTTTCGTTCTTGAATTATCTGCCCTTGAATTTAAGAAAAAATGCCCATTTTCTCAAAAATGTCCATTTTCTCCTGTGTGCAACTTCTACAGTTTCAACCAGAATTTAATCAAACTAGCCACAATGAATCTCTGGTGTTTTATTGTGCAAACAAAATTTTGATAACTTTTCATGTTTTAATTATCTGCCCTTGAATCGAAAAAATGGCCAATTTTACTGACAAGCCCCTCTCGGGCGTATATGCGCCGCTCTGCGAAGCTCTTGTTTCGCAATTCCGGATTTTCGTAATTCCGTCGTGACAGAGTTGTCGTTCATGCGGGACGGTATACCGTCTTCCGGTGTCAATGTAAACAAGCGCTATCAGTGGGAAAGAACCGCTCATGCTTTTATGAATGCCATAATTTTGCGGATAGAATTGGAAATTTTGAACTGCACAAACCTTATCGCAAAAAGCAAATACAAGACGAGCTAAGATTCGTGTAATAAGTCGCAAGAATTAGAACCAAACATCGTATCTGGCCTAAGCCTACCCGAGTCTGAGAGACAATATTTGCCGAAACGCGGAGATCGTTGGGAGATTCCAACAGAGGAACCTCAGCGGAGAGAAGAGAAATCCCATCGCAACATAGTCACAACACACTAAACGCTAACATATCAAAGTAGATCTAGTCTAGGCCTACTCTATTGAGACAGAAGGAGAAAATGATGGTTATCAGAATGCTTTTAAATTTTGCCAAAATGTTTCCCAGAGTATTTTCTCTTAAATAATATACATCAAAACCAGGCTTTGCTTTGGAACGCTTTAACAAACAAACAATAAATTACATAGATATCTACTTGAACGAAACAGCAAAGTTTTGAGAGAAAGAAAAACATGCTGACTTTGCTCTTCCCTCAATATTTCCTATTCTACAATCTACACTAAACTGTTCTTCTTAGTAGATCTACGTATCATAGTCTACAGCCTGTTTCAAATTTGAATTAAATTTGAAATAATGGTTAAATATTATGTTTTAACCCTTTCTACCAATTAATTCTTTGTTTTGATGCCCACAAAATCTAGCAAAATCAGAATCATTCTGACAATTAGCATGGATTAATTTGGAAAGGACCATATTTTTAGCACATTTAATAACGAGTTCTTCAATTTTTGAACCCTTTTCTTAATATTAAAGTCCCGTATTTGACCTCAGTAGATTGTTTGGAAAAACATTGAGAAAAAGGAAGCAATTTGATGATAGTCAGAAATATCGCCTCTTACCCCAATATTTTCTGTGCTTTAACATTCACTTATTCTATCTTCGATATCAATCGTTTTCCGACAGCGAAAAACCGTGTGGAGCGGAATGTTTTACAAACAATTACAAAATATTCGTTTGGAAAAACTCGCTCACAGCGTACATGTATATACATGTATCTTTCCCCCCAAAGTTGCCCCTCTTTTTATTTCTATGACGTCATATGACTAGAGTAAGTAACGCAAAGTCATGACGTCACAAATCGACACTCGCTTGATTTGAGGCATCCCACGGGGAAAAATATTTACAATGATAACATATCATCGGATTATGGGAGATTTCTTTTGTTATAGATCTCCGAATGGTTTAAAAATTATGGAAGGTACAGAGGTATTATTAAATTCCATTATTAAGTTACAATGAAAATCATTTTCATTTAATTACTCTTTGATTTGATGAAAATATTAAAGTTGCCGCTTGTCCTACGGGCAAATGGAAGTAAACATACCGTCCCGCAGGAACGACAACTCTATATTACCGGAATTACGAAAAGACCCAATTTGATACCAAATTCCGGATTTTCGTAATTCCGTCGTGACAGAGTTGTCGTTCATGCGGGACGGTATACCGTCTTCCGGTGTCAATGTAAACAAGCGCTATCAGTGGAAAAGAACCACTAATGCATTTAGGAATGCCATAATTTTGCGGATAGAATTGGAAATTTTGAACTGCACAAAGTATATCGAAAGAGGCAAAAACAAGACGAGTTTGAGTTCGTGTAGTAAGTCGTAAGAATTAGAACCAAACATCGTATCTGGCCCAGGCGTAGGTCTGAGAGACAATATTAGTCGAAACGCGTAGGTCGTTGGGAGATTCCAACAGAGGTTACCTCAGCGGAATGAAGAAAAAAAAAAAAAAAAAAAAAAAAAAAAAACATCACAACATAGTCACGTTAAACTAAACGAATACATATCAAAGTAGATCCAGTCTATTGAGATAGAAGGAGAAAAAGTTTCCCAAAACATTAATTTTCTCTTAAGAAGGCCAAGTATACATCAAAACCAGGCTTGTTTGGGAAAGGTTTCACGAACAAACAATGAATTAGCTACACAGATCTAGATCTACTTGAACGAAATCGCAAAATTTTTAGTGAAAAGAAAAACATGCTGACTTTGCTCAATATTTCGTATTCTACAATTTACACCAAACTATTCTTCTTAGTAAATCTACGTAGGCCTACCCCTTTCTTACAGTCTACAGCCTGCTTCAAATTTGAATTAAATTTGAAATCAAATGATGCTTTATCATGTTAACCCTTTCCTGACCAATTCGTTGTTTTGAAGCCCACAAATAGCAAAATCAGTATCATTCTGATAATTAGCAAGACTTAATTTGGAAAGGACCAAATTTTGTTGTTTGGGTAAGGGTAAAAAAAGATCCATCATTTTTTCGCCACGAATTCTAGAAATCTACTGAGGTCAAATACAGGACTTAAACATTAAGAAAGGGGTTAACAATTTTGAAGAATTCGTTTTCAAATGTGCCGAAAAAAATATGGATCTTTTTTGATTGTTTGGAAAAATATTGAGAAAAAGGAGGCAATTTGATGATACACAGAAATATCGCCTCTTTTCTCAATATTTTCTGTGATTTAACATTCACTTCAACTATTTTCGATATTAATCGTTTTCCGACAGTGGAAAACTTTTTGGAGCGAAATGTTCAAGATTACAAACAATTACAAAATATTCGTTTGGAAAAACTTACTCGCATCGTACATGTATGTATTTCCCCCCAAAGGTGCCCCTCTTTTTATTTCTATGACGTCATATGACTAGAGTAAGTAAGGCAAAGTCATGACGTCACATATCGACACTCGCCTGATTTGAGGCCCACCACGGGGAAAAATATTTTCAATGATAACCTATCATCGGATTATGGGAGATTTCTTTTGTTATAGATCTCTGAATGGTTTGAAAATGATGGAAGATGCAGAGGTATTATTAGATTCCATTATAAAGTTACAATAATAATCATTTTCATTTAATTACTCATTGATTTGATGAAAATATTAAAGTTGCCGCTTGTCATACAGGCAAATGAAAGTAAACATACCGTCCCGCAGGAACGACAACTCTGTATTACCGGAATTACGAAAAGACCGAATTCATGAAGCGATGTCGAAAGTAGGTCAAAACAGTAGGACATGCGACTTTCTTAAATGACGTCACAACATACATGATGACGTCATATTGAAATTTAAGTATGAATCTCGTTTGAATCATGGTCCGCGCTGTATGCGCATGCGCAACAATTTAAAAATAATTCTAACCCCATCTGAGACGAGGTTGAATTTAGGTTTGGATTCTCCCTTAATTCAGCTATCTGTCTTGTAATTTCGGCCCATTCTCTGTCTGAATCGCATATTATTAACCATCCCGAGGTGGTCAACACAAAAGTTTTGCATATTTTTTCAAAAATTTTCATTTTTTGCAATTAGACCATCTGTTACCGTCGCCCTACTTCCATTTTGTCATTTTTGGCAGTTTTTGAAGTGGATCCCTCTAAAATTTTGCCGTTTTGGGAAAGGGTTAAACGTATTTCCAAGCTCTCTTTGAGGTCTAAACCAATGTTTGTTTGGGAAAGGAATTTACACCAAGATTAAAATCTTATTTGTCAAACACTGTTTAAACATTTTGTCTATACATTCAATATTTATCAAAAGATACATGAACAGGGGTATAGAAAAATGGGTCCTTAAAGGCTAACCTTAAAAAATTTACGATTTCGCGGTTCATCCTTATAAATCGCTCAGAAATGGTTTAAAAACATTACAAGCAAAGTCATTACGTTAAGGAAAGCATTAACCCATTGCAAACCAGCAGCCAAATTATCGATTTTTATCAATACACAAAATTTGCCGCATCAATTACTTCCCTTGGATTCTGTATCCTTGGATACGAAATAGTCGAACCTGTCTACTTTGACAACTGCGTCATTTATCGATAATCGAGTGATCTGATATAGATGTTTATGGGAATATCGCTTCAAAATCATGTTGTGTGAAGCTTTTGATTGCAATATTAACTTAGTAACCCATAAAACTTTATACATGTAGTATATATTTGCTTTTCCGAGGAAATCAAACGAAAGTGGATTCTGAGATTGAACCAGCTTGCACCGTCAGGTCGTTCAAAGATTATGCAAATTTTGATGACGAACAAATTATTATCCAAACGCCGTGCTAAAACATAATTATCAAAATTGCGTGTTCATGAGTGCTGCTCCTAAAATGCGATATTCTCTGCCGTTCGAAACAGGCATTGTTTCAATTCACATTGTTTCAATTCTTACCCATTACCAAGGCAAACGCTAAGAATTAAGACTGGTCTAAATTCAAAGATGTTGCAGACGAAAATAGCAAGTGAATGGAATTTACTTTTTGTCTCTTTGGGTAGAAAACATTGTATGAAAGGAAGAAATTGCCTGTCTAAATCAATTTCTTCTTTTACCACGATGTTTGCCGAAGCCATTATTTAAAATAGCAAGTGAATTATGGAATTTACTTTTTGTCTCTTTGGGTAGAAAACATTGTATGAAAGGAAGAAATTGCCGGTCTAAATCAATTTCTTCTTTTACCACGATGTTTGCCGAAGCCAGTATTTATGAAGTGGAAGAGAAATACAATCTATGTGTGTTGGTTTTCCCCTAAATTTTTCATTTAACAAAACCTGATGTTGACACTCAAAACAGAAAAATCTTGGTAAAAACATTGAGACAAAAGATGAATACATTATGCTGATAATCGACGTGATCACCTTTTGTCTCAATATTTTCCGCGACATTACAGAATCCCTCTTATATCAGCATCCCTTTGTTATCTGCAGCGGCTGTCAAAATTGAACTCCAATTTTCAGCTAGATTTCTAGTTGGGAAAGAGTTGAAAGCGCATAAAGATCGTTTTGGGCATTTACCGAACAGATTTGATATAATGTAATATTGTATCAAGGCGAGTAGCAGGCGATTAAATTAAGATTGGGCAATTTTTTAAATATCATGAGATATCAAAGTATTGCTTAAAGGAGAAAATGGTGACCTCAGCATTTAATCCTTTTCTCTCTTATTTTTGCTTTTCTTATGTCATCCAAAAAAAAAAAGAATCATTTTTGAAAAATGATTTGAATCGAAAATAGCATTAATAGTTTTTCTTTACATACATTAATTGGAAATAAACACTTTATTACATAATGAGCTGATTAATTACTCAAACGGGTGTAAGATTCAGGTCAATAAACACGCGGGTGTCAAAGATGTCATAAAACACATGTTTATTCGCTCCCTTTACTCAGTACAACAATTATTGGAAGCAGTTTTCAAAATTCTATTGCCCTTTTCTAAAACATATGATCTGGTGAAAACCAAGAAAAAAAACGATCATGGTTTTCCCTTTTTAATTCAACAATCCGAATCTCCTCGCTATATTGCAAATAAATTCTCTCTTTATCAATATCAAATTGATCTTCTGTAGCTTCGGAATTGGAAACCTCTAAAACATGGTAGTTTTGGAAAGGATTAATTCATATATCCAAACGGCAAAAATACTCTGGTCTCGTCTGAAATCAAAGGTGTTGCAGACAACAATTTCAAGAGAATTATTGTTATTATTATTTTATTTTGTGTGTGTTGGAGGTAGAAAACATTGTGGGAAATGCAAGACAAGCAATTTCTTCATTTCTCACGATGTTTTCCACAACCTTTTTGAAGGGGGTGGGATCATTGTGAGGGAATGGGTTAAAGCAATATCGTTGAAAGAATGAAATCCTGATTAATTGTCTATTCAAATGAAAACGTCACCGAAAATCAAATACTAATTTTTAAGAAGTCATCAAATTCTTTTTTATGACCGGTTGACTAATCTGTTTTTCACACTAAGTAACGAACAATGGAATTGATTCCCTTGATTATGGAATAATAATTGATAATGTCTAATTGACTGATGTAAAATTGGTCAATGTCATACGATCGACTGGATTTTCGCCGACATCGTGTCATCTTATTAACCCATCACTGGACAGCGAAGGTTGAAAGAAAAAAATGTCTGTCCCACAATGATATGCGTCATTTATCGACAATCGAGTGATCGGATATCATGGTTTTCGCTAATTAGTGAGGAAATCGTATCAAAATGGTGAGCATGTTCATTTTTCCGATCTCCTTTTCAATATTTTCTGTGGTAGGTTGCATAAAAACACATTCGTTCCTTCATTTTTCAAAAAAATATATATAATATAGCTTCAACCATTTCGTGTTTGTCCACCATTTACTCTAGTACGATCACTTCATTACTAGATAGTAGTTGAAAACGGCGTAACCCCCCTATAAGCCAAACTTATATCGCTGAAATTCAGTGCCATTTTCTACTTCGAAAATTACGTCACTAGTCACGTGACCGATCAAGTGCCCCGGTCATATGAATATAATATATTACCAAAGGGAAGTAATTTACAAGGGAGAGGAAGTAATTTACAAGGGAGATAATTTTTCGCACAAATTTTTATACGGAAAAATAAAATCTTGAATAATTTCTTTTTTCATTCATAATTTGAAAAATGTTTTTACTACAATTATTCATTGGATGATATTGTTTTGTAAAAAAGAAAAATCAGACGCCTATAATATTACCCTTTAAAGTGACATTTCACGATTATTTTTACATAAATTTTACTTTTATTCTATCTGAAAGGGCATGTTTTCTTATGAAAGTTCTGAAAATTTCAAGCCAAAATATTGAATCGTTTATGAGAAATGTATATTTTTGTGCTAAAATTAAACCAATTGTTGTGGACAACAGTTCAGATTTATATAGAATTTGTCCTTTCTGTCTCAACTTTGTAGGCGTATGTTTGGTTATAAATAACAACTTCAAAAAACTTATAGCATTTCTATGCATTAGAATAAACAATCTTTGCATTAAGACATACTTTTAAAAAATGAAATAAATGTGAAATGTCACTTTAAGGCATTTAAAACAAACACGGATTCAGATAAGCCTGTGCATGTATACGCGCAGTCGTTCTGATAAAGATCCACGTTGTTTTCTGAAAACCCCTCTTTTATTTCTCGAAGGGTTTGTCAGCTAGTATATAACATGGACGACGGTCAGACGTTAGTGGCTTAGTGGCTTATCGGGATACATATACTGCATATGACTCCTGTTTGTAGATCCTTACTGCCAAAGTATTTATGTGAAAATAAGTTTAAAAAGAAACGTTCTCATACGAGATTTAACACTCGCTCATTGTTGCAATGACAGATCAATTACATATTTATAACCCTTTCCCAGAGAATTTCAAACTCGGCAAAATTAATATCCTTTTTGTCAATCGACAAAAGTATTTTGTCTCTCCCAAATGATTGTAAATCACCCAAGTGGGATATTTTAGCAGCAGCAGCAGCAGCATCACTAGCAGCAGCAGCAACAGCAGCAGCAGTAGCAGCAGCAGTAGCAGTAGCAGTAGCAGCAGCAGCAGCAGCAGTAGCAGCAACAGCAGCAGCAGTAGCAGCAACAGCAGCAGCAGTAGCAGCAACAGCAGCAGCAGAAGCAGCAACAGCAGCAGCAGTAGCAGCAACAGCAGCAGCAGTAGCAGCAACAGCAGCAGCAGTAGCAGCAACAGCAGCAGCAGTAGCAGCAACAGCAGCAGCAGAAGCAGCAACAGCAGCAGCAGTAGCAGCAACAGCAGCAGCAGTAGCAGCAACAGCAGCAGCAGAAGCAGCAACAGCAGCAGCAGTAGCAGCAACAGCAGCAGCAGTAGCAGCAACAGCAGTAGCAGTAGCAGCAGTAGCAGCAGCAGTAGCAGCAACAGCAGCAGCAGTAGCAGCAACAGCAGCAGCAGAAGCAGCAACAGCAGCAGCAGTAGCAGCAGCAGTAGCAGTAGCAGCAGTAGCAGCAGCAGTAGCAGCAACAGCAGCAGCAGAAGCAGCAACAGCAGCAGCAGTAGCAGCAACAGCAGCAGCAGAAGCAGCAACAGCAGCAGCAGTAGCAGCAACAGCAACAGTAGCAGGTGGCTGGGATTTTATGTTGTGCTAAAACGATACATGACATTTTGGATTTTGGCCTATTACTGCACAGTGACGCCGTTTGATTCCCTTACAAGAAAAGGCTTAGGGAAACATTGTGAAAAATGAAGAAATTGCTATGACAAGCAATTTCTTCATTTCCCAAAATATTTTTAACAAAACACCAACAAATTCAAAATTCCATGCAGTCGAAATTGTCACCTGCAACATCTTTGAATTTGGAATGGTCCAAAATTTTGCCGTCTGGTAATGTGTTATGTGATTATGCCCGATGGCCCAAACTTTTTCCATTCACTGGGTCAAGGAAAATTCTTCCTGATCGGAATGAAAAGAATAAGTGGTGCGTTTTCTTACATTCGTTAATGACAATTAAAAATTAGCGTTGCGTTTCGTCGAGCACTTTCAGAGCGTTTATTATTATCTCGGCGCAACTAGCACAACAATTTTCAACAACTGAACGATTTAATTAAGAAATAAAAGACTTTAATGAAATCATGAAAACTTGATTTTTCCTTATATTTCGAAAATTTAAATGCGTTTTGAGATTTTGGACTTGAATACACTATAAACAAAGGTAAGTGCTTTGTTTGTTTTAATGTATCCTTAATTTAACCCATTCCCACAAAATGACATTTTTGACGCCCCTTAAGATAACGTTTGAAAGCGTTGTGGAAAATGAGGAAATTGTTTGTGTAACAGCATAGAATGGTAATACTTCGCTCAAAGCTTTTCGCAATCATAGCAAAGCACGATTTATAACACTGTTGTTCGTGGTCTAGAGGTTATCCGTCGGACCCCGAGCGAAGAGGTTGCGAGTTCGATCCCCGAAAGCAGAGATTGTTCTAAAACTCGACACGGATGGTGTCCATGGTAGAGCTAGGTTAAATGCCGGCCTATAAAATGAAGATCCTAGTTCGTCTGGGGATGTTGTTCTTTGGCTTTTTAATGGATAACACATTTGAAGAAAGAGTAGCAAAGAATTTTGTGCTAAAAATAGACTTGTTTAACCGTTATGTTTTGTTAAACCGTCGATGTTGTTATAAAACCTCGTAACTAAGGCTTGAATTAAAATGTTGGTTGATCTTCAATAACTTTTTTTTCAATTGGTTTTTCAAAACTCCACCACATCTATACTGAGAGGCAAAAATAAGTATACACCCTAAGTTCTTCCACGTCTTCTGAGAAAACGATAAATATTATATACAATTTTAACCTCCATCGAATGTGGTTGTTTATTGAGGTAGCCTTCTCAGCCTATCCGGTCTTCTTTCCGATGAGAAGGTGTTTCATAGCATACAGCGTCATCGAAAAAGGGGACTAAATCAATTTACTAATGCAATCATTTACGTTGACACAACCGCTACATTTATGAACGGATTTGGACATGCTTTTCAAAGAAAGTGCCTAGTCATCTAGGACCATGCGAACATGGTTTTTGCTCTTCCGTATTACGATGTGTCATGGCAAAAGGGGACTTGATGCAAACAGGATATCTGACATTACTCCTTCTAAATTTATGGACAGATTTTGATAAGATTTGCGCAAAATGTCCCTAGCCACCTGCTTAAGTGTATATAGTGTAACATTTCTTTCATATCATGCTGCGTCGTAGAAAAATGGGTCTTAATGCAAAAAAAGTGTAATATTGATTTATTTTTTTTTCATGCAACCGAAAATTGTGTAAGTAATGTAAAAGAAAATTTAACGTTGCGATTTGTTGTGACAAAGAATAAGGAATTCAAATACGGATTAACGGCAACATTTGATGATCCACTAAGTCGCACGTGCCGGCTTTGCAAAATCGGCATGCAGCTAGAGTATGAGTTGTCATGTAATCAAAGAAAAAATATCAATACGGTATTATTGGTTTATGAATAGAAATAAAAAGCACAACATTTTGAGCCGATATGATGAAAATTAAGAGATATTAACTAACGAAAAGTGTAAATTTTCTTTTGCCTCTCAGTATATATAGTTCGTAGCCTCTGTCCACATTCTCTGCTTCAAACTGAATTCAAATCGGTCCAGTATTTACAAAATTATTGAAGATTTTCTAAAAATATTGTATCACGTGATTATCCACCGTGCTATTGCAGCTAATTTTCACATATTCTCTTCTTCAAACCGGAATTGATCAAGCATTTAATTAAAATATAGTTATTGAATACTCTCTGATATTGCTGTGTCACCCGATTCCCCACTGTGACCAAATCTCGTCGTTTTTCAACAAAAACCTCCTAACTGCAGCCTGTTTCAAGCTGCAGTTACGAGGTTATTGTTGAAAAGCGACGATATTGACGACTGGACCAAGGATACTCAGTCTGAGGAATCATTCTATAACCATGTCTTCGCTTTGGAACGAAAACCTCGTAACTGCAGCTTGTTTTAAGCTGCAGTTACGATGTTTTTATTGAAAAGCAGCGATGCTTGTTCTATTTTCAGACACACAGCATGCTGAACAAGGTTGGTCTATTTGCGGTGGTTCTTGTCTCGCTTGCCGCCGGGCTTGGATTCGCGGCCTATTTTGTAGAAAAATGGTACACGAATGGCAAATACTACTTTAACATAGAGCGACAATGTGATTACGCTACTGCGACGGGAACATACATTTGTGATGATTGGAGAGGTACGTTTATTTGTTTTCCTTTATCCACAATATTTCTTTTTTTGGCTTATTGTTGTGAAAAAATACTCTCACGCACATGGCAAGATCTACATAAAAGATACATAGAAAGATACTATGATTATTTTCCTACAGTGTACCGTGACAGGAACATAATATTTGAGCCACGATCTGGAAAAGTGTCCTTTAAGGCTTGGATCCCAAGATGGTTCAAGATCAGCCTGCGTATACACGCAGTCTGATCATGAACCATATTGCGATCCAATGGCTAAATTGTGACAATTCGACAGCTACACCAGATGCTATTGAAAGTTAACCCTATACCAAACAACAAAACTTTAGACTGGTCCGAATGGCAAATAATTTTGTGCTAAAAATAAACCAGGTTAACCCTTATGTTTTGATAAACCGTCAGTGTTGTAATAAAATCTCGTAACTACGGCTTGAATCAAGCCGTAGTTACAAGATTTATAACAACACTCATGAAATACTATTGTTTGTCCGAAAATACGTCACCGTTAACTAGATAAAATCGCTCCCTATTAAAAGATGTTTCAAAGTTGACAATTTAAAGTGAATAAAATATGTAATATTTTTATCTTTTGGGTGTAGAAAATATTATGGGAAATGAAGAAATTGTTAGTTACAAGCCTTTATCTTTTGGGGAGTCAAAAAGAGGTAAAGTACTGCAAATCATTCTAATTAGGACAAGCGTGAATTAAGATGTCTGGAAAAGGGTTTATATTTGATTCCATGATTTCAGAGTCAACGAGGCTGAAGTTTATCGCTGGCCCCAGTTAGCTGGAGGTCCCGGGTTCGCCTTTATGGCGGCGATGGTTGCCCTTAGGTTCAAAGTTGTGTTACTGGGTAGACTGTTCAATTAAGACAAACGTAATTTTGGAATTGTGTTGTCTAGGGAAGAAATCAACTCTTTTCCAAAACGACTTAATGTTTAGACTGATCAAATTAAATGCTATCGCGGACGAGAAATAGATAAATATAGGAATTATGAGCATCACAGAACAAAAAATATTGAGACAGAAGGAGAAAATGCTGATTGTCAGCATTTTCTACTTTTGTCGCAATGTTTGCACAATCATTTTCTGTTACGGACGTCTTATTTGGAAACGGGTTGACAATTGAATTCAGAGACAACAAAGTTGAAGTTTCACTACTGGCTCGAGTTAGCCGGAGGTCCCAGGTTCGGGTTTATGGCTGCGATTATGCGTTGCAAATCCTTTGAATTAGGGTATTCCTAAAGAATTGCTTTTGTTTGTAAAAATGTCAAACAATGGATTTTATGATTTCAGAGACAACGAAGCTGAAGTTTAACCGCTGGCTCCAGCTAGCTGGAGGTCCCGGGTTCGCGTTCATGGCTGCACTGATTGCTCTGATCAAGCTGTGCTGCGGAGTCAATTGCTGTATCTATCTTGGGGCAGTGAAGGCGTTCTTATCAGGTTGGGAATCTAGATATTATTTTCATTAATTAATCAATTAATTAATCATTTCATTCATTCACTCGTTCATTCGTTCGTTCGTTCATTCATATGTTCCAAATCTCTTTCTGAAACAAGTCATGGCTTGGCGCCTATTTAACCATTTCATAAACAGCAAAATAACAGAGTGGTTTCATTGCAAAAGAGTTGGAGAAGACAAAATGGATGTTAAAATAATTTGAAATAAGATTTGAAAACATAAAAAATATTGAGGCGCAAGGAGAATGTACTGATTATCAGCATTTTCTTCTTTTGTCTCAATGACTTCCCAAGCCAAATTTTGTCTTTTTTGGTCTGAAAGTTTCGTAACTACAGCTTAATCAAGCTTAAGTTACGGTATATTGGAATGTAACCGACGCGATATTCTTGTTGCAGTTGGCTGCTACGTTGCGTCCCTGATCCTATTCAACCATGAGCACTACTGGACAAAATCCGAGCGCGAGAAATTCACAATCAGCTGGGGTATGGTGATGACACCGGTGGCCGCTTTCCTGGCACTCCTAGCAGCCATTCTCATGGTCGTTTCCGGTGTGAAAACGAGGCACCAATTTGGCGGGAAAGTTATCGACGCGATGCAGATCAAGCGCTCGCAGAAAGCTCACGCGCAACAATCGCCACAAAGGCGACTGACCAAGACTGTCGTTAGTAACGCTGGTCGTCGAGTTTGAGAAGCATTTCGTCGCATTTCAACAAAAACATCGTAACTGCAGCTTGTTTTAAGCTGCAGTTACGAGGGTTTTAATTGAAAAGCAGCGATCTCTATTTGAGTTGTTTTTGTTGACGTTTTATGTTATCATGTTCAATAATTATTTTTACCCCACCCACTCCTGTGATACGATGGGTGGTCACCTACGATAAAGCCGACCGGCATGATTTTTAAAACAAACAAGCAAAAGTTGCTGAAGATAGATCTAAAGTATTGTCTAAAATACTGCCAGAGGGGGAAATTTGCTTTCCTACTGACTATGAAAAAGTTTCAAACCATCAAGTTTGAGAACTAGTTACAGTGACGATGCGAAAATTGAATAATCCGTTTGGACAAAAAAGAATCATTGCTTTTAATTTTCATCCTCGTGGTTAATTTTAGCAGACTTCCTTTCCGATCAAGGGGCTCGTATTATAAACGATCGCACGACCAACTTTTTGTGCAAATTGTGTAACAAAACATCTGATTGCACGAGAAATCAGATTGGACAAATCAGGTTTGTTGTTACAAATTATTACGCAACGCATAATCGTACGATCGTTGATACTACGGGCCCCTGATTCTGACGAAATGCCATAAAAATTGTTAGTGTAAGAATACATAAATTACACCACTATTTTTTTCTCTGTTACACTATATCGTCACCTTTTTCTCTACATGCCACAATTACGAGGTTTTGGAAGAAAACCAGAGCCACGTTCTTTAGAGCGAGATTTTTAAGATTTCTTAAGATGTTTTGAAACCGAGACTTTGACCGAGCTGTTCCGAATACTCCATATTTATACAAATGGCGTCATCATGACGTCATGTATGGAGCATTCGGAACAGCGCGGTTTATAAATAATGGACCGTTCGGAACAACTCGGTCAAGTCTATTTTATATTGTTTCTAAAGAGTTGACCGAGGGGTTCCGCATTAAGTATAGGGTAATGGCGCCTCCCATTGAACGTCTTACAAATCTTGCACTAAAGAACGCTTTATCCTGAAATATCTTAAGAAATCTCAAGATATCTCAGGAAATCTAGCTCTAAAGAACGCACCTCAGGATACTAGTATGGTGATCACGTTTATAATTGTGACCTGTCACGCTAAAAGGAACCTTAAAGGAAGTATGAACAATATCGAGCTAGTCAGTCTGCGCAGTCCGCGCAGCCAGACTAGGACCGACACTTTTCACTTTTTTGTAACTTTCTAAATCCGGAAGGTTTTCCCTATCTTACTGTATGTTCAATTTTCGCATGCGAGATCTGGTTGACATGTGATGAGTCTGACAAGTTTGTCAAAATTTGGATTTTTATAATTCGGATAAGGTCCCTTTTAGTAATTTGTAATTGAACTTGAGTTTCATCTCTAATTTAAGGTATATGACGCATCATTAAAACAACACTTTCTAGCAATATGAAATTCATCAAATTAGAAACTCTTTAAAATAAACTTCACATAAGTTGATTCACCGTGCCGGATTTCAAGATTATGCTTCAGAAAGAAAATAATTTACAAATATTATTTTACTCTATATTTATATGCAAGGGAGGTAATTTTGAACATTTTTGTCAAATATTTCCATAAGTATGCATCAAATTCTAAACCGTTCAAAATGTTTATGTTTGTATTTGGAATGGAAATGTATCACAGTTTAGGAATAACTAGCACTTTTCAAATTTCGCCTCTGGCTCTTTGGTGCCTTTGAGGGGTCGGAATACACAAATACACAAAAGACCTTCGCAAGTTCGTTCGATGTCATTTCTTGGAATATTAATTCATCGGTGTATCGTGACGTAGGTTTCGTGAACAGAAGAAATAAACAGAGAAGGATAACTGACGGATTTTATACTAAATGAGGATTTTGTTGGAAAGGGAATGATAGATATTAGTGGCTGTTTCAAATAGCAAGCAAATGCACTGCGCCTGTAAATTTTACTAGGCCTTTGTTTTCTTGGTACACGGTGGATAATCACGTGATGCAACGATTTCAGAAAATCTTCAATAATTTTGTTAATACGGGACCGAATTCAGTTTGAAGCAGAGAAGGTGGACAGACGTAACACATTAGATGGACGTATTGGATTTTTGAAAAATCAACTGATAAAAAAGTTATTGAAGATAAACCAAAATTTTGGTTTATCTTCAATAACTTTTTCATCAGTTGGTTTTTCAAAAATCTACCACGTACAGCTTATTTCTGGCATTTTTCAAACTTCTCTGTTTCAAACCGAATTCAAAATTGGTCAAGTATTGACAAAACATTGACGATTTTCTGAAATTCTAAGTCACGTGATTAACCATCGTGTGGTATTTGAGTTTCTGTCCACAGGCAACATTTACAGACACGACTCAGGACGCTGCTCAACTTAAAAATGTACAAATGCGGAAATCACTTGTAAACACACTCACTGGTGGTGAACTCGGCCAAAGCGAGGGACGTTTTTCGCTACAACAAGGTATAGATATTTTCCGTTTAAATGTGAGTTTATAGATTTTTTTTTCTAATGACAATGAACTTGTTCTAAAAACAGACCGGGTTCACCGTTTTGTATTGACAAGCTGTCGGTGTTGTTATAAAATCTCGTAACTACGGCTTCGATAAAGCCGTCGTTACGATATTTTATAACAACACCGACGGAATAATTTGTTCGAGAAAAAAACATCCCTCGCTTTGGCCGAGTTCACCACCAGTGACACTATTTAGGGATTGAGTTTGAGTTTATTGGGGTTTTACGCCGTTTTCAACTACCAGGGTCATATCGCGGCGGCTGGAGCACCTATCCATGGATTCCTGTTGTTTCTCAAACCAGTACTACCACAACACCCTTACCGAGCCTCCAGCTGCCCGTCCACTTTTAGGGATTGAGGAGAGCAAATCTGATGAATCATACAATCACATGTGGTATGTGTTTCTGTTTCTTGTTTAACCCTTTCCCAAACAACTAAATTTTAGGGTGGTCCAATTTAAAAGTAGTGGCAGACCACAAAATAAATTATACCAAAAGGAGAAAATATGTAAGTTTTCGCCAAGAAAATATTGAGGCAAAAGGAGAAAGCGTTGGTCACCGGCACTTTCTTCTTTTGTCTCAATGCTTTCCCAAGAATTTTTAATAGGCACGTCAAAACCAGGGTTTGTTTGGGAATGGGTATAAAGTTACTCCAATCTTTCTTTTTCAAGTTTTGAATGCATCGTTAACTTTGTTCTTTGAACATTGAAAAGGACGAATACCCGAAACGACCTACGAAGTTCTGTTCTGCTTCTATTTCACACACTGAAATGAACGCGCAAACACACTAACAATACAAGACTTAGTTCTAAATCTTAAAATTGACACCTGCCCTCAGTGCTAAAAAAATCGTATGTATATTTCTTGGTATAATTAATGAATTTTCAGTTGAAGGGACGAAAACGGCCAGTGGACCCCCGTTCAATGCAAAATTTATTTTGAATTCCTTACCGAATACCGGGAAAATCCGGTATCTTTTCTTGTTGTTCGGCTAAAAATTCTTCAACGTGTTTCGTCATTTCTGTAATTTTCATCACATTTCTTTTCCTCGACTTATTGCACTGAATCGGAATATTTTATGCCACAATAGCGTCAATTTACGTTTGTTTGCGATCGTTAACTTTCACAGAGGCCCACCTACTACTCAAACGGCATTCGTGCTATTTCTTGGGCCTTTACGGATGTTAACGACCTAAGAAACGTAAATTAACCCTATATTACAAACCACAGTTCAGAAGCTATTTAGAAGAATGATATAATTAGTAGGTGTCGTGACAGCCCTAAAAGTCTGACCGTGTCTTATATCGTTAACGATGGATTAACTACCACTGCAACCGTGGTGTTCCACGTGCAAGAACATTACTGAAATAAGGCTCATTTGTAACCGTAGTTCAATAGCTTCTCGTATGTACAACTTTGACATTTATTCTGCCCACACTTTGTTTAATTAGAGCTAGTTTGTTTAATCAGGACACCACTAAATGAGGATCCTTTCGAAGAATGATATGCATGATTCCAATTGTTACAGTGTCCAAGCCTGACTGTGTCTCTATTTGTCAACAATAGATTTACTCCAGCTGCCGCAGTTGTGTATGCAGTATCAGAGTAAGTGAGTCCGAGGACTTTATCAACACCGTTGTGCTGAATACGACAGTTTACGTTGTATTTTCCTTGAGAACCGACAGTAAACAGAAACAAGAAGACACCCTCAACTGGACTTGTCAAAACTCCTGATTTCAGATCATACGCTTCACCGATGTTAGTGATAACTTCAGTAAATGTCGCGACGCCATCTACAAGCTTAAGTGTTGGGGTAGTGACGGAAAAGGCGATTGTCAAGTCTGAAATGGAAATATTGGGACAGTGAATCATAACACAAATGCCACCTAAAATCATCTGACGACGAAATAATGTTTTATAAGAAAGAGATAATAAGATCAACCTTTTCCGTTTACTTTTCTAACGTTCAGAAGGTACACACAAAAAAACAAGCAAGCTAAAATAATCACCAATCTCGTACATAAATACAATGCTTTAAAAAAGTCAATGCTTTTCGACATGAGATGTGTAACAAGTGGCGTCCGTGTGCAACCTTAGTAAAATCACCATTTGAAGTACTAACCCTTATTTGACTTCAAAATTTCGCCAAACTTCTGAACAGCCACTTCAGTTTTCTGCGTTAGCGATTCCATTTTGGCATCAAGTTCTGCACTCTTGCTGTTTATTAGTTCATCAATGGTAGTTTTCTTCTCATCGAGATCAGCTTTGGCTCTTTCCCGAAATGCTTGAGAATTGGAAAGCTCGGTAGAAACCGCCTCTTTCAGAACCTAACATAAGAGAAAAACCACCAAATTGTGTTTATCAAAGACTACCGATCATACACATACATGTACAGTGTGCATTACTCAGTTTTACATAGATCTAATAAAATATTATTGATGATATTTCAGGTATAATAAAAATCTTCACTTTACCTACCAAATAAATCGTTCTTTGAGAGATTCATAAACAGTAGGCTTAGTGTGTAGCATATTTCAAAAAAAAAAAAAAAAAAAAAAAATCTCTCCCAAAAAATCGTTCAGCTTCTAAACAAAGCAAGTATTTCTAATAGGAATTCTGGAATATCACTACTTTCTAGTTACCCACGTTTCTCGATACATGAATTTAGGGAAAACGGAATATTAATTTATTGGTTTATATTACACGAACTAACAAAATACTGTCATGAATTCACGAGACAATTTTCAACTGAATTTGTCCCCCAGTCCTTCCACATTATTTCATAATGTAAACACAAATGCTGAGCATAAATTTGAGAATGTGTCGAGTTTTTCAGAATCAACAATTCCATGAATATTTATCAAGGAAATTCATTAAATGAAGTCTTTGGGCATTTTCTCGTATAACAATACTGCAATTTATTATCCTCGTTGGGAAGTCAAAACCTCGTAACTCCAGCTCTTTCAAGCTGCAGTTACGAGGTTTTGACTCCCCACCATTGTTATATCAAATACCGACGATCTGTCGTCAACAGCAATATGATTTAAACCTGTGACTTCAAAAAACATAGAAATCTTACGAGTACAAACATACCTTCATTTCCTCGACCATTTTTTCCACTTTCTGTTCCATTCTTAACGTAGCTTCTAGGGTCCTCATCTCATAATCAAACTTGGAGCATGCGGGCTCTTGAAACTTTCCCGGTGTAAATAAGAATATTACACATAAAATAACTTTTAAAAGATTTCCTTCCATTTTAGACATCTATCTAACTGAATTGCCACAAAACAGATTCTCTTGTGTGGAATGTTTATCTGAATTAAGTATTCTTAATGTTGATTTGAAGGAGGCTGGCTGGAATAGAATGATAGATATGAAGTGTTTATCTGAATACGATAGCCAGTGAAATATATACTCTGCACGTGCGTTGCTCCATAAGAAAACGAGTGCTTGTGGTATAACGCTATCTTGAAGGAAGAATTTTCAGAATGGTCCAATATTAAGATCGTTCCTCGAATCGTTTTGCTAGTACTTGGTAGTGAAATTACACAAATTACAACGGTAAAAATATTGCGGGAAACAGAAATAACATGATTGCAGGAAACTATTTATCAACAATTTCTTTTTCTTTCATGTTTCCAAAGATATATTACTCGGTTGTTCCATACAAAATTTTGATTGAATGGGATTTAATCTTGCATTAAACATTTGTCCAATCATTTCGCAGTAGCCGGTAAACCTAACCACGTGTTCCTGGTAGTTGTCTCACTGGCCACCAGGTATTCATCTCTTTAAGCTGTAGTTGGAGGTTTTTGTAAGACAAGAGAACCATGATGGCCCTATATCGCTCACCTGAACCACAATGATATGAGCAACACTTTTGTTCAATTCAACTAATATTTATGACTTTAAGACTGAATATGAACTTATGGTCAATAACGTTGTAAAAATCAAACTCATCCAAGATGTTATGGTGCCCAACGTTGTGTCCAAGTTTTGTCTTGATTGATAAATAATTGTAGATTCTAGAGTATAAACAAGGCCGAAAACAGCCACAAATGACAATTTTATCAAATTCAAGGGCACATAACTCTCGTCTTTCTAGTCAGATCAAATTGAAAATCAATCTCATCTGAGATCTTATATCCCCCAGCATTGTGTTTAAGTTTTGTCTTGATTGATTAACTATTGTAGATTCTAGAGTGTAAACAAGGTCGAAAACAGCCGAAAAGGCAATTTTATCAAATTCAAGGGCACATAACTCTCGTCTTTCTTGTTAGATCACACTGAAAATCAAACTCACCCGAGATCTTACGGTCTCCAACATTGTGTCTAAGTTTTGTTTTGATTGATATATAATTGTAGATTCTAGAGTGTTACAAGTTCGAAAACAGCCGAAAATGGCAATTTTATCAATTTCGAGGGCACTTTTCTCTCGTGTTTCTCGTCAGATCACACCCAAAATCAAACTCATCCGAGATCTTACGGTCTCCAACATTGTGTCCAAGTTTTGTCTTGATTGGTCAATAATTGTAGATTCTAGAATGTAAACAAGGTTGAAAACAGTCAAAAATGGCAATTTTATCAAATTCAAGGGCACATAACTCTTGACTTTCTGATCAAATCTGTCTGAAAATTAGACTCATCCAAGATCGTATAGTTCCCAACATTGTGTCAAAGTTTTGTCTTCATTGATTTATAATTGTAGATTCTAAAGGGTAAACATGGTCGAAATATCCAAAAACGACAATTTTGTCAAGTTCAAGGGCACATAACTCGACTTTCTGATGAGATCAGATTGAAAATCGAAATTGTCCAGGATCTTATGGTCCCCAACATTGTGTCCAAGTTTTGTCTTGATTAATTAATAACTGAAGATTCTATTGTGTAAACAAGGTCGAAAACAGCCGTAAATGGCAATTTTGTCGAATTCAAGGCCACATAACTCTCGTCTTTCTGATCAGATCAGACTGAAAACCAAACTCGTCCAAGATCTTATGGTTCCACAACATTGTGTCCAAGTTTTGTCTTGATTGATAAATAATTGTAGATTCTAGACTGTAAACAAGTTCGAAAACAGCCAAAAACTACAATTTTGTCAAGTTCAAAGGCACATAACCCTCGACTTTCTTATCAGGTCAGACTGAAAATCAAATCATGCAGGATCTTATGGTCTCCAACATTATGTCCAAGTTTTGTCTTGATTAATTAATAATTGTAGAAAATGGCGATTTTGTCAAATTCAAGGGTACATAACTCTCATCTTTCTTGTCAGATTAGACTGAAAATCAAACTCCAAGTTTTGTCTTGATTGATCTATAATTGTAGATGTATGCTAGAGTGTAAACAAACTTAAAAACAGCATTTTTTGACATTCAAGGGCAGACAACTCAACACATTCTGATCCGATCAAGCCAATAATCGAACATTTTCGGGAACTTATGATCCTACTTGTTTTGGCCAAGTTTGATCAAGACTGCCTAACTTTTGTGGATGCTAGAATGTAAACACCCCAATTGTTGACGGACGTACGGACGCCGGACAAAAAGTGACCACCATAACTCACCTCGAGCACTTTGTGTTCATGTGAGCTAAAAACCAATGACATGCTAGTTACCCATTTCCTAAACAAAACCTCGTGTTGACGTCTAGATGCCTGGGAAACCATTGACGCAAAAGAAGAAATGCTGATAACCGGCATTGCACACAAATTGTATCCTGAACAACACTTATTTTGTCCTCTTTGGCACTTTCAAATTGGATCACCCTAGAATTTGTCGTTTTGGAATGGGTTTAGGGAAGATGCTTCTACAAAGAAAAACGTACATGTTGAATACGTTCTTTATTTAGTATACCCATATTATTTAATAATTCTTAGAATAAACATGAGAATATAGGCACTAGTAACATTTTCCCACTTAGACTGTATTAACAAATTCTTTCTTAAAATCAAATAGAATTTATAGTCATACCAATACAGATATAATTGGTCTAAGTGGCCATGTTGTCCAATCATCAAAATTGTTGTCGTTAGTCATTGAAACACGGTAAAATACTTTACCAATGATTTATCATGGCGTCTTTAATAAAGATATATAATTCATGTAAAGTATCTGTTGGTCTGTACATGAGTTCGTTGACTGTTGTTTAAAGTTCAAGTCTGTTTAAATATACTTCGTAGACAAAGTACTTTAAATCAGGACCACCTCTGCTGTAAGCACACTTTTCGCTTCTATTTAAAGCTTAAAAGAAGGGATTTGGAATTTAAAATTCAATTGTTTTCCCTAAGATATAACATTTTATCCCTTTCCCAAACAGGATCTAGTTTGACGTCTTCGAGAGAAATGGCGGGAGAAAATATTGAGACGAAAGGAGAAAATGCTGATGATCTGCATTTTCTCCTTTTGCCTCTATTTTCTTAGCTATATCATACACCAATCCTTACATCATCAACATCCTTTTAGAAAAGTTAAATCCGTAGTAGCAGTTGTGACAGCCCTCAAGCCTGGCCGTGTCTTCTCTTGTCAACAATGGATCGACCGATTCCCAAACGGCAAAATTATTAGACAGTCCGACTTGAAAGCTGCTTCTTACAAGAAAATCGATGTTGATAAAGATATAATCGAAGTAAACTAAAATAGTTCAGGAATATTGAGATAAAAGGAGAATTTGCTGATTATTATCAATTTCTTCTTTTGCCTCAATGTTTTCCTGGCTATTTCTATTGTGGGCGCCAACGCCAGGTCTTGTTTGGTAAAAGGTTAAAGTGACATTTCAGAAATTTTCGTCAAAAATTTTACTTTTATTTTTATCTGAAAGAGCATATTGTCTTATAAAAATTCTGAAAATTTCAAGCCAAAATATTGCGGCGTTTAGGAGAAATTTATATTTTTGTATGAAAATTGAACAAATTGTTGTGGACAACAGTTCGGATTTATATGCAATTTTTATGTCTCAACTTTAAATGCGTGTTTCTCGCTTACCGGCAACAACTTCAAAAAACTAATAGTATTTATACTCATTAGAATAACCAATCTTGGCCACAGGTATTTGGCACGTAAACTAGTCACTACTACACCCTGCATCAATAAAACATATTTTAGAAAAAAAAAATTTTTTTCGATAACTTATATTTTATAAAGGTGTCCGACTTTCGCCGGATTTACGAACGAAAACACCGACTACCTTTACGCTAAGATCAAATACTCCGTCAATTTTCATCCAATCTCAACAAACAAGCACTCATGTATCAGAGAAATGATTTATCTACACATACATACCAAATAAACTAATGTAGCACAAAGAATATGAGAGCAAGGTCGGTCGAAACACGAAGAAAAGTTGACTCGACGGTTCTGTGACCGATGGATTCGTCACAAAAATTCCCCTGTAAAGCACAAATATAAGCCCTCCAGTCTATTTAAAACCACATATATCACTTAGGCAAATATAAATAGTTACTTGTTTTGATTATCCTAGAGTGCGATATGTTTTGGTTAATCCGTAATGGTTTGATGTTTATCACAAATTCTCACGTCTAGCAGAAAGCTGCCATTTTCATTCCTGATCGGAAAGTGCTTGTTGAAAATAGACTGGCACTTCGAGGGTCGTATAACAAAAAGTGAACTGGGACCGACAACAAAATACACGCAGTCAACTTGGGCGGGTTAGCGTGATAAAAGGACTCCACGCCTTACTCCACAAAATGATCCCCGGTTAAAATATGATATTCTTCTTTTATCACGACGGTTATGTATGTGTCTAGTTATTCTTCTAATTAATTTATGGATGTAAGGTGGTTCAATCTAAAATATTTAGTCTACTGTTTCATAATAAATGCGATAAAACATAAACCCAAATGAAGTCTGGCATCAAGCCTGTTCATGAAACCCTACATTAAAAATATCAAAAAGAAAATCGTTAATTACAAGTGGGATCCCCCAAGGAAGTCACCTTGGACCAATACTTTTTTATTATTTTTATCAATGACTTGCCCGACATATTATCAGTGGATAAAAAGCTATTCGCTGACGACTCCAAATTGCATAAATGTATCAGCTCTGACTATGATGTTGCATACCTCCAATAGGGATTAGATGAAGATGTTAAGTTGGGAGAAACATGGAAATTGAAATATAATGCACAGAAATGAAAGCACATGCAGTTTGATGATCAAAAGGAGAGTTGAATGTAAGTTACCGGAATATCACAGTGTCGTCTGCAAGGAGGGGGACTTGATATTTTGAAACGGAATGAGGGTCAGTTGATTGTTATATGTAAGGAAGACGATTTCATTTCATTACATGCATACATTCATCATTTAATGAATTATTATGAGTAAATGATGTGATGATTAAATTGAGAAAATTGTGATTGAGAGAATAGTGTTTACTTTCCGGCATTTCTGCATGCTTATTTTGTGATAATTTACAAGTTTTCCTCCCTTAGACATTGACAGGTGATAGTCAACGATTAGACGAGATGATATATTAACTTATTTCTTGGATATTGCAACGTTGACAATCTGGTAGGTTTCTTTTCATATCTATGTAAAATGCCCATTGTATCAGACGATAAGTATATTTCACTTAAATAACATTTCAGGCTTCTTTTATAAATTTATATATAAAGGCACATCAAACTATAAACCAATTGACTTCGTTTTCAATTTCATCTCGGGTCACGTTAAAACAATGAAGAGTATAGGATCTAGGACTGACCCTTGAGGGAGGCCCGAGATAAATGACACTTCTTCTGACTTTTCTCCATCAAGAACAACTGTTCAGTGTGGCTTCTAACAATAAAAGAGTGACTCCATTGGAGGATCTGGCGAGAAACGACATACTCTCGGAGAATGTATCTGTATTTGTACGTTTCAGAACCCAATTAATACAGGTTTTTACGCAACGGCAATGTAGAATAGCTTTTGGTTGAAGAGTAGCTTTCTGACTTTATCTAAGGCCTTATTGAAATCTAAGAGTACCGGGTCAGTTTGCTTTGCAGCTGAGATATTTTGAACAGACAATCAGTAAGCTAAATGAGCTGCATCTCACATAGACGCGTTTCTTCTTGCTGAAGCTCATGTATGGTGTTATGAGAGGAAATGTGAGTAGATAGGTGGGTAGCTACAGGGTTTTGCAGATAATACAAGTCAGACAGATCGGCCGGTAGTTTGCCGGATCACCAATATGAAGAGGATGTATTGTCAGAAGTGGGTTACAAGTCCATACTTTTCTTCAATTAGGAACCCAAAGATCAGAGTTGTCATCGACGGGGTTATACATTGGCTTACACTCACAAAAAATGAATAAACAAAATCCTATCATGTGCAATGTTTTGATGTTTGCGTTCTTTAATTGTTTTGTTAAGTTATATAGGTGTCACTCCTCAACGAAACGGGCCTATTAGATATATAGTAAAATGGGTCAATTTGGCAGCTTCTAGCTCCTCTCAGAAGTCTTTGTGGTACATTTTACTTAGTCTGCCTGACAGACCATTTTTTTGTCTTTAATTTACTACCAAGAAAGTGGTATCAATAGCACCATCAGCTAAAATCACGCACCCGTGAACACAGCCACCCTTGAAATTTGCCATCTATTTCGGGATCTGCATGTGACACACCCCCATGAAAGGTCACGACCGCGCAAGAAACTAGTTCCCAACAAATTCATTAAAACACATCCTAGCAGTACACTGATGGTCTGCCAGTATACAGAACCACATTTCATGCATCTGCCTATTCTATAGACACAGAATCAATGCAACAAAAGGAGCGAATCCATTTTTGACGGAACTATGTTTGTATACTACGACCCGGAAGCATTTCCCGTTGTGGAGTGTCTCCATACTGATATCACTCTAGTTAATCCGCCCGAGTTGACCCCGTGGTTCACTTTTTGTTATACCTTACATCCATAAATTAATTAGAAGAATAACTAGACACATACATAACCGTCGTGATAAAAGAAGAATATCATATTTTAACCGGGGATCATTTTGTGGAGTAAGTCGTGGAGTCCCTTTATCACGCTAACCCGCCCAAGTTGACTGCGTGTATTTTGTTGTCGGTCCCAGTTCACTTTTTGTTATACGACACTCGAAGTGCCAGTCTATTTTCAACAAGCACTTTCCGATCAGGAATGAAAATGGCAGCTTTCTGCTAGACGTGAGAATTTGTGATAAACATCAAACCATTACGGATTAACCAAAACATATCGCACTCTAGGATAATCAAAACAAGTAACTATTTATATTTGCCTAAGTGATATATGTGGTTTTAAATAGACTGGAGGGCTTATATTTGTGCTTTACAGGGGAATTTTTGTGACGAATCTATCGGTCACAGACCCGTCGAGTCAACTTTTCTTCGTGTTTCGACCGACCTTGCTCTCATATTATTTGTGCTACATTAGTTTATTTGGTATGTATGTGTAGATAAATCATTTCTCTGATACATGAGTGCTTGTTTGTTGAGATTGGATGAAAATTGACGGAGTATTTGATCTTAGCGTAAAGGTAGTCGGTGTTTTCGTTCGTAAATCCGGCGAAAGTCGGACACCTTTATAAAATATAAGTTATCGAAAAAAAAAATTTTTTTCTAAAATATTTTTTTATTGATGCAGGGTGTAGTAGTGACTAGTTTACGTGCCAAATACCTGTGATCTTGGCATCAATACATACTTTAAAAAATTGAAATTGGAATGAAATGTCCCTTTAACTCCAGCTGCAAACGCGGTGTGCCATCAGAACATTACTGAGATAAGGCCTGTTTGTAACCGCAGTTCAGATGCTATTCGTATGTACTACTCTGATATTCATTCCGTCCACAAAATGTTTAATTAGAGCTAGTTTGTTTAATCAGGACACCACTAAATGAGGTTCCTTTGGCAGAATAATATGCATGATTCCAGTTGTGACAGTGTCCAAGCCTGACTGTGTCTCCTTTCTTCAACAACAGATTCACCGTAGCTGCCGCAGTTGTGTATGCAGTATCAGAAAAAGTGAGTCCGAGCACTTTGTCAATACCGTTATGTTGAATACGACAATAGACCTCGTGTGACCCTTCAGAGCCCACTGTAAACACGAACAGATAGAGCCCGTCAACTGGACTTGTAAAAACGCCAGTCGTGATATCGTACGCTTCTCCGATGTTAGTGATAACTTCTGTAAATGTCGCGACGCCATCTACAAGCTTAAGTGTTGGGGTAGTGACGGTAAAGGCAATTGTCATGTCTGAAATGGAAACAAAACAACAGTCAATTAAAGCACAATTACCAAACAGAAAAATATGTTGATGGCATAATGATTGGGATCTGCAAGAAATAATTATCATATTGTCTAAATCATGCTATATATAAGTCTGACATGGAAATAAAGGAACGGTGAATCAAAACACAATTTCCACCAAAACCATATGCGGTCGTATCACCAAACAGTCTAGTTCCAAGTTTACATTTAAAATTACGCAATAATACACCGATTGGCCGAGACATACGTCTCGTCCAATCATATTGCTTGCAATTTATTATTGCTTTAGCCGATCGATTTTGAAATTTTGGTGAATACGGCCCCTGGCGACGTAATCGTGATTTGTAAGAGAGAGATGAAAAGATCAAACCTTTCCAGTTACTTCTCCAACGTTCACAATGTACGCAAGGCAAAACAAGAACGGTAAAATAGCCACAAATCCCGTTAATAAATAAATACATGAAAAACGTCGATGCTTTTCGAAATGCAATGTGTAACAGGTGACATTTGTGTACAACTGTTGTAAAATTACAATTTTATATACTTACCGTTATTTGACTTCAGAGTTTCGTCAATCTTTTGAACAGCCAAGTCAGTTTTCTGCGTTAGGGATTCCATTTTGGCATCTAGTTCTGCACTCTTGCTGTTTATTAGTTCATTAATGGCAGTTTTCTTCTCATCGAGTTCAGCTTCAGCTCTTTCCCGAAATGCTTGTGAAGTGGAGAGCTCTGTAGAAACTGCTTCTTTCAGAACCTATCAGAAAAATTATCAAGTTTTAGTTATTAAAGACTACCGATCATACACGTACAGTATGCAATAATCAGTTTTCAAAAATAAAAACATATGACATGAGTTCAGGTATGAAGAAAATCCTCACTTAACATACCAAAGGAATCGTTGTGTGTGAGATTCGGCATATATGTACCATACGTTTGGCCTCTTGATTAAGAAAAAGCATGTATTTCTAATAAGAATTCCGGAATATAATTTTTCAAACTTATGTCTACTTATTTACGTTTATCGATACAAGAATTCAGGGGCAAGGGAATATTAATTGCATATTGGTTTATATCGGTATTACACAAACTTACAAAATACAGTCCTCCAGTCCTTCAACATTATTTAATATGTACACACAAATCGTGTGCAGAATTTTGAGAATGTGTACAGTTTTTTAGAATCAATAATTCTATGAATATTAATTTCAAGGAAATTCGTTAAATGAAATCTTGGGCAATTTCTTGTTTAACAATACTACCGTTTCTTATTTCAAATATTGACGATCTGTCGCCAATAGCAATTTGATTTATACGTCAATGGCTCAGTGCGAAACGGTTGTAACTGCCTATAAACATATAGGCAGTTACAACCGTTTCGCTCTGAGCCATCGACGCGATTTAAAATACAACCAAAATTAACAGACGTACCTTCATTTCCACGACCATTTTTTCCACTTGCTGTTCCATTCTTAACATAGCTTCTAGGGATCTCATCTCATAATCAAACTTGGAGCACGCTGGCTCGTGAGATTTTCCCGGAGTAATTAAGAACAAGGCGAGAACGAAAACTTTTAAAATTTGTCTTCCCATTTTAACCGATAATCTAAATTTCGTCTTTTCTGAACGGTATTCCTGGACGAAATGGTTACCGATTTGTTGTGTTTTACATTATTTAACCCTTTTCCAAACAAGACTTTCTTTTGACGTCTATAGTAGATAAAGTTTTGGAAAAGGTTTAGAGAAAAGAAGAAAAATTACTGATTATCAGCAATTTCTCCTTTTCCCTGAACTTTTCTATGTTAACATTTAAAAATTCCTAATTTTGATTTCATTAGTTATGTCGTCTGTACCAACTTTTAAATTGAGCCATCAAAATACTTTGTCGTTTGGGAGAGGGTTAAAAACAAATGTTCGGGATCAAATGGCAAATTACAGGAGGTCAACCATCTGGCTTTTGTGCATAAATAGCAATACTGATAAAGTTATTAAAATGGCGTCGGCCTCGTTTATTCAATAAATGAATACTGTTTGTTTAAAAGATGCTTTGTTGCGGGAAAAGGTAACTAAACTTTATAAAGGATCTGTTTTAAAATCGATGTTTAAAACAAATTCTTGTTAACAACGAACGTTTCATTTGCAATTATTTCCCGCTAATCAACCAACCGTATTGATCGAGCATTATTTGACAACCGGGGTATAGAGAAAGACACTTATTGTTTTAAGAATGTACACTGTATGCCAAGAAGACTACAGGGGCGCGTTCCGGAAATGGGTAGATCCGTGTAAAATGTGTATGGAGGCAGACCGGGCGTATTTCGATAAATAAAAGTTAGATCTTAGATGGTAAGATTTTGACATTTCAATCGGGTTTAAAAAGACCGACATACTCTACGAACTGAAATAGTATCAGCATTTTTGTTTTGCAATCACGTTTTCCAAGCTGTTTTGTCTAAATCTGGTATTGTACGGGAAAGGGTTAGCACTATGTTCTGCATTGACCCAGCTATCACCTGCTTTTTACGCCGTAATCTAATTTGATTCGTACCTTGATCCAATTTAGATTGTTTGTATACAATTTTACCGAAATAAGTTTCTAATTTCTCGAAAAAAAATTGCAGCTTAAATATTCTTTTGTCTAATTCTGGTATGTTTGGCAAAGGGTAAACACTGTGTTCTGTCTGTATTGACCCCATCTACCATCTGCTTTTTATGTCGTTATCAAAATTGCATTGCACCTAGATCTAATTTAGATATTTTGAATAAAATTTCTCGAAATAAGTTTGATATCGTAATTTAATTTATCGACATATACTGCAGCTTTACCCTACGTGCGTAATTCAAATTTAAGAAATTAGTTTTGTTTTGGCGCTTATCTGTTATTTGTACACGGTTGTTCTGACTTGGGCGGTAAAAATCAAAAGGGCGATAGCCACTGTAATTTTGTTTTCAAACAAACAATACTAAGAATACGGACCAGAGAGCCTTTAATGCAAAGCATATGAATAAATTTGACGTCGCTGAAGGAAAGTGCTTCGGAAAACATCGCGACAAAAGAAGAAATAAGCAGCATTTTTCTCCTTTTGTCTTAAAATATTCGTTGCTATGATATATATTAATAATATTTTTGTCGTTACCTATTGATGATTTTCTTGTTTTTAACGAAAAAAAAAAAAAAAAAAAAAAAAAAAAAAGAAAAAAAAAAAAAAAATTTAGAAGTTTATGATGACACTACCAAAAAGCATGATTGTATTTCCAACATGCACGATGACAGTCGTGTTGCAAATGCTAACATGCATGTTGGTAATGTCATCATTCATGTTCTTTTTGCATTTTTAAAGCTCCATTACGGGTCTTGGTTATGACGTCTTTTATAGAAACAGTTCGTGAAAACGTTCCGAAAAAAAATCTGATAATCAGTTGTTTCTCTTTTTTCCATCAATATGTTATATGCTGAGACAAACACATTTCCATTTTTTGAACCCTATTATTATGTCATATACAACTCCTTTCCAATTGGAGCAGTCTAAAATTTTCCCTATTGATAAATGGTTCTAAAAGACAAAAAGTAACATGGTTCAAGCTTCCACATGCTATGTAGCTTGCAATGCACTGAAATCATTCTTGGTCTCGGCCATAGCGCTGTTGGCAACGTATCAAACGCTCGCTGGTGAAGTCTTTGGGAGGTGTCCACCAACCACTCTGATTCCAAGTATACCTTTAAAAATCACATAACAGTCAATCTGATTGGCCGAGACATACATCTCGTCCAATCAGATGCCCTGTAATGTAATTTTAACATATACAACCAATTTAGAAACGTTAGTTATATACTGTAAATTCGGCCCCTGAACTCGACAAATAAAAATGTCTGTGTCGAAGATGTCAGATACACATGTGATATAACGACTTCTGTCATTGGTTAATCGAAAGTTTGATAGAAAATGGCCACGGTGGTTAATCACGTGACTGACAATTTCAGAACATCTTCACTCTTTACAAGTATTTTAATACTTGACACACTTGAATACAATTTGAAGAAAAGAATGTGGGAAAATGCCAGGAATAAGCTGGACGTGGTGGATTTTTTTAAGCATCAGCTGATGAAAAAAAAAATTTCAACCAAAATTTTTGTTTATCTCCAATAACTTTTTTTATCAGCTAATTAAAAAAAAAAAAAAAAAAAAAAAAAAAAAAAAAAAAAAAAAAAAAAAAAAAACCACGCCAATATAATGCGATGCGTCTGTCCTACTTCTCTGCATCTTAAAACCGAATTCAAATTGGTCTCGTTTTAATAAAATTATTTGAGATTTTCTGAAATTATTGCATCACATGATTAACCACCAGGATGATTATAGGACAACATCATGATCATACATTGTATTTGTATTTAATAATCGATTCTCGACCTTATGAGTTGCTATATTGTCGCTTCTCTTCAAAACCTTCATAACTTGTACATCTTGTTTAAGGTAGAATACCCGTAATGTCTCCCAATTGAGATTTAAAAAACCTCGGATCTTTTCGAGCTGTGTCTGAAGCTATTCGGGCGCGGTCGAAAACATTCGGCGGTGGAAAGCTCCACCGCCGAATGTTTACGACAACGCCCGAATAATTTCGACATTGAGTGAATCTCATTATGGGTTGACTACCTTAAATCTATTACGAGGATTTCGCAGAAAAAACAACGACATCTGATTTGGTATATCCACACAGGCAATCAAGAAGAATTTGTTTAATAAGTAGACATAAATAATACATTTGCACATAATATTATGATATAAAGATACTGAGAAATCCATAAATCGGGGATGCTTTTGTTTAAGGACAGATCCTCCAGTTGTTACTGCGCAACTTACTGCGCATTTCCTAAATAAAGCTGTTTCAGTAATTGGCCTTTTCAGCAAATGTATTTTTTACATTTAGTTAATGTTTGGTTGATAAATGACAATACCCTTTTCGGTTATTTCATTTTTTTCTGTTTGGTCAATTAAAGTGTAATAGTACTCGGATGGTACATTTCGCTTTCTGTTACGCGCTCAACATGTGGCGTTAGCGATAGGAAACGGAGCAACAAAAGGAAAATGGTGTCTTTTTATAAGCTAGTCCGCTTCAGATGGACACAAAAGATGAAACTTTTTATTATCTAAAGCTGGTAATAAGGAAGAAAATTGATAAAAGTAGTGAAACAATTTCGGACAGAGCTGCAAAACTATAACTAAGAAAAACGCTTGGTTTGATATATTTTTCTTTTTTTGTTTTTGTAGGTATGACCAGGCACTATGTCTATACTAAAAAAGAAAAAGAATCTTAACGCTGGAATATTTTTTATCATCAGAAACTTTGCGAAAAAAAAAGAGCAATTTCAGCTACTTTTGAAAGAATGTTCTACCAAAAAAATCAAAATCATCACTAAATTTTCCCAAATTTATACTCATTTAGACAGGATAAAACATATTGAACACAAGAAAGACTTATTTATGTAATCCTAGTCATTTCGAACACCTTTTTGTGGGTTTTTAAGTGACACCTCATTTTTGCAATTTTAGACAAGAGTACGAGTAGTCTCCCTTGAAATCCAATGACTTTTTAATTCGCTTGGTGATCTATAGTTTTTAAGTCATTTTTTACTTCTCATATATTTAAATATCAGTACAGAAAAAAAAATCTTACCGTAGGAAATAAATGGAGGATCTGTCTTTAAAAGACCATGTATTGTTTACCAAAACAGAGCTGTAATTACATGAACTTTATTTTCATTAGGGTCTGTTAGCTGAGTGTCCTAAATGGACTTATGCTGATATTAAGATATCAAGGTGGAGCTACAGAAAAGAGGGGTACAGACTTTTTCAAAATGCAATAATTCTTTAAAACTATTCGTTTGTTCCTCGAACCATATGCTGTGTGTACTTATTGGACTCGTCCCATGGAGACCGACAACATAGGATTTAGAATTGAAGGAACAACCTTTGAGAAAAAAAGTCTTTATCCCCACCATTCTGTGACTCTGATTTAAGTAGTAGTACTTGACCCTTTCCCAAATATGAACTGGTCTGACGTCCTCAATCAAAAAGGCTATGGTAGACATTGAAACAAAACAAAAAGAAAACTGCTGATAACCAGCAGTTTCTCCTTTTGTCTCAACATTTCCTATGCCATATCTTACACAAATCTTATCTTTAATAACATAACATTGTCATTTGTGGCAGTTTTTGAAGTGGATCACCCTAAATATCTGCCGTTATGAAAGGGTTAAGACAATTTTGAAGTATGCTGAACATGATTAGTGAGGTGCACTGCATTCTTGTTTGACCTTCGAATCGAAGATGACCATGTGGTTTATCGTTCGTGTGTGTGCGCAGATGGCTGGTGAGTCCGATCTGCGCCCGGAATCGTCTAGAACACAAAGGACAAGGTGTTGTTGAAGATTGGTCTGCTAGCGACATGTTTCTGGATTTGCGATTTGCCCGCTTGAGTACAGCTTCACCGGTTCATCTTCTTTCAAAGGAAATGCACCGCACCACTCTGTTCAGAAAGGTAAACTCTTTTCCAAACGACAAAATTTTAGGGTGATCCAATTTGAAAACTGCTACAGACGACAAAATGGATGTGAATAAATTTGAAAATTGTGCACAAAATAGCAAAGAAAAGATTGAGAAAAAAGGAGAAAATGCTGATTATCAGCATTTTCTTCTTTTGCTTTAATGTTTTTCCAAGCCTTTTCTATCAGGGACGTCAAATTCAGGTCTTTTTCAGAAAAGGATTAAACACTTGCACGGGCACCAAGTGTTTTCTTTTATTCTCCATCGAGGACGAGCTGTTACTAGAAATAAAAGGCTAGTAGGTATAAAATGAATTGGTTAGATTAAATGAAGCTTTACGTCCCACTCTATAAAAAAATACAGCTAAGGTCATATAGAGACGGGACCTCGGTTAAAAGTCTCATCCGAAAGACTGATAAAATGAATTGAATTATGAAGTCTAAATACCTCTTGGTGCCTATTATCGCTGGACACAAACCACCTGTCCTTTAATCATGACTTATTCAATTGATATTTCGTCTTTATATACCTTTGACCTGTTTGCATTTTGGAATAGCTATCAAGAATCCCATTGGAGAAAATTTGGCAGAAGTGAATTCATTTTCCTAAATAGTGATGCAGCACAAACGAGATAAGAATTTACAGAAATCATAGTGGTTGAAAATTTGAAAACGAATTTTAAAACACCTAGTTGAGCAAATATTCTTTGTTTAGAGAAAACATTCCTTTCACAGTTGATCGCAAGTTACTTCATGATTTATGTGATGCTCTTGTTGTTCATCAATTATCTTCGAATTTGTATCATTTGTCTTTACTCTATAGGTTTCGAGGAGCATTGTATCTTGTGACGTCAGTCTTCTCGTAACCAATGGTAATCCAGAAGGCCTTCTTTTATAACCCTGCTTTGATTTATTTTTAGTATCCGTGTAATTTATCCTATTGATATGTTTGTCTTTTGTTCCCATGATTTCCCACTTTGAATTAGCAGCTAAATATTTGGCCACAGGTTCTGTATGTCCGTTAATTCCGTTAGAGTTATGCAATAAGTTTGTTGTCTCGTGATCTAAAAATAGCCTGTTGTTATGGCGGCGGGCACCTGCTCGCGATGACGTAGCGTCCAGACAAGTCTGCTCAGTTTGGGATTGGTGCGCAGTCATTGTTAAATTGTTCCTCCTCCGACAACAGTGGCACAGCCATTTAAATAGACAGTTGAGCACGGGTATACGCCTGCAAACAAATACACATATACAGAAATAAACAAATGAACACATTATCAAATAAATCTGGTGGAAGACCATATACTTTTATTTCAAGACTCACTGGTGGTGAACTCGGCCAAAGCGATGAATGTTTTTTTCACGACCAATGTTACAACGCGTTTTGTAATAAATCTGCAAAATGTAATACGTATTACAAAACGCGTTGCGATGACATGAAATGTAATAAAATTCTGTACAACGCGTTATGTAATAAAGTCGCAATATGTAATAACTTTTTTTCACCGACCCAAAGTTCGTTCAAAACTTGATGCCGTTCATTGAGAAGGCATAAAATTGGCGATTTCGACATCATTTTCTATGCAAATGTTCTAAGATCATAGTGAAAATATGAAATTATGATATAAAAAACTAGCTCATTTTTTAAAATTTCTAACTGTATAATGATTCAAATAAGTTATATCTTATCGTTATAATGCACGAAATTGATAATGAAAAGGTTGAAAAAAGTTTATTGCAAAACGCGTTGCGATGACATGAAATTTTATTACATTTCATGGCATTGCGACGCGTTTTGTAATAAAATTTTTTCAACTTTTTCTTATATCAATTTATTGCATTATAATGATAAGAAATAGCTTATTTGAATCAATATACAGTTAGACATTTAAAAAAAAGAGCCAGTTTTGAATATCAAAATTTCATATTTTCACTATGATGTAAAAACATTTGCATAGAAAATGATGTTGAAAACGCCCTTTTCTTGCCTTCAACAATCTCACTCAATCAACAGCATCAAGTTTCGAACGAACTTTGGGTGGTGAAAAAAGTTATTACATATTGCGACTTTATTACATAACGCGTTGTACATAATTTTATTACATTTCATGTCATCACAACGCGTTTTGTAATAAACTTTTTTTCAACTTTTTCATCATTAATTTCTTGAATTAGAATGATAAGAAACAACTAATTTGAATCAATATACAGTTAGAAATTTGGTAAAAAGGAGGCATTTGTCGATATCAATAGGTCATATTTTCACTATGATCTAAGAACATTTGCATAGAAAATGTTGATGAAATCGAAGTTTACTTGCCTTCAACATTCTCACTCAATCAACAACATCAAGTTTGGAACGAAATTTTTGTTGGTGAAAAAAGTTATTACATATTGCAACTTTATTACATAACGCGTTGTACATAATTTTATTACATTTCATGGCATCGCAACGCGTTTTGTAATAAAAAAAAATTCAAATTTTCCATTATCATTTTCTAGCATTATAATGAAAAGTAGTAACTTATTGGAATCAATATACAGTTAGAAATTTGATAAAAAGGTGGCATTTGTCGATATCAAAATTTCGTTTTCTCACTATGATCTTCGAATATTTGCCTAGAAAATGATGTCGAAATCGCAAATTTTATGCCTTCTTCATTCCCATTCAATTAATTGAACAAACTTTGGGTCGGTGAAAAAAGTTATTACATATTGCGACTTTATTACATAATGCGTTGTACAGAATTTTATTACATTTCATGTCATCGCAACGCGTTTTGTAATACGTATTACATTTTGCAGGTTTATTACAAAACGCGTTGTAACAGACCAATGTATTCCGTCGGTGTTGTTTTAAAATCTCGTAACTACGGCTTCGATAAAGCCGTATAAATTTACGAGATTTTATAACAATACAGACGGCTTGTCAATACAAAACGGTAAACCCGGTCTATTTTTAGAACAAATTCATTGCCATTAGAAAAAAAAACTATAAACTCACATTTAAACGCAAAATATCTATACCTTGTTGTAGCGAAAAACGCCATTCGCTTTGGCCGAGTTCACCACCAGTGAGACTTCTCTAAGATGAAAAACTGTTTGTGAATACTATTCTATACATTGGACTACCGTCCAAAAGAAATGATAAGTTTTTCTAGAATGTGTCATTTGGTGCTGAACAAACCATATCTGCATATGCTGGACTAGCAGAAGATTGGATTGGGACTATTTCAGCACTAATATGGATATTAGAGTATGACAGGACAGTTGAGTAGAACTACTCTTCAAACTTAAACTCACCTGAGATGTGTTAATAACCTGGGGCCCGTCTTACTAACGAACGTACGATTATTTTTTTGCGTAATTACTTGTAACAACAAACCTGATTGGCCTAATCCGATTTTTCGTGCAATCAGATGCCTTGTTACACAGTTGACACAAAAATATGATCGTAAGATCGTTAGTAAAACGGGGCCCTGGTTTTAAACAAGCCGTATATGACTGAATTAGTAGCAGAAATGAGGAGGATTAATTAACACCAAAAATTGTCTTAGACGTTGGACTAAGTAGCAGAGTTGAGTGGAACTAGCCTCCGTATTTAAACTCAAACTAAGCCGTAAAGAAGCCGTACATCACTTGGTTAATGCCATAATTGAGTGGGATTAAAAAAGACTAAACTCATCTTAGATTTGTACATAACTTGGTACTAAATAAGCTGTATATGACTGGGTTAGCGGCAGAATAGAGCGGGATCAATTAGGACTAAAGCTCACCTGAGATTTGTGTACAATTTGGTACTAAATAAGCCGTATATGACTGCGTTAGCGGCAGATTTGAGATTTGTACACAGTTTGGTGCTAAACAAGCTGTATATGACTTGGTTAGCGGCTGAAATAGGCGGGATTAATTAGGATTGAAACTCAGCTGAGATTTGTAAATAACTTGGTGCTGAATAAGCCGTATATGACTGGGTTAGCGACAGAACTGAGAGGGATAAGTAAGGACTAAAACCGACCTGAGATTTGTACATAGTTTGGTACTAAATAAGCCATATATGACTGAATGTGCGGCAGAATTAAGCGGAATAAATTAGGACTGAAGCTCGCCCGAGATTCGTACACAATTTAGTGCTAAATATGCCGTATGTGACCGTATTTATAAGTGGCAGAATTGAGTAAGACTAGTCTCCGTACCAAAAAACTCACCTAAGACTTGTACACAGTTAGGTGCTAAATATGCCGTATGTGACCGGATTTATAAGTGGCAGAATTGAGTAAGACTAGTCTCCATACCAAAAAACTCACCTGAGATTTGTACATAATTTGGTGCTGAATAAGCCGTATATGACTGGGTTAGCGGCAGAATTGAGCGGCGCCAGACTTTGTACTAAAGCTGTTACAGCATACTGTGTGCTCGACTTGTGGGTGGGATCCTCGTACACATCGACCAGGTTAAACACGAAATAAGGACACCATGATAACACGAACACTACAAATAGAAAAATAGCCACTTTTCAACAAAAACCTCGTAACTGCAGCTTGTTTTAAGCTGCAGTTACACGATTTTTGAAAACACTTAGTGAATTATTTGCAATTTCTTACTACGAGGGTTGCTCGAAAAGTTCGTAGAAATTTGCTCTGAAATCCATATTATTTGTTATATAAAGGTAAATATCGAGGTATAGATACTTAAACATAAATTGACTACATTAATGTACATAACATTAATGCATCAATAAACTAATCGTTTTGAAATGGTTACAACATCTAACGATCATACACTGAACAGATGTTCTAAACCGCCACTTTTCAGAACAGATTTTTTTGGTGTAAATGAAAAACGAAAAGTTCGTTTGTTACAATATTATGCACATTAAATTTTGTGATCACTAGCTATCGATTTAACGCAGTAAAGTCGAAATCAAAACAATAACTTTTTGTGTGAAGAGGCTTTTATATAATACCGTTTTTGCACGTGGCGCACGATGTGATGAGTTAAATTGCACAACATTTACTTAAGCATTACTTAATATTGATCCGACATGCCGATTTTGCAAAGAAAAGGCAACTCAATGGGCCGGATGTCCTTCAGTGATATGGGTCGTACTGTGGGGCTTATCAAAAGTGACGTCATTATGAATAAGGCATGTACCCTTTTTAGTGACGTATGCACATTTCAAAAGGTAGCTCGTTATACTGCTAAATGCATTAACTGTTTTCCGATTACCTTCTGTATTGCGAATTTTATGGACACCAAAACGTGTCAAAGTACACCACAGAGCATGGCCTTCAGAGTCTACCATACAAAACATTATCAGTTCACATATACATTTTCTGACAGATGATATGTCTCTTTCACGAATTTAGCATGTCAGTAATGGATGCTTGACGTGTGTATGCTAATAGAGAGGATTTAAATTTTTGTTTACAAGCTGCATTTTAGTGTTCTTTTGGTGCGTATCATATTCCGTAGAACGCCATAAAGCATTCAAAAGTGATGATATGCCGACATTGTTGTAAAATGTATTGGTTGTTTTCATGTTGCTTCTTTCTATCGAGTTATATGACCCCAAAAACCATGTCAAAGTGCACCACAGATCATGACCCGTACAGTGTACCATACAACTTATTGTTATTCCATATGTACCTTTCTTGACGAAAGACATGACTTATAAATCGGTTATGCATATCATTAATAGATCCTTGACGCCTGTATGCTTCTGAGGAGGATACAAAGTTATGTTTACAAACTGGATTTTTTTTGTTCTTTTTATAGCACGTATTGTACTCCGTAGAACACCATCAAAGAATTCATAAGCGAGGACTGACCGACATTTTTGTTAACAGTCAACAAACATCACTCAGATTTGATGCGCAGATGAATTCAAATCAGAGAAATGCCCCAATGTAATCAAAAGACGTTACAATAAGTTTTGGCACAAATACCAGGCAACCGGAAGTGTGGCAGACATTCTTAGGCTACTGAAACGTCTGGAATGACACCATAGTACTTCCCAGATAGCTGCAACTGAATAAGGGCTCGTTGTCAATTAGAGTTATTGACGCAGAGTGATGTCACATCCCGTACTTACAGTTTACCTTTCTGATGTGAAAATGTAGACGTGACAGTGACCCTTTTCAATTTGCGATTTAGTCATGTTATAGTCAAAAGCCATCAATAAAAGTTTGACATCTCATGTGAAAATGGTTAATCTTTCTTACTTGAAAATTTCAAGTCCCTATCTAAAATATTAATGGAGATATATAAAATTACATGCCATGGCGGTTTAGAAGATCTGTTCAGTGTACATGTATACGAAAAAAGTAAAAGTTTCATTTAGAGTAAAGCAAACATAAATCAGTCTAAATATGAAATAATGACACCGCGGAAGGTCTTATTTGGGAAAGAGTTAAGGTAGAATACCTGTAAAGTGGCCATTTCGCGATTCATAAAACATAAGATTTATTCGAGCGTCGTCGTTACGTTTCCGAACTTATTCGGGCGCGGTCGAAAACATTAGGCGGCGCCCGAATAATTTCGACGTCGCGCGAATCTCATTAGGGGTGGACTACCTTTAAGTTAATACTCCAGAACTTACCACATACTATGATAAGGGTCATCTTGAATGTTCTAATCTTGGCTTGCGGAATGATGCCTTTGTTGCCGTGTTCTCTATTAAGTCGGGTCTGGGTCGAACCTGCAATATGTGGAGATTGGCAAAATAAAGAAATGTGATTTTAGAATTATTGCACGAGAACGAAATTTGATGCGATTGAAAAAAAAACACACCAATTTTTCTTTAATTGCATCACGTCACATTCGAGTGAAAAAATGCATTATCACATTTTCATTGCCTTAATTAATTTACTTTTGCGGGGTTTAAGTGTCATCTTTATAAAAACGACTCTCGTGACATATCCGAATCGCGGTAATATGTACGGTGTATAACCACGTTTTGGATTTTAAAAATCAGCAGGTAAAAAGTTATTGAAGATCAACCAAAATTTTGGTTGATTTTCATTAACTTTTTTATAAGATGAAATTTTGAAAATCCAACACGCCCATCTAATGCGCGACGTCTGTCTTCCTTCTCTGCTTCAAACCGAACTCAAATCGGTCCCGTATTAACAAAATTATTGAAGATTTTTTTTAAAAAATTGTTGTATCAAGTGATAATCCACCGTGGTAATATGTACGATGGGAATTCGCATGACACAACATTTTAGACCGTTATCAAATCGGTCATGTATAGAGTTAATTGAAAGTTATCGAAAACACTGTGTCACGTGATATTCAAATCACATATCAAAATCATGTGACGTGACTTTGCATTATATTGACTAGACGTTGGAACTGCAGTAGGCTACGTTCAGTCTGTTCAAATGATTTGAATATTGGAAAATGACCGTGAATGTCACTTGCATTTTCTTATTTTCTCTTAATCTTTCCAACAAAATTAATTCTGAACAAGGCTTTCCCAAAGAGGGGATTGCTTGGGAAAGCGGCCATCTTTACCTTGTGAATACGACGGCGGCTCGAAAGCGTTGGTAAATCCACGCCCTTTGTCCCAAATCACATATATAATGATACCATAACACACGGCTATCGTCAAACCAGGAATAATAAAGGCGGTCAATGATACCAGAGTGACGTATACCTGAAAAACAAGGCCAAGTTTAAGATAAATTATGTACTACTCCGTAAATATTGACCTGAGCCTGTTGAATATGCAATTAGTAATTGTAATGCGAAATTATCACTGTACAACATAATTATGCTGACACCAGAAGCATGCGCAGAATACAAAGCCATAGTGCATTATGGAAACTATCGACTCTGCTCGACAGTGATGATTGCTGGTGAGTATCGATTATTCCGTGTCAAAATTACTCATTTCATATTCACCGGGTTCAGGTCAATATTTACGGGGTATACTTATTGCATGCAAATGAATTTGTTTAAGAATCAAGAAAATCCGTAAGCTTTTCAAATGTTTCCAATTGTTTCAGAGCAGTTTTGAAAATGCTTAGAATTTCATGTTTGCTTTAAAGTAGTTAGAATTTCATGTTTGCTTTAAAGTAGTTAATGAGATTAACGCGAGGTCGGAATTATTCGAGCGACGTCGTAAACATGCGGCGGTGGAACGATCCACCGCCGAATGTTTACAACGTCGCTCGATAGGTTCGGATACGTAAAGGATGTTAACAAATAACCACGTCGCAAGAAAATTCTGACCTCATTTGAATCTCATTAGGGGTGGATTACCTTAAACATACGAGATATGCATCCTTTTGGGTTTTTTTTCTTTTCGGGTTCAAATTTTGAGTTATAGTCACGTGAACATCAAAGAAGACTGCTAAAAATCACAACAAACGTCGCCCTTTTACACATGTCCCGTTTCACAGTACAGTATAATCCCACCAGCCAAAGGATCTCTATGGATAAGGCGAGAGATCTCCCTAAAAGGCTCAGCGCGAGGGGTCAATTTTCAAAACTAACAAATTGATAAACAGAATTAAGCTTTATGGTAAGGAAGATAAATAAATGAAATGAATACAGTTTTTTCGCCATTTATAAAGTTCTATAGGTGCACAGGGAATTTTAGCGATTTTTATGTAGACTCTTTCTATTAAAGACATGGGGACCAAGTTTTCATGTACAGAAAATAGTACCCATTCTCGCAAAACACCTGTTACAACGCCAATTTTGAAGATAATTACACGGGATCTTCTTTAATAAGCTCCTTACATATTTGTTTAGCGAAAATCCGGTGGTCTGTACAGGTAACGATCAGTATTTTTCGTGACAGAGCCCGTTTCTCGACAAAAGGTTCGAAATTGCCATGTACGACACAAGCGTGATGTCAGCGCGTTCGGTTGTAACTCTGGTGAGTGTTTATGTCACAATGTTTCATTTGACTTTCGAACGAAACAGAACGGTTCATTATTCAATTTCACCATAATTGTCCAAAGCAATGCTTTAATTCTCATTTTTCAAGCTTAATTTAGCATAACTGTCGATGATTATTTTTAGTTTTCACAATAAAAAGAATTACTTGAGTGAGTGTGCTCAACAGCGAGATGAACTCGCCCTCCATCAGTCATACGTTCATTATTACTCGAGTAATTCTTTCTCTTGTTAAAAAATAAAATTTGTGTTCAATAAGCGTAAAAAGATACGAATTAAAGCATTGCTTTGGACAATTTTGTTGAAATTTGAAACTGAACCGTTCTGTTTCGTTCGAAAGTCAAGGGGAACATTGTGATAAAAACACTCACCAGAGTATCCCAAGCGAACGCGCCTAAAATTGCCGAAATCTAAAATCCGTTGAGTCGGCAAAACATCCAACAAATTAAAGCTGAATTTTTTGTGGTATTATTCAACAAGGAAGGTTGGTGAAAGATTTTAATTTATTTTATCGTTTTAATGCATGTTTTGGCCACGATCATGCACAAACTAGCAGATTTAGTCCTACAAGCGGGGGTCACACGGTCACGTCGTTCATGGCGTTTTCGAACCTTTCGTCGAGAAACCGGCCTCTGTCACGAAAAACTCTGATTGTTACGCGTACGGACCACCGGATTTTTCGCTAAATAAATATATATGGAGTTAATTAGTGAAGATCTCGTGTAATTATCTTCAAAATTGGCGTCGTAATGGGTGTTTTGCGAGAATGGGTACTATTTTCTATACATGAAAACTTGGTCCCCTTGTCTTTAATAGAAAGAGTCTACAAAAAAATCGCTAAAATTCCCTGTGTATAGGTGCAGATAACTCTTGATTTTTGTGCCCACCTAAATAGTTTCATTTTCTTATACTACCGGTATTCATAGACGTAAAATGGTGTGTAAAATGGTGTTTCTTTTTGTTTTATTTCCAATTTATTTTCTACAGATACAAGGATAAATGGTGTTGACATCATATGGCAGCTTTGGTTTTGTCCGTATTGCGCATGCGCATCATTGAAACAACTTTAAAATCGCACGTTCCCGCCAAAAACTGAGGAAAACCTACCTTCCATGGGTTGGTGAACATCGTTCCAACCCTTGACCCAGCTTCCCATATGTTGTGTCACTTGACCATATGCTTCCTTGGTAAAAAGGATATCCTGGGTCACGGGGTGGAACATACTTTTATACTAAAAATAGTGCTCATATACCAATTGCCATATTTTTGGCGGGAAGATTTCGCCTTGAAACTCGTTTCAATGATGCGCATGCGCATTAAGGACAAAACGAAAACTGGTATATGATTTCAACACCAATTATCCTTTCATTTACAGAAAAAATCTTGCTAATAAAATCATAGAAAACTTAATTCTGGTTAAATGAATACCGGTGGGGTAAGAAAATGTAATTTTGGGGGTAGGTACAGAAACAAAGAGTTATCTGTACATGTCGAATCATTTTGATTGAACAAACTCACTTTTTATAGGATTTAGGTATCCATCTAACAATATAGCTCAAAATAATCATCATTTTGCATGTTTTGAAAATTGACTTTTCCATTAGAGCCTTTTAGGGAGATTTCTCGCCTTATCCATAGAGGTCCTTTGAAAGTGACGTATGATTGTGCTTATCGTTTACGACCAATCAACCTGTTCATTTATCACGTGCACATTGTAGACGGTATATTCTGTTTTTATTCGGGAGACAGGGCGGAGCTTAGTAAACGGTTCATTTCATTTAAGCTTGGGGAGAAACAATCTTCTCGATTAGCGGTAATTCGTCGGTATTGTTGCAAAACATTATAATTACAGCGTGAATCAATCTGTAGCTACGAGGTTTTATGACAACACATTTTACAATAGCGCATTGTTTCAATTTGAAATATGTTCATGCTCGTCACGGTACGGAAACTACAGAGACAGAGCCATTGGCTCTGCCGCTTAAATCCTCTGGGGCGCTTCCGGCCATGTGTGGCTCTGTTTCTGGGGTCGCGATTTTTTGACAAAAACAGGTGAGTGTTCAACTTTGTTATTCATTTATTTTCTTCTGGTGCTCAAAATCGAAAAACCGGGAATGTCATGCTCCCCTAAGACCATTTATCTGCCTGTTCTAATTATGTGGGCTTCAAAATCGGCAGGGTTTTCACAGGATCATTGTCGTCGTGGGTCGACCCTATGTGATTTTTTCTTGTTTACATCATGTATTCATGTACATTTCAACGGTAAATAGCCGAATGCTGCAGCCAAAACATGTGATATACTAATCGAGGGATAATCTCGACCAGACATTGCTTTCCCATGTAACAAAACCTTAGAAATGATTGGCAAACGTAAAATTTGAGCAATTTCTATCGGTGGCTCTGTCTCTGGCGGCCGGCTCTGTCTCTGGTGGCTGGCTCTGTCTCTGCGTGCTTGGTGAAAAAAAATCTATCACAAAATTCGTGTCGAAGTAATTTACTCACACACTAAATACATGTAGATCATATTGTGTATGGCGAATGGTTCAGTCACCGATTAAACCCTTTGCAAAACATCGAACATTCAGCGTTGTTCAATTTCGAAGCTACAATTAACCCTTTCCCAAACAAGACCTGGTTTTGATGTCCCTAATAGAAAAGGCTTAGGAAAACATTCAAACAAAAGAAGAAACTGCTGATAACCAGCAGTTTCTCCTTTTGTCTCAATATTTTCTGTGCCATATTTTACACTAATCCTATTATTTCTAACACCCATTTTGCCATTTGTGGCAGATTTTGATGTGGATCACCCTAAAATTTTGTCGTTTGGGAAAGGGTTAAACAATGTCCTTTGAATGATCAAAGATCAGCGAGTCTAAATTGACGGCGGAAGAGGGATTTCGATTTATGTAAATACATGTACTGTATGTGACTCGGAACCGAACATGCTGTGATAAAGACATCGTACTATCTGGAGACAGCTACTGGTCTCTCACGGCCACCGCGCATTATTCGCTTTTATTCAGTGGGAAACATGCTTCTCTTCCAATTTACATTTTTTGAATATACACTAACCTTTCGCCACGGCTCATAATTCTATGTAGTACTGTACTTAAGGCGACAAAGAGGGTGTTGACAAAGAAACAATTACACGATGGGTAATCCACGTGATTTGGGGAAGGGTCCACACCGAAAAATTGTCTGTATTTTGTTCTATATCTCAGTTTAAACTCTACGTATTTTGACGAGAAATTGCACCATACGCGTCTTTGAGAGGGTCATTCCTGAATCTCTTTATGCATAGAATTCCATAGTTTCATTAAAATGCAACCAAAAACATTCATTTTGAATGTTTGTGGAAACCATGGGATTTGATGTGGAGTGAGTTAAAACCGGGGAATGTCCCTCTCAATGACGCGCGTGCGGTGCACTTTATCTCGTCAAAATCCGTCGAGTATTAGCCGAGCAAATACACAAAACAGACTTGAAGCAGACGATTTTCGGTGTGAACGCTTCCGAAAAGTCAGGGGCCTGTTTCATCAAAACATTTAAGAAGTAATTTTGACTTAACGATGTCGTAAATATCGGTTAAAACAACAATCGCATAATCCAGGGGCTCGTATTTTCAACGATCTTACGACCAAGTTTTTGTATAAAATGTGTAACAAAACATCTGAGTGCACGAGAAATCAGATTGGACCAATCAGGTTTGTTGTTACAAGTAACTACGCAAAAATTAAGCGTATGAGCGTTGATAATACGGGCCACAGGTCTTGATAAATTGGCGATACGCGTTTCTTGTCCTAAACTTGTCGTAAGTCATCGGTAAAAAATACGTCTTAAAAATGAAACTGGCCCCTGTTTTTTTTTATTTATTTTGCACCAATATATCCGACATCTTTCCATTTGATCCTTCCAAAGCAAGACATTTTTCTGGTGCATTGCGAGAAAAGAAAATGGCTCATAACCAGCATTTTCATATTTTTTTCTCACATATTTCAATGATAACAATTACATATTTGATACTTCGGAGCTATGCGCAGATACATACATTTCTCTCTCATGAGGGGGGGGGGGGGGCGCCCATCTGCATCCTTGCATGTCTGGACATCATTATGAATTGGAGCAGTCCTAAATAAGATGTAAACGGAGGGCATGGGGTTGGGATGATACATCAGTTCAGTAAAAAACCGCGTAATAGAGGTAACGAATACACATTTTGTATGTTCGAACCCCATCATAGAAATCCCGGATCCGATATATAGTTTCACTTGCTTCTTTTGCATACTTAATGCCAAGCTTTCGTGAGAAAGTGCATATCAATTATATAAACGCGGTTATTTCTTAAAACATTTCTAATCTGCAGCCAGCCACACCACCATCATCATCATCGTCGATTCGTTCATCATCTGGCGTGCTAGTTCGCACAGAATCTCTCAACTACTCCAACGCACTAAACAATAGGCTGATATGCCTGTTTAAAAGTTTGCACTTGAAATTTGTTACAAGTTTGCACTTTGTGAATCATTATTCTAATGTTGACACAAACTCCTCAATCAATCTAATGTATACCATGTTTAAAGGGACATTTCATTCCAATTTCATTTTTTTAAAATATGTCTTGATGCCAAGATTGGTTATTCTAATGAGTATAAATACTATTAGTTTTTTTTAAGTTGTTGCCAATAAACTGTTGTCCACAACAATTCATTCAATTGTAACACAACAATATGAATTTCTCGTAAACGGCGCAATATTTTGGCTTGAAATTTTCAGAATTTTCATTAGGAAATATGCTCTTTCAGATAAAAATAAAAGTAATATTTATGATAAAAAAATCTGAAATGTCACTTTAAGAAAACGACAAAGAATATTTGCGAAGCATAAACCAAAACGACTAGCCAATTTTTCAGCCTTTGCTTCGTGGGGTGGTACAAGTTAAACACTAAATATTGCTCAAAATGAGGACGTGGTCACCAGGCTAACAGTACATAAAGTGAATGCGTCACATGGTTTTATTTGAGTGCGTGTGTAATGATAAGCGAAATCTCCTTAAAAGATACACCCTAGGCCTATATAAGTCATCATATATTGCACAACGGGCTAAAAACTAAAATTAACCGACAGTTCAAAGCGGAGCCAGCCGCCAGAGACAGAGCCAGCCGCCAGAGACAGAGCCACCGATAGAAATTGCTCAAACTTTACGTTTGCCAATCATTTCTAAGGTTTTGTTACATGGGAAAGCAATGTCTGATCGAGATTATCCCTCGATTAGTATATCACATGTTTTGGCTGCAGCAATTGGCTATTTACCGTTGAAATGTACATGAATACATGATGTAAACAAGAAAAAAATCACATAGGGTCGACCCACGACGACAATGATCCTGTGAAAACCCTGCCGACTTCGAATCTCGCATAATTAGAACAGGCAGATAAATGGTCTTATGGGAGCATGACATTCCCGGTTTTTCGATTTTAAGCACCAGAAGAAAATAAATGAACAACAAAGTTGAACACTCACCTGTTTTTTGTCAAAAAATCGCGACCCCAGAGACAGAGCCACACATGGCCGGAAGCGCCCCAGAGGATTTAAGCGGCAGAGCCAATGGCTCTGTCTCTGTAGTTTCCGTACCGTGCTCGTGCCGCACGCTTTTTCTCTTCTATCAACCAAGGTATCGAGAAGTAAACTCGTCGAATAACCTCTTTACTTAGCCACACCCAGTCAGGTGAATAAAAACGGAATATACAAATGAGAAGAGTTTATTGTTTTAGAAACAGTAAACACAAAACTACGTCACTGTCAATTTTTGATTGTGGATTTATACAAACTGACATCTATAGACCTGACAATATGCAATTTCAAATGACTATGGGCATTCTGTTGAAAGTTTATTAAATTCAATATATATTAATGCAGGAGGATTTCGTCGCTTTTCAACAAAACCTCGTAACTGCAGCTTGTCCTAAGCTGCAGTTACGAGGTTTTTGTTGAAAAGCAGCCATTTGTGTTGACACGATTCTGCGGTACAGACGGGCAGACTGAGAAAGTCATTTATATGTATGACCACCTTCGGAGGCAAATGCCATCTCACATTAAAACCGACCGTACACGTTTATTTCTTGAATGCATTTATTCTTTTAAACTTTCATTTTAAGGTTGTTTGCTCATTTTGAGATTCGCGCGATGGTGGAATTTCAGTTCGACGTCGTGAACATTTGTAAATTTGTAACGTACCCTATCTTTTCGGACACGTTACGAGTTAGTAAAAATTCGGCATTTTCCACCCTTGATTGTTTTCGACGTCGCTCGAAAAATTCCTACGTCGCTTGAATCTCATTACGGTTGGACTCCCTTAAAGAATTGATAAGGATTTTTTACCTGCCAATGCCACCGTTTCTGTAGTGTAATGATGCACTGAAGATGTTTGTTAACAGAGACTTCGTCAAACAAAAACAAAGATGGCGCCGCTAATATCCCCGCTGTCAGCCATGCTGCATAGACCAGCGCTCTCATAGTGAACGCTGTAAATAAAGACGATCAGTGTTTCGACAAAACTTTATCGCCGTGTTTTCTTAAAGAACCTCGTAACTTCAAGGTATTGGAATAATTTTAAAGCTGCTAGAGACAAAATTAATGTTTCTGTACACAGTTGCCCGAGAATAGACAAAAAGAAGAAATATTTGAAAATCAGCATTTTGTTGTTTTTCTTCGAAAACATCACAACGAATTAATGGATGAATGGATGAATGAATGAATGAATGAATGTTCCCTATCTCAAATGTAGACATATAACTAAATGGGCTCATTTGAGTTAAAAGACAACCTACCCTGCCTGGTAAACTTCATTGGTCTAGCAATGGCATCAACTCTGTCAATACTGAGGGAGACGAGCATGAACGACGAGGCATAAATCACCAGCTCCTGTTAAACAAATAAATAATAATAATAATAATAAAAACCATATTGCATCTATAGTACGGTCACGATATTTCGGTAAATATCTACAAAATTTACATTTGTAAACAACACAATATGCAGCAAAGCGTATGTGAAGTCTATTGGGTTTTCGAGGACGATTGGGTGGCTTTAAAATTTGTAAACAACACAATATGTAACATATTGCGTATGAGAAGACTCTTGGGTTTTCGAGTACGATTTGGTTGCTATAAACAGAAAACATATCTTATTATGGATTACAACCCATCATTAGATGCAAAACTATTCGTGCATCTTCCGGTGTCATCCGTGACAACGGAAATTAACGAGCTACAACCCTTCAATTTCCGGGCACCATCCGTGGCAACGGAAATCGACGAGGGATTCCCTCGTCAATTTCCTTCGCAACGGAAGGCGCCCGGAAACGCACGAAGTGTTTTGTAGTTAATTATGGTTGCAATTTAGCAGTTTCTTTACGAGTCTAATCTCTTGTTTTTAGTGAATGCAACGCTATTTGTAGCATTTCAGACACTCAAAATTGCAGACTGTTTATTCCATCGATATATTTTACAAGAAATGGAAGAAATTCTGAGTTAAATGTTACTGTTTGATCAATACTCTAATAATGCCATTGAGTGTAATTAAAGCACTTTATTGCGCTGAGAAAGCCTATGTTTATTGTTGATCATAAACGTTTCCAAGAATTCAAGTGAAAATTAAAATAAAACCTGCTGAACCTAAGTGTTCGGATGGTATAAGGTTAAAAATATTTTACCGAATAATTTCTTGTTTCTCTCTTCTAAACGGAGTGTTCTTTATTCAATAACTAACACAACAGCTCATTTCGAGAGAAAGGTATTTTTAAACCATTATCACAATATGACGTCTTTTCTTGAAATTGGCAAGAGCTCAACAAAAGAATTGAAAAAGTCTAAAATTGTGTCGTTTGGTGATGGGTTGATGCTACAGTCACATAATTACTCTCTTAAGAACAGAGCACATTCTCTCTTCATTCCATTATGATAATAATGATGCTCTGTTCCCACGGGGTCATTTCACGTCTAATCTCGGGGCCTTGGCGGGATTTCGGTATCCAATCGTTGGCTTTACACAACAAAACAATTCAAAAAGCTGATACAAACTTTCATTGGCTGACGCTTCAAATTACCGGCTTCAGCCAAAAATAGAAGCGACGTAATGTAAACGTAATCAAACAAGATAAAACTGAATGATTTTGATTCGACAATTCAAATGTTATCGGCTACAGCCAAAAATAGAAGCGACGTTATGTATACGTAATGATCATGCAAGATAAAACTGAATGATTTTGATTCGATAATTCAAATGATGTGCTATAATTAGATTATGACGACCAAATAGGCTGTTGGTGTATCAAAAACGGCAGAGGTCATATTTGATGGTTAATCAATAGACCTCGGCTTTGGAGAGTATCACAGAATAGGCACTATATTGCATTTTTGCTAAAAATCCAATTTTCCCATTATGCAGCGTTGAATTATAACTAATATGCACATGTGTGACCATGTGACTAGGAACATCCTTTGACCCTTTCCCAAACAAGACCTGGTTTTGACGTCCTTAACAGAAAAGGCATTGGAAAACATTGACACAAAAGAAGAAACTGCTGATAACAAGCAGTTTCTCCCTTCGTCTCAATATTTTCTGTGTCATATTTTACACAAATTATGTCTTAATTATCATAATTTTTGTCGTCTCCTGAGCTTTCAAGTTGGATCAACCTAAAATCTTGTCGTTTGGGAAAGTTTTAAACATTCATCTAAAGGCATTCCATCCATTAGTAGATACCAAACACTTCATGCAACTTCGGGCGTCATCCGTGGCAACGGAAATGACGAGGGTATCCCTCGTCGATTTCCTTTGCCACGGATGACTCCCGACAATCGACGATGATTTTTTTAATTTCTAATACCAAGGATGGCGCCCGAAGTTGAACTAAGTGTTTGGTATCTAAATGATAGATGGAATAATTTAACTCATATACCTGTAAGAAGCGTATGAGTTTGCAGAGCACGTGCCCGCCATACCACTGCACAAGACATTTCTCAGCTATGTCTACAGTCACGTGGAAAAATCCGACAGCCAGATCTGAAACGAAACCTGGTCAATTAAGCCTTTCCCAAACAAGACCTGGTTTTGTAGCCCCTAACAGGAAAGGCTTGGGAAAACATTGAAACAAAAGAAGAAACTGCTGATAACCAGCAGTTTATCCTTTTGTCTCAATATTTTCTATGCCATATTTTGTACAAATTCTTATTCTAATACCTTCCATTTTGTCATTTGTGGCAGTTTTGAATTTGACCACCCTAAAATTTAAGCCTTTCCCAAACAGCAAAAAATTATGATCGTCAAATTCAACACTGCTCCAGATGACAATATTAATTTTCATTTTCAAATCATGAAAAAAAAACCCATTATTTTTTAAATATTTCTACTAAAATATAATTTATTTCATTACATGTACACATTTTTAGAAAACATGACCATACGTTTCCAAGCTATGATGTAGAAGTCATGGCAAAGTCATCTTCGAAAAAGCGGCATAAAAATCATTGAAATTCCAGGTTTTACCGTTTGGAAAACGGCATTAGATTTTTCTGTCCAATGTGACTTTTAAAATTGTTATTTGTTTATGTAAACATTAGACAAGCACTTTTAAAGATGTTTTGCATGATTATTTCTGGCATAATTATGTTCTCAATTTGGACGTTCGATCACAACAATAGGGAACGATTTTATCCAGTTAACGGTGACGTAATTTCGGACAAACAAATAATTTTTAGTGTGCGTTGTTATAAATTCTCGTAACTACGGCTTGATTCAAGCCGTAGTTACGAGATTTTATAACAACACCCACGATTTATCAAAACATAACAATAGCCGAATCTATTTTTTAGCACAAAGTAAATTGCCATTCTAGAGCATGTTCCTTTCAAATTCTTTCTCTTTCATCATGCCAAGAAAAGCGCATCAACTAGTACTGTGTAATGCCATCGGAGAAATAAGACGAAAAAGCTTCTCTTACAACCGATCGTACGTGCTTCTGCATGCGGTCTGCGTCTAAAGCGTACGCATAGTCGTGCGATGCACGCACGTGCAACGTACGCTTTTGGTGGACGTACATGTAACCACGACACAGACTGCACGTGGCAAAGAATTGGCCGAACAATTCTCTGCTACGACCATTCTACCTGCGTCTTTTAGAATGCTAGGAGCACGCAAGACATAAGTACTGAGCACGTGCGACAGAACTGCGTGTGACGCTGGGAAAATAATACAGAAATACCAAAAAGTTCACAAAGGAGGCGTTCTTTCCCCGAAAGAGATTCATACTCTTAACTTCTTTGAATGTACATGTTTTAAGCCTCTCTTACAACCCGTCGTGCGTTTTTATAAATCGTGCATCTTCGAAGATTCTTAAAACGTACGATTTATAAGGACGCGCGACGGGTTGTAAGAGAGGCGTAACCTGACGTTAAGAGCTGAAGTGTGGGGCCTTTTCTTTCTCTTTTATCGTTGTAGAAAAAACCTTTTTCTGTTATTAAAACAATTCAATATAAAAATTCACAATGAAGTTACCTGAAAAGGATTAACCCTTTCCAAAACAAGACCTGGTTTTGACGTCCCTAATAGAGAGATGTTTAAGAAAACATTGAGGCAAAAGAAGAAAGTGCTGAAAATCAGCACTTTCTCCTTTTGCCTCAATATTTTCTAAGCTATATTGTACCCCGTTGTCATCTTCTTTAACACCAATTTTATTGTCTAAAGAAGCTTTCAAGTTGAACTGCTGAAGAATTATGTGGTTTGGGAAAGGGTTAAGAGACTTTCATCTCATATGTGAAGGAATCACATCATAATTGCCACAGTCTCCTTTGTAAACTGACGCAGTTTGACGCTGGGCCATATATCAATGAATTACGTTACTATGACAACCATATTCTTATAAGTTTTTAAGATGTTTCACACAGAAAACGATCCATTTATGAATATTAAGTATAAATCTCGGGTTTTTAAGAAATATTTGACGACTAGTGAATGACTGTTTATTTAAAAATCATCTTCCTTATAATTTTTGTATTTCATTGATAAGGATGGGTCATTTTTCCTCTTTTGTTTAGGGTAGAATACCTGTAATGTGACCATTTAAAATAATACGATGTTTTAGATATCTCAAAAATTTTGAGATATCTAAAACATCGTATTTTTTCGAGCGTCGTCGTTACGTATCCGAACCTATTCAGGCACGGTCGTAAACATTCGGCGGTGGAGAATTCCACCGCCGAATGTTTTCGACGTCGCCCGAAGAATGCCGAGGTCACGCGAATCTCATTAGGGGTGACTTCCTTAAGCCAAACCTAGACTCACCCATTGTCGAGATAAGCGTCATCCGAGGTCAGATATAAATTTGAAACTTCATGATTTGGAAACGTGTCGTTTAGTAAAAGGATAAATTGTCATAAATGGAAAGATTACTTTTCAGAGAAATTAAATGCAAAAACTCGAAAATTGCTTTCTTGCTTGCAGAAGTGCCCCTGGCTGTTTAATGTCTAAATGTTTCTTCTTTTAGATCTGATTCTTTTCAATCAAGTCGTATTCTAATAGAGAAAGGGACAGAGAAAATTCAGACACAGGAACTTCTGGAAACCAACCTTTTTTCATCTTCTTTCAAAACATTCGAACCTTTCAAATTTATACTTTTGATAATAGATTTTCTGCAATACCTTTTAATTCAGAATATTGTACAATTGTACAATTTAGGAAATGGTTAAAGCTTATGGCTTCCATGCTTTGCATTTTGTTAATGCCTAATTGTACATTACAAAATCGTCATTTTTTGTCGAAAATGATTAATTTTTCTGTAACTAGACATGACACGTAATTTTCCATGTTTTTGTTCCCTCTAAATGCATTAGTTCAGTTAACCCTTTCCCAAATGGAAAGGATTTATACTTTCTCAGCTTTCAATACGTTGCAGGCGTCAGAATAAATAAATGGTGTCAAAGGTAGTTTTAAAAATATCTCAGAAAATACAGGGATATAATAAGAAATTCCTGAATATCAGCAATTTGCCCTTAGCCTACACTGACCGCTTTCTACTCTTTTGTTGTTACAAAAACTTGAGTCAAACTTATTGAAATGTCTCTTAAATGGTCGTTTTGTTTTAAACAAAATGTAATGCCATCAAGAATGTATTCCACTACTAATTAAATTCATGCGACTTCATGTATTTATTATCGTGCGACCTCGTTAACATCATCTTGGCTAGCCAAGGTTGAACCCACCTACGTTTGTACATTGTATTCACCCTTGGCGGATTTAGTCCGATTTTCTTGAAATCGCGAAGCGCCGCCTAGCGGTTGTTCTGCTGGTTGTTTACGCCCATTATTGATGACGTCATTAACGCGCGTTGTCTTTCGCGATGCGAATTATGTAATAGTTAGCTGCTTTTTTGGTCGAATTGTCGAAAGTATAATAATTCGTCGAATAAAGTTATGGAATTCCTGTCTATTGCAGTGAAATTCTTAGGAAAAATCGCACATCTTCGCGTTTTTGAGTTGCAAATGCAATGCTTTTTCCCGCCCGTTGTCATGATTTTGGTTACTCATAACAAATGTATCAGTCGACAATCTGATTGGTTCCAGCAAGACCTCGCTGGAACCAATGAAAACGCTTTCCAGGAGACCAAGAAAATCGGACTAAATACGCCAAGGGTGAATACAGAAACGGCGTTAGTCGTAGATGTCACACTTGGCTTGCGAAGATGCGTTAACATTCGTTACCTATCCGGAACTTTTCAGGTGACGTTGTTATCATTCCGACCTCTTGTAAATCTCATCAGGGGTTATCTACCTTAAAAATATAGCTGGGATGGCTTAATTCATAATGAAAAAATTCATTCTAGTTTTCTTGCCGGTCTCCGAAAGTCCCACCAAAAGCAACAAAGCTTTTGAAAACATAGAGACAAAAAGAAGAAAATGCTGGTTCTCAGCATTTTCTTCTTTTATCTCTATGTTTTCAAAACTCGTACCGATGGAAACCATGATTTATATTGTATATTATGTAACAAAAGCTTGAAAAAAATTTACCTGCGATTGCTAAATTCATGATGAAGAAATTCATCCTTGTTTTCTTGCCGGTTTCGGAAAGTCCCACCGCCAACAGCACACAGCTGTTACCAAGTACGATAAAAACAAACATCAGTATCACGACGATCAGCTGTGGAATCTGTAACGAGATATCAGGAATCTCTTTATCTCGAGTTTGGTAATCTCGAATAATATAGAGAAAGATATAGAGACAGGATTATCTTTTTCTCGAATTTGGTTATCTCGAATGATAAAGAGAATAATATAGAGATTGGTATATCTCTTATACATGTAATTGCATAACTTAAAAATAGAAAGAAACGTATACAACAAAAATTAGTATCACGACGACCAGTTGGGAAATCTATAATGACATAACAGAAATCTTTTTATCTCGATTTGTTTATCTTGAATAATTTAGAGATTTGCATATCTAGCACGACAGCATGTCGTCTATGCTATTGCAAAACCTCGTAACTACAGCTTTAATCAAGGTGGTGCAATAGCACCGACGATATCTCATAGTTCAAAGTATGGTTAAAACAAAAATCACATTAACCACTATATCAGCTGCGGAAGCCTAAACGAAACGAAAGAAAATGGTTGTTATGGATCTCAAATCTGGCTTTCTGATATTAATATTATTTGTCTATCTCGTATAACTGCATATCGCTGCATTTCAACAAAAATCTCCTATCTGCAGCTTAAGACAAGCTGCAGATACAAGATTTTTTGTTGAAAAGCGATAAAATCTCAAAGTACTAAGGATCATAAAATCGAGTAACATAATTACGCTGAACAGCTCGATTTTTGTTATTCTGATGCATTTTAAACGCTATCGGTTTTTTAAAGTTGGACGGAAATGACAAATTTTATTAGTCTAAACTGCTATGAACGACAATTAGTTTAATTTTAACCAAAAGTATACATTTATGTTCCTCGTAAACAACGCAATATTTTTCAGAATTCTCATGAGAAAATATGCTCTTTCAGGTGAAAATAAAAGTAATATTGATGAATTTCTTTTATGAAATGCCTCTTTAAAGTACATTTTGAATATGATAAGTTTAAAATTATTTTAGAAATGGATACCTACAAAAACGAAAGTCTGTGTCGTAAATTGGGAACCTCGAATAACTTTTTTCAACCAAAAGTACATTCTAATAATATACTAGAATTTCAAAGATCGTTTCTGTCATTTGTAATTTGGTTATCTAATCAGATACTATAGGGGTTGGGATAGGAGGTAGTAGCAATTGCCAATATAAAGCTTAATAGATAAATAATTGATGGGAAAAGAAACAAAGGAAATAAAGAAATGATTTCATTGACCGTTTCCAAATGTTATAGTAAGCAGCCATTTGACGTCTGCAACACCTTTCAAAATCGAACATTTCAAAATTTGATTCTGGTAAAGGGTTAAGAAACTAAAGAAAACCTTCCCTTCAAATCACGAATGTGCTGAATAAATTGGTAATGGACAAAGACAGAAGCAGACCAAGAAAATTAATTAGACAATTAAGACAAAAACATCTATAGCAAGGATGGTACTTTTCATTTAATTACAGTTGACAAAACACGAAAAAATCTCAGTATGAGAATTTTCTCTTCTCGTTTGTCTACATTCCTCAATTACTAATTCGTTTTAGTGGAAATATAGACCTACCATTCGAAATAGCTGGAATATTTAAAATGGTCATATTGTCAGAATCTTTATCCCTTTCCCGAACAACTTTGGATGGTCCAATTTTGAAAATGGAACATAAGTCACATAATAATGATAATACTACTAACATTTTTGCTATTACTATATTGTGTTAGAATTAGTATAATTATGCTGACATAGAAACCAGTCTGGGAAAAAGAGAAAATACGGAGTGCCAGATATCACTGACCCAAAGAAGGAATTTTTTGGGAAATCGTTGAAGTCACAGCTTAACATTTTATAATTGTTCTTTCCGAATGGCTAATTAAGTAGTTCGCCCCTAATGAGATTCACGCGACGTCGGAATTATTCGGGCGACATTTGTTATGTATCCGAACTTATTCGGGTGATGTCGAAAACATTCGGCGGTGGAAAGTTCTACAGCCGAATGTTTTCGACGTCGCCCGAATAATTCCGACGTCGCACGAATCTCGTTAGGGGTAGACTACCTTAAGTCCAAAGAAATCCCACGGAGACGACAAAGTACACATACATGTCAATATAAAAAGAAATAACGTTTTGTAAGCTACAGAAAAAAATCAAGAATAGCTTCTATTCAATACTTTTCGTTCTTTCGCTCAAATGTTTTAAAGCGTTTTGTTAAGAGGTCCGTGAAGTTGGCAGCCCAGCAGCCTAGCAGCCTAGCAGAGTGAAGTTGGCAGCCTAACAGCCTAGCAGCCTAGCAGCCTAAAAAATTTTTTCGCAAAATTCTTGACATCTGACACTAGCAATATACACGAGATATAAGTTTTACCCAAAAAACTGAATTTCGAGTGAAAATAGCATAGTTCCGGATATCTCGAATTTTTCAACTTTTCCGACAAAAATGTCTCAAAACTTGTCATTAATACATAAATACGGTCCTTACAAAGATAGTAATTCAAAACTTAGAAAAAACACGGAATTTTTCATTTTACGAAGCTAAGTTGTTAGACTGCTGGAAATGTGAAGTTGGCAGCCTAGCAGCCTAGCAGCCTAGCAGCCTAAAATTTTTTTTCGCAAAATTCTTGACATCTGACACTAGAAATATAGACGAGATATAAGTTTTACCCAAAAAACTGAATTTCGAGTGAAAATAGAATAGTTCCGGATATCTCGAATTTTTCAACTTTTCCGACAAAAATGTCTCAAAACTTGTCATTAATACATAAATGCGGTCCTTACAAAGATAGTAATTCAAAACTTAGAAAAAAACACGGAATTTTTCATTTTACGAAGCTAAGTTGTTAGACTGCTGGAAATGTGAAGTTGGCAGCCTAGCAGCCTAGCAGCCTAGCAGCCTAAAATTTTTTTTCGCAAAATTCTTGATATCTGACACTAGCAATATACACAAGATATAAGTTTTACCCAAAAAACTGAATTTCGAGTGAAAATAGCATAGTTCCGGATATCTCGAATTTTTCAACTTTTCCGACAAAAATGTCTCAAAACTTGTCATTAATACATAAATGCGGTCCTTACAAAGATAGTTATTCAAAACTTAGAAAAAACACGGAATTTTTCATTTTACGAAGCTAAGTTGTTAGACTGCTGGAAATGTGAAGTTGGCAGCCTAGCAGCCTAGCAGCCTAGCAGCCTAAAATTTTTTTTCGCAAAATTCTTGATATCTGACACTAGCAATATACACAAGATATAAGTTTTACCCAAAAAACTCAATTTCAAGTGAAAATAGAATAGTTCCGGATATCTCGAATTTTTCAACTTTTCCGACAAAAATGTCTCAAAACTTGTCATTAATACATAAATGCGGTCCTTACAAAGATAATAATTCAAAACTTAGAAAAAAACACGGAATTTTTCATTTTACGAAGCTAAGTTGTTAGACTGCTGGAAATGTGAAGTTGGCAGCCTAGCAGCCTAGCAGCCTAGCAGCCTAAAAATTTTTTTTGCAAAATTCTTGACATCTGACACTAAAAATATAGACGAGATATAAGTTTTACCCAAAAAACTGAATTTCGAGTGAAAATAGAATAGTTCCGGATATCTCGAATTTTTCAACTTTTCCGACAAAAATGTCCCAAAACTTGTCATTAATACATAAATGCGGTCCTTACAAAGATAGTAATTCAAAACTTAGAAAAAACATGGAATTTTTCATTTTACGAAGCTAAGTTGTTAGACTGCTGGAAATGTGAAGTTGGCAGCCTAGCAGCCTAGCAGCCTAGCAGCCTAAAATTTTTTTTCGCAAAATTCTTGATATCTGACACTAGCAATATACACAAGATATAAGTTTTACCCAAAAAACTGAATTTCGAGTGAAAATAGAATAGTTCCGGATATCTCGAATTTTTCAACTTTTCCGACAAAAATGTCTCAAAACTTGTCATTAATACATAAATGCGGTCCTTACAAAGATAGTAATTCAAAACTTAGAAAAAAACACGGAATTTTTCATTTTACGAAGCTAAGTTGTTAGACTGCTGGAAATGTGAAGTTGGCAGCCTAGCAGCCTAGCAGCCTAGCAGCCTAGCAGCCTAAAATGTTTTTTCGCAAAATTCTTGATATCTGACACTAGCAATATACACAAGATATAAGTTTTACCCAAAAAACTGAATTTCGAGTGAAAATAGCATAGTTCCGGATATCTCGAATTTTTCAACTTTTCCGACAAAAATGTCTCAAAACTTGTCATTAATACATAAATGCGGTCCTTACAAAGATAGTAATTCAAAACTTAGAAAAAAAAACACGGAATTTTTCATTTTACGAAGCTAAGTTGTTAGACTGCTGGAAATGTGAAGTTGGCAGCCTAGCAGCCTAGCAGCCTAGCAGCCTAAAATTTTTTTTCGCAAAATTCTTGATATCTGACACTAGCAATATACACAAGATATAAGTTTTACCCAAAAAACTGAATTTCGAGTGAAAATAGCATAGTTCCGGATATCTCGAATTTTTCAACTTTTCCGACAAAAATGTCTCAAAACTTGTCATTAATACATAAATGCGGTCCTTACAAAGATAGTAATTCAAAACTTAGAAAAAACACGGAATTTTTCATTTTACGAAGCTAAGTTGTTAGACTGCTGGAAATGTGAAGTTGGCAGCCTAGCAGCCTAGCAGCCTAGCAGCCTAAAATTTTTTTTCGCAAAATTCTTGATATCTGACACTAGCAATATACACAAGATATAAGTTTTACCCAAAAAACTCAATTTCAAGTGAAAATAGAATAGTTCCGGATATCTCGAATTTTTCAACTTTTCCGACAAAAATGTCTCAAAACTTGTCATTAATACATAAATGCGGTCCTTACAAAGATAATAATTCAAAACTTAGAAAAAAACACGGAATTTTTCATTTTACGAAGCTAAGTTGTTAGACTGCTGGAAATGTGAAGTTGGCAGCCTAGCAGCCTAGCAGCCTAGCAGCCTAGCAGCCTAAAAATTTTTTTCGCAAAATTCTTGATATCTGACACTAGCAATATACACAAGATATAAGTTTTACCCAAAAAACTGAATTTCGAGTGAAAATAGAATAGTTCCGGATATCTCGAATTTTTCAACTTTTCCGACAAAAATGTCTCAAAACTTGTCATTAATACATAAATGCGGTCCTTACAAAGATAGTAATTCAAAACTTAGAAAAAACACGGAATTTTTCATTTTACGAAGCTAAGTTGTTAGACTGCTGGAAATGTGAAGTTGGCAGCCTAGCAGCCTAGCAGCCTAAAAAAATTTTTCGCAAAATTCTTGATATCTGACACTAGCAATATACACAAGATATAAGTTTTACCCAAAAAACTGAATTTCGAGTGAAAATAGAATAGTTCCGGATATCTCGAATTTTTCAACTTTTCCGACAAAAATGTCTCAAAACTTGTCATTAATACATAAATGCGGTTCTTACAAAGATAGTAATTCAAAACTTAGAAAAACACGGAATTTTTCAATTTTCGAAGCTAAGTTGTTAGACTGCTGGAAATGTGAAGTTGGCAGCCTAAAAAATTTTTTCGCAAAATTCTTGATATCTGACACTAGCAATATACACGAGATATAAGTTTTACCCAAAAAACTGAATTTCGAGCGAAAGTAGATTTCTTACTGATATTTTGAATTCTTAATATTTTCCAACAGTAATGTCCCGAACTTTTCTCTCTGCACATCAATTCGGTCCTTACAAAGATGAGAACTTTAATTTAGAAAAACACAGTATTTGTCCTATGTTACTAGGTTGCTGTAAATATGAAATTGGCAGCCTAGCTCCCTTAATTATTTCTCAAAATTATTGATATCTGACACTTGTCACTAGCATTATACACGAGAAATTTGTTTTAGTGCTGAAAATCTGATTTCAAGTGATATAACTCACTGGAGGTGAACTCGGCCAAAGCGAGGGACGTTTTTTTCGCGATCAATGCATTCCGTCTGTGTTGTTATAAAATATCGTAACCACGGCTTTATCGAAGCCGTAGTTACGAGATTTTTTAACAACACCGACAGTTTGTCAATACAAAACGGTAAACCCGGCCCCGGTTTCTCGAAAAAACTAAGAACTCATGCTCAAATCTGAGCACCGTGCTCAAATCGCACGAGATCCACGTGAACTTCAATCGAATACCCTTCAACGTTGGAGAGTATTCCTTTGAAGTTGAGCATGTTCTCATGAGTTTATACTTAAGTTTTTTCGAGAAACCGGGGCCCGGTCTGTTTTACATTTAAACGCAAAATGTCTATGCCTTGTTGTAGCGAATATTGTTTTAGTTCACCACCAGTGTAACTGCGATATACATTTGGTAGGAATATCTCGATTTCTTCAACCTTTCATTTGAAAATAGGCTGATATAGGCTTTCTTCATTTTTTTCTTACCTGGTTTGCATTAATTGCTAAAATCCACATTGACAAAAGAAGAAAAAAATCGTTTCCAGCCCATGTAATGACTTCGTGAAAACAAATACTTCTAAGAATTTGAATATATTGTAATTATCTCCATTATTATATGATATATTTATTAATATCATTGTTACTATTATTCCGAAATTATAATTAATGTGTTTATTGACAATATCATTAGAATATAAAAACAAATAGTGTGGGATATTATTCGTGGTTCTATATCATGGCTATGGTCATATATGGGCTATTTTCCTTGTGTCCAGTTGGCTTTTGTCCCAGTGGTCTTTTGTCCTGCACTCACCGGCTACACCTTTATTTGATAGGTATCAAAAAAATCTAAATATAGGCATTACATTACAATCATCATTCAAAAATGATACTATTACAGGTCACGCCTACTAAGAGCGTCTAAAGCGTTATTAAAATGATATATTTCAACTATTGTTCCCCAAATTGTATGCTGTGGGGATCATTGTGGGTACTCATCCTTGAGTACTTATTAAAATTATCTCATTGCGATTTTTCGAATGATTACCTACAGCATAGGGATGCAAGCGTATAAATAGAATAGAATGACTTTACCCCTCTTGTCTGTTGCTCTGAATATAGAATATAGAATAATTCCGTCAACTGCAAAGCTTCTTCGTGTTGAGGTGTTGGGTTTGGGGTACGGACAAAAGCCCACTGGATAAAAACCCACTGAATATAAGCTCGTTGGACAAAAGCCCACTCCTTATTATGACCATTGGAATAATACATTTGATGGAAAAATGCCATTTTTCTTCGTAATTCCTTTATTTTGATAACATTTATACTTTGTTTTGCTTACTTTTATTCATTTTATAAACTTTATTCATTTAATTATAGCATATTGATTCAAAATGCAAAGCCAATTTTATTATACTCCATTGATTTACAATTAATTTATTTCTTTGGTATAATACATCAAGGTGTCTATGAATTAGTTTAAGAATAAATAATGTACATAAAAACAATCAAAACATTAATCATAATTAAAACAAACCTAATATATTAATATACTTATGGAAAAAAGTAAGTGTACATGCTTATTTTCTTATTCAATGTAAATGTACGACCTATTGAGAAGAAACATCCCTCGGAATTGTCCATAAGAGACACTTGTTAACGAAATGTCAAATGCCACCAACTGCACATGCACGGACGTTCGACGTTAACGTCCTTTTCGTTTGAGTGTTTTGTCGCACTACGTTATTCCTAAGTGAGGTTGAAATTTGTTTTTATAGCGAAACTGTTGCTGACTTGCTTTTTGTTCAGAAAAACATGTAAATTTGTTTAATTGAACAGAAAACAACGCCATACGTTTGTCCAAAGATGCACATTAATGCATACTTTAGACAGTAGGCCCCTTATGCCAAAGCAATAGGTCGCCAAGCGTTTTGGTTTGAAAAGAAACATAATATAAACACTTTTGAGACAATTTCAACAATTAAGAAACACACGCAACTTGCCACATTCGATACGTCGACGCTTGACGTCAATCCGACAAGTCAAGCATAATCGGAACAACCACCAGTGAAATCGATTGTTGTCGGTAAAAGTTACTGCAAAGTTGATTCCAGAGTTGAGTTCTGTGAGCAGAAGGCCTGTTAGAGATCAGTTAATGGAGCGCTACGTCCGTCTTTCACGTACTCCGATACGTCTAGTCCTGCTACCACGCCGTCGATGACATCGTTTACAGTGGCTTAAACAACATAAGGTCGATTTGAACAAGTTATTGCTGATTGACGCGCCTTGAATACATCTGTACAGTCCGATGGTCGAGCTCGCATTCATAAACGCGTTGGGGAACGTCATGTGGATTCATGCTTTAGTCAACGTCAGCGCTTGACTAGTTGTTTAAGGAGTGTTTTTTGTCCAGTGGGCTTTTGTCCAGTCGGCTTATGTCTTGTGGGCTTTTGTCCCAGAGGCTTTTGTCCTACACTCGTCACGTTTTTATCACAGTCGTGTGTACATATCATGGAAGAAGCATAACGTCCCTATAAATGCAAAACCTCGTATCTCGTTTTTGGAAAATTCTAAATGAGTAGGGAAAAGGTGTAATAACTTTTCCCAAAATAAAATGTTTTACTTGAAATTTGGACAAATAGTTCACAAATAATGTGTCATACTAATCAGTAAAAATATCTCACAACCTGCAAGAATTGTCTTAAATGGACACACAATATTTCACTTTTAAAATCGCAAGAATCGACATACCATGTTTTGCATTTACACCGACGATAATTCCTACTTGGTTGACAAAGTACTTAAAAAACAAACAAGAGGGCCAAGATGGCCCTGTATCGCTCCACTGGCTTTTAGACAATTAGACTACAAACTTCTTCAAGGAATACAATAGAGGTCTATCCAAAGAAGATTCATGCTACGCCAGAATGAAATCCAATTAGTAATTAAGGAGCAGAAATGTTTTTAAAATTTTGTTAAAATTACACTGTTTCATATAGCGAAAAATAAGCCTAGCCCACAGCGGCCAGGCTTTTCATCCGATCGTGAAGGAATTTGGGAGAGATTCATGCAAGGAAGATTCCTGTGAAGTTTGGTTGAAATTGGTCCTGTAGTTTTGGAGAAGAAGATTGTTAAACAATTATTCGAAAATTCAATTTAATTAAATTTATTAAAATTTAAGTTCTACACGGATTTTTTTTAAGGAATTTAAAGGAGATTCGTGCCAGAAAGATTCATGTGAAGTTTGGTTAAAATTAGTCCAATAGTTTTGGAAAAGAAGATTTTTCAAAAAATTAATCTAATTTCATTAATCAAAATTTAAGTTTTACACAGAATTAATTTTTTTTGGAGGAATTAAGAAGAGATTCGTGCAAGGAACATTTCTGTAAAGTTTGGTTGAAATTGGTCCAGTAGTTTTGGAGAAGAATTTTTAAAGATTTTTCGAAAATTTAAATCAATTAAATTAATCAAAATTCAAGTTCTTCACGGATTTTATTCTTTTGAAGGAATTTGGTAGAGATTCATACAAGGAAGATTTCTGTAAAGTTTGGTTGAAATTGGTCCGGTAATTTTTGAGAAGAAGAATTTTTTAAAGATTTTTTTGAAAATTTAATTCAATTTAATTAATTAAAATTTAAGTTCTGCGCGGATTTTAATCTTTTGAAGGAATTTGGTAGAGATTCATGCAAGGAAGATTTCTGTGAAGTTTGGTTGACAATGGTCCAGTAGTTTTGGAGAAGAAGAATTTTTAAAGATTTTTTTCTAAAATTTAAATCAATTAAATTAATTAAAATTCAAGTTCTGCACGGATTTTATTCTTTTGAAGGAATTTGGTAGAGATTCATGCAAGGACGATTTCTGTGAAGTTTGGTTGAAATTGGTCAAGTAGTTTGGGAGAAGAAAAATTTTTAAAGATTTTTCAAAAATTAATTCAATTAAATTAATTAAAATTCAAGTACTGCACAGATTTTATTCTTTTGAAGGAATTTGGTAGAGATTCATGCAAGGATGATTCGTGTGAAGTTTGGTTGAAATTGGTTTAGTAGTTTTGGAGAAGAAGATGTTTGAAAATTGTTTACGCACGGACGGACGGACGGACGGACGCACGCACGCACGCACGACGGACACATGGCCATGACATAAGCCCCGCTGGCCTTCGGCCAGTGGAGCTAAAAACGGCATATTATTTTTGTATGTCATTTCCTCCGTTGATTGTCGGAGCAACCGGGCAATTCTCTCCGATATACGGAAACCGTGGGTCGAAAACCGTCTGCCCCGCAACCAATCCGCATCTTAAAGTGACATTTCACATTTATTTCATTTTTTAAAAGTATGTCTTGATGCAAAGATTGTTTATTCAAATGCGTAGAAACGCTATCAGTTTTTTGAGGTTGTTATCTATAAGCGAAAAATACGCTTTCAAAGTTGAGACAGAAATGACAAATTCTATATAAATCTTAACTGTTGTCCACAACAATTTGTTTAATTTTAGCACAAAAATGTATATTTCTCGTAAACGGTTCAATATTTTGGCTTGAAATTTTCAGAATTTTCATAAGAAAACATACATACTCTTTCAGATGGAATAAAAGTAAAATTTATGTAAAAATAATCGTGAAATGTCACTTTAATGGTTGAACGAATTTCTATTAACTCAATCAAGAGTGTTTTTTAAGTTCCTTACAAGTAAAGCATTTGTGAGAACATTGAGAGTAAAGAAAAAAATGCTGATGTTCATCATTTTTCCATTTTGTCAGTATGTTACAAACGTCCCTTTGTCGCCTGCAGCAGCTTTTCAAATGGGAATTGTATACATTTGTGATGTTTGAACAGGCGCTAAACTAACTGTAAAGGTGGGTTCACATTGACGAATTTTCCTTACGAATTCTTACGAATTGGACATTCGTAGGCCATTCGTGAACATTCTTAAACAATACGTTAGCATCCGTAAATAGCTCGTAAGAATGAAATGCCTTTTTTATCAATGTCAGCTACTGAATGATGATATAGAGATAATATCTTATTGTCTACAACCAAAAAAAAAAAAAATAAAAAAAAATAAATGGCATTGTAAAAAAATCGTGCATTCTCATAGATTTCGTTTTCAGTGGTCCATTCGGAACGGCATACGTAAGTATTCGTAAACAATACTTAAACATTCGTAAATAACTCGCAATAAATCGGCGACTATCGCAATGATTCGTGTTCATACGGGGAAGTTTTTTGGCATGTGCAAAATGTTCTCACGCATGTCCACGGATTGAATATCCCGTTATTCATTCGTAAATGACTCTAAGTAAATCACTCGCATATCATCCGTGTGTGATTCACGAATATATACGATAACTTTACGAATATAAACGAGCCGGGATGTTTAAAAAACGCACTCATGGTATGAGATTCCGGGAATGGTACTAAAAACAGACCAGACTCCGCAAAAGGCCTGATTAGGGTTATGTTTGATGGAGAAGCTGAAAAAGGGCAATGTGAGTCCTGGTAAGACCTTGTGTATATGCAGAGTCTTATGATGATAGACAGCCTAGATTATAACAAATATGAACGTCATCGTTTGTTATATGTTTTGTTTATGTGTGAATAGTTCGTGTATCATTTTGTACATGATGTGAACAATAAAAATATTTGATTTGATTTGATTGAGTATGCCAAAATTGTTGACAAATAAAATTAATAATGATAGATGAAACACTATTTAATGTTTTGCTAAACGTCAAATGATTTCTAATTGAATTTGCAAAATATGAGGACTAAGAGCCCATTTTTTCAATGCGTTTATCTGCACTGGGGTCATTTTTTTTTTATCCCAGCTCAAAATTGACGATAAGTCCTTCAAACGTTGTTCGATGTTCAAGACAATTTGACTTATTATCGACGAATATGAGATAGAAAAGTAAAAAAGTAGACGCGCATCGGAGAACAACTTTGAATATAGCAAGCATAGATATATTTCTGGGGTTATAAAGGACCCCCAAAATGCATGAGAGTTAATACGGTAGAAACATTTAGGATTTCTTTCCCAAACGGCAAGATTTATTATTGTTATAATTTGAAAGGAGTTACAGACGACACAATTAATTGATGTAAGAAGTGGAAACTTTGTATGTTATTGAATAGAAAATTCTGAGTGAACAGAAAGAATTGCATTACTGATTATTAAGCAATTTATTCTTTGTTCATAATATTTTCCAAAACCATGGGACGTCAAAACTAGATTTTGTCTGGGAAAGGGTTAATTGTTTTGAAGAAATTGTTGGTACAAACCAAGCTTGTTTCGTTCGTAAGACATGTTGTCTTGTCGAATGTCAGATTTTCAATAACGAGGTTGTCTTTCTTACAACAACAACAACAACAACAACAACAACAACAACAACAACAACAACAACAACAACAACATAATAATATTAATAATAATAATAATAATAATAATAATAATAATAATAATAATAATAATAATAATAATAATAATAATAATAATAATAATAATAATAATAATAATAATAATAATAATAATAATAATAATAATAACAATAATAATAATAATAATAATAATAATAATAATAATAATAACAAAGGACTCGCAAATATTCGTAACTATAATACGTTCAAAGTTAAACGAGAATAGTTTACGGTTGTTTTGGTTTATTTTTAGGTAGAACTACTACCTTCACCTACGTAAAATTAAAGCAAGACAACCGTATCTATTCTCGTTTAATTGTGAATCTATTAAAAGTCTGTAATACTCCTATTGATTCGTAAATAATCCGTAACTAGTCCGTAAACTAGTCGTAGAAATACGTAAACCGTCCGTTAAATTCGCTCAAATCGTAACAATACGTGTGCCTTTCGGCAATGTCATTACGAATGTCCAATTCGTAAGGAATCGTAAGAAAATTCGTCAATGTGAACCGACCTTAGACGTTAATAGCCATCAGCAGATAATGGGGTGCCAGAAGTGACTATGAACAATCACCAATATCTTGCATACGTACCATACTTGAGCTCTATTATACAAGAATTCTAATCAGATAAGCATCCGTTTATTATTTCGTTTGCTTTATATCATTTCGAATGTTTATTGTAGACATTCTTCAAGTTATGCAGATAAGCCGAACACAATATATTTGGTCATTTGAAATGAGGATTTTAATCCACAAAGTAGGTCTGCAGACTAATTTTTTGTAGGATCTAAATGTTCTTTTTTGTAGCGCACAACGTGTTTAACGCTTTGGCTACGGCGCCGTAAAATGTTCCAGATTTACTAACTTTAATCTTTTCTATTCACGCTTCTTATCTTGTGGGAAATTCATAACAAGTATTTCCATTTCTTATTTCATCTTAGAACATCTTGATATAAGGTTTTGAAAACTCTGCGTTTTTAAATGTACTAAGTATATGTAAAACTTAAGGTTTACAGAACTTGAAAAAAATCACCACTTTCTAGCCATACGAAATGCACCAAATTATACACGCTTGTGAATACACTTCACATAAGTTGGTTCACCGTGCCGGATTTCAAAAATAACTGTTCTCATCTTTGTAAGGACCGCATTTATGTATTAATGACAAGTTTTGAAACATTTTTGTAGGAAAAGTTGAAAAATTCGAGATATCCGGAACTATTCTATTTTCACTCGAAATTCAGTTTTTTGGGTAAAACTTATATCTCGTCTATATTGCTAGTGTCAGATATCAAGAATTTTGCGAAAAAAAATTTTAGGCTGCTAGGCTGCTAGGCTGCCAACTTCACATTTCCAGCAGTCTAACAACTTAGCTTCGTAAAATGAAAAATTCCGTGTTTTTTCTAAGTTTTGAATTACTATCTTTGTAAGGACGGCATTGATGTATTAATGAGAAGTTTTGGGACATTTTTGTCGGAAAAGTTGAAAAATTCGAGATACCCGGAACTATTCTATTTTCACTCGAAATTCAGTTTTTTGGGTAAAACTTATATCTCGTCTATATTTCTAGTGTCAGATGTCAAGAATTTTGCGAAAAAAAAATTTTAGGCTGCTAGGCTGCTAGGCTGCCAACTTCACATTTCCAGCAGTCTAACAACTTAGCTTCGTAAAATGAAAAATTCCGTGTTTTTTTCTAAGTTTTGAATTACTATCTTTGTTAGGACCGCATTTATGTATTAATGACAAGTTTTGAGACATTTTTGTCGGAAAAGTTGAAAAATTCGAGATATCCGGAACTATTCTATTTTCACTCGAAATTGAGTTTTTTGGGTAAAACTTATATCTTGTGTATATTGCTAGTGTCAGATATCAAGAATTTTGCGAAAAAATTTTTTAGGCTGTTAGGCTGCTAGGCTGCTAGGCTGCCAACTTCACATTTCCAGCAGTCTAACAACTTAGCTTCGTAAAATGAAAAATTCCGTGTTTTTTCTAAGTTTTGAATTACTATCTTTGTAAGGACCGCATTTATGTATTAATGACAAGTTTTGAGACATTTTTGTCGGAAAAGTTGAAAAATTCGAGATATCCGGAACTATGCTATTTTCACTCGAAATTCAGTTTTTTGGGTAAAACTTATATCTTGTGTATATTGCTAGTGTCAGATATCAAGAATTTTGCGAAAAAAAATTTTAGGCTGCTAGGCTGCTAGGCTGCTAGGCTGCCAACTTCACATTTCCAGCAGTCTAACAACTTAGCTTCGTAAAATGAAAAATTCCGTGTTTTTTTCTAAGTTTTGAATTACTATCTTTGTAAGGACCGCATTTATGTATTAATGACAAGTTTTGAGACATTTTTGTCGGAAAAGTTGAAAAAAATCGAGATATCCGGAACTATTCTATTTTCACTCGAAATTCAGTTTTTTGGGTAAAACTTATATCTCGTCTATATTTCTAGTGTCAGATGTCAAGAATTTTGCGAAAAATTTTTTAGGCTGCTAGGCTGCTAGGCTGCTAGGCTGCCAACTTCACATTTCCAGCAGTCTAACAACTTAGCTTCGTAAAATGAGAAATTCCGTGTTTTTTCTAAGTTTTGAATTACTATCTTTGTAAGGACCGCATTTATGTATTAATGACAAGTTTTGAGACATTTTTGTCGAAAAAGTTGAAAAAATCGAGATATCCGGAACTATTCTATTTTCACTCGAAATTCAGTTTTTTGGGTAAAACTTATATCTTGTGTATATTGCTAGTGTCAGATATCAAGAATTTTGCGAAAAAAAATTTTAGGCTGCTAGGCTGCTAGGCTGCCAACTTCACATTTCCAGCAGTCTAACAACTTAGCTTCGTAAAATGAAAAATTCCGTGTTTTTTCTAAGTTTTGAATTACTATCTTTGTAAGGACCGCATTTATGTATTAATGACAAGTTTTGAGACATTTTTGTCAGAAAAGTTGAAAAATTCGAGACATCCGAAACTATGCTATTTTCACTCGAAATTCAGTTTTTTGGGTAAAACTTATATCTTGTGTATATTGCTAGTGTCAGATATCAAGAATTTTGCGAAAAAAATTTTTAGGCTGCTAGGCTGCTAGGCTGCTAGGCTGCCAACTTCACATTTCCAGCAGTCTAACAACTTAGCTTCGTAAAATGAAAAATTCCGTGTTTTTTCTAAGTTTTGAATTACTATCTTTGTAAGGACCGCATTTATGTATTAATGACAAGTTTTGAGACATTTTTGTCGGAAAAGTTGAAAAATTCGAGATATCCGGAACTATTCTATTTTCACTCGAAATTCAGTTTTTTTGGTAAAACTTATATCTCGTCTATATTTCTAGTGTGAGATGTCAAGAATTTTGCGAAAAAAAATTTTAGGCTGCTAGGCTGCTAGGCTGCTAGGCTGCCAACTTCACATTTCCAGCAGTCTAACAACTTAGCTTCGTAAAATGAAAAATTCCGTGTTTTTTTCTAAGTTTTGAATTATTATCTTTGTAAGGACCGCATTTATGTATTAATGACAATTTTTGAGACATTTTTGTCGGAAAAGTTGAAAAATTCGAGATATCCAGAACTATTCTATTTTCACTCGAAATTCAGTTTTTTGGGTAAAACTTATATCTTGTGTATATTGCTAGAGTCAGATATCAAGAATTTTGCGAAAAAAAATTTTTAGGCTGCTAGGCTGCTAGGCTGCCAACTTCACATTTCCAGCAGTCTAACAACTTAGCTTCGTAAAATGAAAAATTCCATGTTTTTTCTAAGTTTTGAATTACTATCTTTGTAAGGACCGCATTTATGTATTAATGACAAGTTTTGGGACATTTTTGTCGGAAAAGTTGAAAATTTCGAGATATCCGGAACTATTCTATTTTCACTCGAAATTCAGTTTTTTTGGGTAAAACTTATATCTCGTCTATATTTCTAGTGTGAGATGTCAAGAATTTTGCGAAAAAAATTTTTAGGCTGCTAGGCTGCTAGGCTGCTAGGCTGCCAACTTCACATTTCCAGCAGTCTAACAACTTAGCTTCGTAAAATGAAAAATTCCGTGTTTTTTTCTAAGTTTTGAATTATTATCTTTGTAAGGACCGCATTTATGTATTAATGACAAGTTTTGAGACATTTTTGTCGGAAAAGTTGAAAAATTCGAGATATCCGGAACTATTCTATTTTCACTCGAAATTCAGTTTTTTGGGTAAAACTTATATCTTGTGTATATTGCTAGTGTCAGATATCAAGAATTTTGCGAAAAAAATTTTTAGGCTGCTAGGCTGCTAGGCTGCTAGGCTGCCAACTTCACATTTCCAGCAGTCTAACAACTTAGCTTCGTAAAATGAAAAATTCCGTGTTTTTTCTAAGTTTTGAATTACTATCTTTGTAAGGACCGCATTTATGTATTAATGACAAGTTTTGAGACATTTTTGTCGGAAAAGTTGAAAAATTCGAGATATCCGAAACTATGCTATTTTCACTCGAAATTCAGTTTTTTGGGTAAAACTTATATCTTGTGTATATTGCTAGTGTCAGATATCAAGAATTTTGCGAAAAAATTTTTTAGGCTGCTAGGCTGCTAGGCTGCTAGGCTGCCAACTTCACATTTCCAGCAGTCTAACAACTTAGCTTCGTAAAATGAAAAATTCCGTGATTTTTTCTAAGTTTTGAATTACTATCTTTGTAAGGACCGCATTTATGTATTAATGACAAGTTTTGAGACATTTTTGTCGGAAAAGTTGAAAAAAATCGAGATATCCGGAACTATTCTATTTTCACTCGAAATTCAGTTTTTTGGGTAAAACTTATATCTCGTCTATATTTCTAGTGTGAGATGTCAAGAATTTTGCGAAAAAAAATTTTAGGCTGCTAGGCTGCTAGGCTGCTAGGCTGCCAACTTCACATTTCCAGCAGTCTAACAACTTAGCTTCGTAAAATGAAAAATTCTGTGTTTTTTCTAAGTTTTGAATTACTATCTTTGTAAGGACCGCATTTATGTATTAATGACAAGTTTTGAGACATTTTTGTCGAAAAAGTTGAAAAAATCGAGATATCCGGAACTATTCTATTTTCACTCGAAATTCAGTTTTTTGGGTAAAACTTATATCTTGTGTATATTGCTAGTGTCAGATATCAAGAATTTTGCGAAAAAAATTTTTAGGCTGCTAGGCTGCTAGGCTGCCAACTTCACATTTCCAGCAGTCTAACAACTTAGCTTCGTAAAATGAAAAATTCCGTGTTTTTTCTAAGTTTTGAATTACTATCTTTGTTAGGACCGCATTTATGTATTAATGACAAGTTTTGAGACATTTTTGTCGAAAAAGTTGAAAAATTCGAGATATCCGAAACTATGCTATTTTCACTCGAAATTCAGTTTTTTGGGTAAAACTTATATCTTGTGTATATTGCTAGTGTCAGATATCAAGAATTTTGCGAAAAAAAATTTTAGGCTGCTAGGCTGCTAGGCTGCCAACTTCACATTTCCAGCAGTCTAACAACTTAGCTTCGTAAAATGAAAAATTCCGTGTTTTTTCTAAGTTTTGAATTGCTATCTTTGTAAGGACCGCATTTATGTATTAATGACAATTTTTGAGACATTTTTGTCGGAAAAGTTGAAAAAAATCGAGATATCCGGAACTATGCTATTTTCACTCGAAATTCAGTTTTTTGGGTAAAACTTATATCTCGTGTATATTGCTAGTGTCAGATGTCAAGAATTTTGCGAAAAATTTTTTTAGGCTGCTAGGCTGCTAGGCTGTTAGGCTGCCAACTTCACTCTGCTAGGCTGCTAGGCTGCTGGGCTGCCAACTTCACGGACCTTTTGTTAAGTGTCAAAGAAACAAAACTCTAAAAAAAGATTTCTCAAAAAAGTGGTTACCTCTATTAATCAACCATTATGGTTCAAATTAGGAGTGAAATCAATTAATCACTGGGTTAGTTGTCCATTTATCGCCATGGAAACCGAGACTTAAAGGGTTACGAATCCATTTTGGAAGAATTAACTTATTTGCCAAGAAACGTTTGCCTTTCGTTTTATCCATTTTTTCGAATGCGAGCGAAATCTATAATTAAATAGCTTTTAAATCTATGTAATCGACCCATCATTAAATACCATACACATGGTGGATAATCACGTGATACAACAATTTCAGAAAATCATCAATACTTTTGTTAATACGGGGCCGATTTGAATTCGGGTTGAAGCAGAGAAGGCGGACAGACGTCACGCATTAGATGGATGTGGTGAATTTTGATAAATCAACTAATAAAAAGTTATTGAAGAGAAACCAAAATTTTGATTTACCTTCAATAACTTTTTATCAGTTGTCATTTATCATTGATTCATATTTTCCACCTTCTCTGCTTCAAACCGAATTCAAATTGTTCAAGTATTAACAAAAATATTGAAAATTTTCTGAAATTCTGAGTCATGTGATTATCCAACCTGATACATTTCGTACACTTTCGTCTCAAGCTTCGTCGGTGTCCGTAACAACTGAAATGGACGAGGGTTTCCGGATTTTAAAAAAATCCGGATAACCTCGGCAATCTCCGTTACCACGAAAGACGCCGAAGTTAGGTGAGGTGCATGTAGTGTTATGATGGATGGGTATACCTTAGTTATCATATGAATGACTTTTGTTGCGTCATTGTTTTTGTCTCTGACAAACAAAAAACCCTATCATTCTAATGATAAATATCTTCTCTTTTCTTCAAAAACCTCGTCACTGCAGTTTGTTTTAAGCTACAGTTACGAGTTCTTCGATGAAAAGATTGGAATTTTGCAACATCTTAATTCTTTGCAGCTGGAGTGTCCTAGAATTGTGCCATTTTGGAAGGGATGACATATTGTTCCTTCCAGAAGGTTAAAATGGAAATTTCGTTTGCAAGCAAAACAATCACCGTACCAATTATTGCTTTCCAGGGAATAATTTTAACAGATTAACCCTTCTCCAAACAGGATCTGATTTTCACGAGGACAGGGCATATTTTCATGTGTAAACAAAGCAATCATCCCTACCCATTGTATGGCTCATGATAAATGACCTGGCAGAGCATCCCTAGCTATTAGCTAGGGAAGCTCTGCCAGGTCATTTATCGTGAGCTATAACTCCTAGGGAATGATTCTGATAGATTAAACCTCCTCCAAACACGATCTGATTTTCACGAGGGCATATCGCATCTCTAAACAAAGCACCACCGATACCAAATGTACAGCTCACGATAAATGACTTGGCAGAGCATCCCTAGCTATTAGCTAGGGAGGCTCTACCAGGTCATTTATCGTGAGCTTTAACTCCTAGGGAATGATTCTGATGGATTAACCCTCCTCCAAACACGACCTGATTTTCACGAGGGCATATTTTCATCTCTAAACAAAACAATCCCTGCGGCCAATGTAGCTTTCTAGGGAATAAGTTAACAGATTGAGAGGTAAATATTTCTGATGTTTATCACACCTGCATGAAGTTTACAGATGAAAACTTTTTTTTTTGTAAAAATGTTTCTAAAACTAAGTTACATTTGCTTTCTGCTTCAATCGTAAACTGTAATAAAATCCATATATATGAGAACACCGTGGCTCCTGATCAGTCTACATATACACATTGGCTGATCTGGACCATTGTTGTTCTTAAAAAGTTGAATTCCAGCTTATAAAATATCGAATAGATCTACTTCAATTATGATATATGAACCCAACAAACATGAGATGAAATTTAGCATCGTCTAATTGATTGGCCAATTTGGCGGTGCTCAAGGGTAAAGGCCCTAAAACATAGAATGGTCTTATATGGTCGCCCTGGTAAAGATTCCGATTATCCACGAGTATCCCTCTGTTATTGTCCCGGATGTCCCGAATCTAATGTATCGTATAGTGATAAAATGTCTTGCGTGATTTACAGAAATCCTGTTGTTGACATCATTTTTGTCGTCTGCAGTAGCTTTTATTTGGACATTACTAAATCTCTGCTGTTTTCACTGGTGGTGAACTCGGCCAAAGCGAGGGACGTTTTTCGCTACAACAAGGTACAGATATTTTGCGTTTAAATGTGAGTTTAAAGATCTGATTGGATAGTTTTTTCTAATAACAATGAATTTTTTCTAAAAATACACCGATTTTACATTGATTGTATTGACAAACCGTCTGTGTTGTTATAAAATCTCGTAACTACGGCTTTACCGAAGCCGTAGTTACGATATTTCATAACAACACCGTCGGAATACTATGATTGCGAAAAAACGTCCCACGCTTTGGCCGAGTTCAACACCAGTGGTTTTGAAAGAGTTAATGCTCTAAAACACGGGATCACCTAATAGTGATATTCTTAGTAAAGACCCCGATTATTCACGAGTGTCCCTCATTTAGTGTATCTGGTGTCCTTAATCTAATGTAGCGTATATAAAATGTCTTTTGTGATTTACAGAATTTCTGGTGTTTCTCAGAGCTTCAGTCTTCCTTTTAAGCGAGCCGGAACTATAAGTAAGGGGAGCTAATGTCGTGCAGCCCTGGTGTCGGCGTCGCGTCGCGTAGTGTCGCGTTGCGTCTTCGCTTGAAAAAAAAGCTTTAACCTGATCTATATCTCGGGCACTATTTAAGAAAGAGTCTTGATATTTCACACATAGATACGCCCAGACAAGACCTTTCATTTGGAATCATGACCTTTGACCTAGTGACATTGACCTTGGAATTTGACCTACTTTTAAAAAACTTTTAATCTGGCATATATCTCATGCACTATCATTGATACATCCTTGATATTTCACACATGAATACCTTCTGACAAGACCTTTTATTTGGGACCATGATCTTTGACCTTGTGACCTTGACCTTGGAATTTGACCTACTTTTAAAAAAATAAGCTGTTTTTTTGACATACACTCGTATAGGCGAGCTACGTTGTCTGCGGACAACTCTTGTTTTGTCTGCAGTGACTGTCATTTGGATAACTCCAATTTTTTGCCGTTTGGCAAAGGGTTAAGGCACTAAACACAGAATTATCTCCGTGACCTTCCTTGAAAGATTCCGATTACTCATGAGTATCCCTCATTTATTGTCTCGGGTGTCCCGAATCTAATGTATCGTATATAAAACACGGTTTATAATCACGTGACTTAAGAAATTCCGATAATCTTCAATATCTTTTTTAATACTTGACCAATTTAAATTCGGTTTGAAGTAGAGAATGTGAGAAAATGCCAGGAATAAGCTGGACTTGTTGGATTTTTGAAAAATCAACTGATGAAAAAGTTGCTGAAGATAAACCAAAATTTTGGTTTATCTTTAATAACTTTTTTATCAGTTGATTTTTCAAAAATCCAACAAGTCCATCTAATGCGTGACGTCTGTCCACATTCTCTGCTTCAAACCGAATTCAAATCGATCCAATATTTACGAAATTATTGAAGATTTTCTGAAAAGATTGTATCACGTGATTATCCACAGTGATACATTTGTAAAATGTCTTGTGTGGTTTACAGAAGTCCTCATGTTGACATCCTTATTTGTCGTCTGTAGTAAGCTCCATTTGATTCCATCAAACTCTTTGATATTTGACAAAGGGTTACGACTCTGAAACACAGAGCTATACCAATCTGGTCTTCCTCGTAAATATTCCGATTATTCAGGAATGTCGATCATTTTTATCTGGGATGTCCCTGATCTAATGTACCCTATATAAAATGTCTTGTATGATTTACTGTCAAAGTGCTTAATATGTTGGCATTCTTTTTGTCGTCTACAATTCATAGCTAGCATTTCGACCATTTCAAATTTGTGCGGTTTGGTTAAGACTGAATGCTTTAAAACACAGAATTATCCACGACTTCCCGGTTAAGATTAGATTATTCACGAATGCCCCTCATGTATGTCCCGCAAGTCTCTAATCTAATGCAAGGTACATAAAAAATGTGGTATACCTAGCTAAAAGTGACCATCTGTGCAGTACGAAAAATATTTGTCTTATACAGTCTATGTGGACTGCAAATACTGACTAGAATCGAAATATTTCTGGATCTAGAACGTTTTTATATCATGGTCACATACAATATCGTGTCCACCTCGCGGCTAAAACAGTGCTGTAGATGTGGTCATTTTTGGACATGATCCAGGCGTGGAATGGACGCAGAATTGTGTTTGTAGTTATGACTGTACCATATTCTAAGTACGACATCTGGCTCCGGTTTCTCGAAAAAACTTATGTATATTCTCATGAGAACATGCTCAACTTCAAAGGGATACTCTCCAACGTTGAAGGGTATTCGATTGAAGTTCACGTGGATTTCGTGAGATTTTAGCACGGTGCTCAGATTTGAGCATGAGAATATACTTAAGTTTTTTCGAGAAAGCGGGGCCTGGTTGATCTATTCTGAGTTAGGTCGATTTCGCAGATAGTTGTAATATGGACTTAAAACGAGAATGCCTTTATAGTGACATGTCACAAAATGTCTTTTATGATTTACCGAAGGTCTAATCTCCAAACTACAGTAGATCTATACAAATTGACAGAATTATTAAACCCAGACCACCAAACAGATCGTTAATTTTCGTTATATATCGCTGCTTTTCTTCGTAAGCCTCGTAACTGTAGCTTAAAACAAGATGCAGTTACGAGGTTATCGAAGAAATGCGACGAAATGTATCTGTGTATCCTTTATATCTCGAGAGAGTTTTGTGATTTATAGATCCACAAATGGCATAAATTTTGTGCTAAAAATAGACTTTGTTTACAGTTATGTATTAATAATCCGTCGGTGTTACGAGATTTAAAAACAACACCCACGCAATACTAAATTGTTTGTCCGAAATTACGTCACGGTTAACTGGATGAAATAATTCCCAATTTATATAGACAAAGGTTTTGTATGTCGCATCATTCAAATGTTTTGAAAACAACATGAAACAGAATGTACCGAACTTGGAAAGAAACAACAACTGGATGTTGATAAAGCAACAAGCGCGGATCCAGGCATTTTTCGCATGGGGTCCGTTTTTCTCGAGGGAAGGTCCGACTGAATGGCAAAGATTTTTTTATTGGGGTTTTACGCCGTTTTCAAATACTTAGGTCATATCGCGGCGGCTGGAGCACATAACCATGGATTCCTGTCGTTTCTCATACCAGCACTACCACAACACCCTTACCGAGCCTCCAGCTGTTCCCCCACATAGGTTCACGATGCTAAACCATTGATGGGTGACATTTTTGTCAGTAAGGGTATTTGCAGCCGCCGGGTATCGAACCCGGGACCTCTCGAATGAGAGGCAGTTGCGCTACCAACTACGCCATGGCCGCGGCCTGAATGGCAAGGTGCCCGGATCGCTCAGACGATAACGCCGGAGTAGACTATCATTTCAGCAGTCACGGTTTCGAACCACGGCTCGCTCAGTATCCATTTTGACATTTGACAAAACGTCATGTGTCTCTCATATCACCAATGGATTTGAATCATCTTAGTGAGAGAGAGTAGCTGGAGGCTCGGATTTGGATAATGTTATAGTACTAGTGAGACAAATTGCAGGAATCAACGATTAGGTGCTCCAAAAGTTTGTAATATCGCTTGTGGGGAGTCAAAACCTCGTAACTACAGCTTGAATAAGCTGGAGTTACGAGGTTTTGACTCCCCACCGACGATGTATGATAACGGCAGCTAATGCTGCGATATGTCAAATGAAACCAGTAACACATTTGCATTATCTACCAGAAAAGATAAAAACACTGAATGAATAGTGTCCAAGTGACCTTAAAACTTTCCACAAAAAACCAAGCCTGCTTTTTGAAGTCCATGGTAGAAATGGTTTGGGCAAATATTGGGATAAAAGAATAATTTGCTGACGATCAACAACTTCCTCGTTTCCCCACACATTTCCTGTGAAATTACGTGCTACACACATTTTCCTTTCCTAGCGTTCTTTATTGACGATTATTTTATAGTCTGCAACTCCTTTTGGATTGGATTTGTCTAAAATTCCGCCATATTGGAAAGGGTTAAAGTGACATCCCACAAAATTAGTTTTCACGGTTCTATATAGAACGTCAATGCAGGGAATAGATTTTGTGAGGACATGATTACATAGCCGACCCCCGGATAATGAAATACAAATTAATGTCATCTTTGTCTATAGACAAGACCAAAACGGTTGACCTATGGTACCATATTTGTTGAAAAATACTACCATTTATTTCTTGTTTACCCATTCTGAATATGGTTAATTTTCTTCGAAAACCTTGTAACTGCAGCTTGAATCAAGCTGCAGTTACGAGGTTTTTGAAGAAAAATGACGATATAAGATGTCTGGACATATTTACAGACGTAATTTCTGTAAAATGTCGAAATGATCATATCACGCTTAACCGAGCGTACAAAGAGATATTGCCAGAATATATTGCTTCTATAAATCAGCACGACGAGGTATATTATGACTCGACCAGTGTCTTTTCTGGCAATTGACAACATTTATTTGTCTCTCACCAATGAATGGGTGTGAATCATCTTTGTGGGAGAGCAGGTGGAGACTCGGATTGGATATTGTGGTAGAACTGGTGAGAGAAATAGCAGGAATCCAGGGTTGGGTGCTCCAGTCGCCACGATTTAACCATAGCAGTTGAACGAGGCGTCAAACACCATTTTCGTGTAATAGTTTCTATGTAGGTTGTTAAATTATGACAAAATCTAGTTTCAATATATCATTGCAATTTTGCATCACTTCTTAAGGTTTACAGACCCTGAAAAAATCACCACTTTAAAGCCTTACGAAATGCTTCAAATTACACACACTTGTAAATACACTTCACATAAGTTGATTCACCATGACGGATCTCAAGATTATGCTTTAACCCTTTCCCAAACGGCAAAAAATATAGTGGTCCAGTTTGAAAACTGCTGAAGACGACAAAATTGATATTGAGAAGGAAAGGATTTGTTTAGGATATAGCACAGAAAATATTGAGACAAAAGGAGAAACTGCTGGTTATAAGCAGTTTCTTCTTTTGTTTCAATGTTTTCTCAAGCCTTTTCTATCAGGGACGTCAAAACCAGGTCTTGTTTGGGAAAGGGTTAAGAGGGAAAACGATTTACAAATATCATTTCCTCTATATTAATATGCAAGGGAATCTTGAACAATTTTGTCAAATATTTCCATAAGAAGGCAATAACTCAAAATTCTACACCGTACAAAGTGCTTAACGATCTGGAACCATAATAGACACTTTTGAAAATACAAAAAAAGTATTGTTATATATTATTTCTATGATATAAGACGGAGGTAAAATGAAACTTAAAACAATTTTTTACCGATATGTTGGAATTTTATATATTTTTTTAGTTATTGACCCCCTTTTACAAAAAAAGGATGGAAAATGGGAAGCACCAACTCCGTAAATCTCATATTTTTTTCCAGAAGATGATAATATCTGACATTTTTCAGCTTGTATGCTACAACAGATATGTATGTAATATAAATAAGCTAAATACAAAACTATGAAAAACAAATTGAGAAAAAAACACTTGATTATACATAAGGTTTATGATTTTGCGACTGAATTTTTTCCATGTTTAAGAAAAATGAACATTTTTCTTTGATCTGAAATTTTTGTAATATTGACTGGCAGTGTATGAGACCTACATCAAAATTATCTCTAATTTATACTTGTGCAAATAAAACAAGAATGGGAAAAAGTTACCGTTAAATTTTGGTTTTTTATGAATTCAAACTTAGTAGGGGCGCATAAAACAAGGACAAAATTATCCAAAATAGGTCATTCAATTCCATCAAATATTGTAAGGTCAAATGTAACAACACATTATATTTTATAGTAACTTATATAAAGAACTTATTTTTATCAAATATTCATTGCCAGATTTCCCTGTAGTTACTACATAAACTATTGTTAACAAAACAAGGGCATTATATACATCGGTGGGGAATCATGTGACACTAAATTGCAGAAAATCGTCAATAATTTTGTAAATACTTGACCAATTTGAAATCGGTTTGAAACAGAAAAAAGTGTAAAACGCCCGATATCAGATGGGTGGTAACTCTTTTACAAATCAAGTGATAAAAACGTTATTGACGACCAGATTAAGTTTTGGTTGGTCGTCAATAACTTTCATATCAGCTGATTTTTCAAAGATTATCCTTGGTATTCAGCAAAGTCATGGAGTGTTCCCGCTTTCTCTGCTTAAATCCTTCTTTTTCAAATCGGTCATCTTTTGACAGAATTGTTGGAAAATATCGAAAATATTATGTCAGGTGATTCCCCGCCATGATATAAGATTCTTGGAGTGGAAGAGGGTTGAAATTGGTGTCATGTACTACTTACTGTATAAGAACGCCTTTATCAATCAAATTAAGCTAATCTTACACGAACATTTATGTTTGATGACCGGGTCTTTACATACCTATAGTCCTTTAATTAACGATATTATGGCACATGTTTACAAAATTTACCCTTGTAAAAAAAGCAATAGCAAAGTCAAAACTACTGTAAATTTGCACGTGATGGTTCGAATCTTGCAGGTCCCTCACACCTTCAAGATTTGAACCAAGACATGCAACGTTGAACTAAAAATTAACAAGGATTACCTTTTGTTTATTACTGTAAGATTTGTAAACATGTGTCATTATATTGTGACGGGACTATAATAATAATAATAAAAAAAAAAACAATGCAGAAAACGCAATATTGATACTATATCAAATCCTGGTCTTAAGCATTTATTCGTATAGATCTTGAATCAATCAAGTGTATTGGTGCATACATAACCCATCCCCCCCCAAAAAAAAAACTGTACCAGGACGGGACTTCCAAAAGAACAGAAAACACAGAGGAAAAGGGACACATTGATGATAACACATTGATGATAATCAACAACCTCTTCTTTTCTCTCAATGTTTTCTCAAATTATTTCTACAATGGACGTCAAAAGTCTTGTTAAGAGAAGGTTACATCAGTGCGTTACTCTTTATACCCAAATCAGTAAATTCATAACAATTGTAGGCCTATTGAAACAGTTATTTCTTCATTTCTCTTAGTGTTTTTCTGTTATTTCTACCAGTGATCTGGGCCCCGTTTTATCAACGAAATTACGTACATTTTTTTGCGTAAGTGCGTTTTACAAAACATGTTCGCAGCTAAGATTAGATTTTCCTAAGTTTTTTTCCGTAACTTTACGATAAAAAATAGTTGACGTAAATCTGTTCGTCACCACTGTCGATGCCTAAATTTACCGTTTAAAGCCTTGATAACCCCAAAATTACTAAAAATATCAAAATATCTATGAAAGGAAATGTTGAAAATGAACAAACCACGGAAAATTCATGTGAATAGCAATAGACTGTGTTTAAAGTTATGTTTTGATAAACCGTCAGTGTTGTCAAAAATATCGTAACTACGGCCTGATTTAAGCCGTAGCTACAGCTCCAACGAATGTCCGAAATAACGTCACGATTAACTGGATAAAATCTTTCCCTATTTCGCTGTACTTTCACTTTCTTTTTTGTTGCTATTTATAGAATACAACATGAAAAAGTATTTTTCATGTACTTCAGATTCTAATGGAATGAATGTACGTTTAATATACGTTTAATCGCCAGAGTGTTCAGAACGATAATATTTAAGCATTTTTCATGCTACTAACAACGAGAAATACGAGAATTATCTCTATCTATGCAGAAAAATACACTTTAAATAGCTTACACGGCCGATATATATTAATGTTTACGAGAAAGTAAACCGAGGTGAGAACAAAATCGAATCTTTCCGAAGTGCGTTTCACGGAAATAACCGAGTGCCGTAAATACCCGATCATCGGCGATAATAACCGAAATCCATTATGGTTCCAGATCGTTAAGTTTGTATTTGGAATTGAAATGTGTGTTTAGGAATAACTGTCACTTTTCAAATTTCGCCTCTGGCTTTTTTGGTGCTTTTTGGGGTGGGATAACTAAATTTTGATCGTGATTCCGCTACCGACACAATATATTTAAAAAGCGGTCTTCTTTGAAGGGAATTTCATTACCCCTTTTCTGAAACGCAATTCCGGGTAAAATGATATACATGTATCTTGAGTCAAATGTGATTTACCCTTTTCTAAACAAGACCTGCTTTTGACGTCTATAACAGGAAGGGCTTTGAAAAACATTTAAGCAAAAGACAAAATGCTGATAATAAGTATTTTCTCCTTTGTCATACTATGTCTGTGCACAAACACACAAGATAGCTATCTTAAAGTTTGACATTTACCAACTTTGTCGTCTGCAGCTCCCTACGAATTGGAGAACCCCAAATGTTCTAAGTTTTAGAAAGTGTTAAGATATTTTGCACATTAGATCTAGATCTAAATGAAAACTTCGACAATAAATAAGTTACCGGTATTAAAGAATCAATTTTCATTTAAGTGTGTGCCCACACATGTTTGAGATCAAGTAAAAATTGTTCGTGAAAATGCAAGATGCGACAGATAAAGTACTTTCAATTACTCGAATAAAAAATGTTTTTTTGTGTGAATATTTTTTAATTCTTTTAAAACCAATCATCCCAACACCTGAACCTGTATCTAGTTTCTTTATGATCTCTCAATAGTACATCGCTGCTTTTCAACAAAAACCTCGTAACTGCAGCTTAAAACAAGCTGCAGTTACGAGGTTTTTGTGAAAAAGCGACGACAGTTTCTCTCCGTTAACATGTACTTTCCGCTTTCCCTGCATCAAACGCTTTCTAAGTCGTTGCAAGAGAGATTTCAAAACGAATGTATGTTCAGAAATGTGATCAGTATTGTAGAGAGGCGTTAAAACAAGGGTTCATTTTGGAAAGGATTCACGAAGACAGTTTTTGGCTGGATATTTCTTTAAGAAATATCAAATTTTCAATGTTATAGTTTGTCAGAACGTTCCTGGTGTAGAAATATCTGTAATTGGGAACGATGGCCCTTGTGATCCTTATCATATTGTAGGGTTTGATATCCGAGTCCATGAAACATAGTGGGAACGGATGTGCCATTAATAATTCTGAATTGCAATAAACTTTGTGTTAAAAATAGACTGGGTTTACTGTTAAGTTTAGATAAACCTCCAGTATCGTTATACAATCTCGTAACTACGGCTACAGAAATACTTTTGTTTGTCCAAAATTACGTCATGGTTATAAAATCGTTCCCTATTGCCTTCTTCTTTCGACACATGCTTAAACCTTTACCAGACGAAATGAATTTTACACTGGTTCAAATATAAACATGTGGCAGTAGTAATCCGAGTTTTCTCTGATGAAATTCGCTCTTTGATAGGTTGATGTCGCTCATGACATGTAAATGAGCGACATCAACATACCAAAAGAGCGAATATCATCAGAGATAACTCGAATTAGTAGCAGGAGTTGACGGCACTTTCAAGTAAATAAAAATTTACCAGTGGCCCCTCCCCTCCTGTCTTCGTTTTTGATAAAAAATAGAAAAAAATAACATTGTCACAAGCAATTTCTTTATTATCCATAATACTTTCAGAAGCCTTTATCTTGCGAGGCATAAAAAGCGTTATTTCGTGGGAATGGCTAAGATGGTGAATTAATGACTGTACAATTCGATTAGAGTAATATGTAGAACAATAATGATATCATTATGGGGGTAATAATGAGACGATCGAGATTGTAAAAATGTGCAGGTCATAGTGTAATGATTCATTAAGTACAAAAACATTTGTCTCTAGGGAAATTATTGTAAGAACGAGATGAAAAAGCGTGACAAAATTCGCAGCATTCTAATTGGTATTCTAGAATTATATCGACTTTTTACTTCGAAAAACTCGTAACTGCAAGCTGCAGTTACCGTGGTTTAAAAAAAAGCGCCGATATTTTGAGAATATTACCTTGGAGACGCGTTGAGGAAATTTATATTCACAGTTATTACTTAGATTTCAAAGGACAGTCATGGATATCAAACACCATGAAATTATAGATATTTAAAGACATCTGGATTTCTACGACCCTATCGTCGGTGTTTTGCAAAACCTCGTAACTCCAGCTTTCCTTTGTGCAAATTGTAGTATTCATCTGTATCTTGCTCTTTCGGTATTTTCTGGTTACTTTAACTCTATCGCAAACGACAAATCCTCAATTAGGATTCAATGATGTAGCAGATGACAAAATGAATATTACAAAAAGGAGGGATTTAAAAACACATGTCTTAAGATAATAAAAACAGAGATATTTGTTCTAAGGACACATCACTGTTTTCATCGAAAACCTTGTAATTACAGTTTATTAAAGCTGCAGTTAGGAGATTTCCGTTGAAGGCGAATACATATAATTATCTGTATACAGAATGTTTTGTCGTTTCTTGGGACTTATACATGAATATTGAAGCCTAAACTCGTATTTCTGTATGACATTTCCATAGACCGGTCCAAATCCAAAGATGATGTGCATGTGCAGTGTCACCATATTGAATGATTCTCATCTGAAAAACTGATGCATAAAACATTTTAGGAAAAGAAAATGCAGCACTTATCAACCACAGGTTCACGTTGCATGCATTATATGGAGATCCAGGATACTTAAAAAAATTGACAGTATCCAAACAGTGCATGTGAATTTCATTACATAAATATCGCAAGGGAAATGAGGAAATGATGGAAAGTATCATCTTTTTCAAAGACCTGACTTTTCTAAAGAAAGATTTTGTATCACCTAGAGACGTCGACTCAAAGAATGAATTACCCAGGGAGTGTATTTCCTCCTAGCATCGTATGAAATCTGAGTAAAAGCAACGAATATGACTTTCTTAATAATCGTTTCTATAGTATCTAAGAAAAAAACCCTTACTAGAATACCATCGTTTTTACTGTTTAACCCCATTACCAGACTACAGAATTTGGGGTAGTCCAACTTGAATGAAGTTACAGACAACATTTTCAATTTGATGAAATTCTAAAATTGTATGACTTTTTGGGTGGAAAACATTGTCACAAGCGATTTCGTCGTTTACCACAATGTTTTCCCAAGCCTTTTTCTTTTTGGGAGTCAAAAGGAGTCATTGTGTGTTAATGGGTTAAAAAGGGATAAAGTATACTGAACGTCATTAAAAACGCCCAACAGAAATGTGTCTCCATGTGATACATTGTGTAATATCATGAGTGTTACAAAGCACTTATTCCTTTAATCTTCGACCTACATTTTGGACCAATGAAATTGTAGTAAATCTTAAAATTCCACCGCTATATTTCGCATAAATTACAATTATATATCGCTATTTATAACTTACATGTAACCAATCAAATGTTTTTTTTTTGTAAGGTTTTCCAAGACAAACACGTTATTCTGTGCTAGCATATAGATGGTTCAGCGCGAAACGGTTGTAACTGCATATAAACATATAGGCAGTTACAACCGTTTCACGCTGAGCCATCGATATGATGTCATCGTGACGTAGTCTTTACTTTTAGAATCTCGGAAGCTTCTATTTGATTGGTCAGAAGGAAGGTCATCAAAGAATAAAGATTGCCCCTAATTTGTGCCTGTCAGATGTTTCTGAAAAGACAATGTTGGATTTTAATTATATTGTCTACATACGCCACCGTTACGACTTTTTTTAAAACTTTTATTTCTTGTTTATCTGTAATACATAATTGGTAAAATGATATTATGTATAAAATATGTCACTATATGAATAAAGTTATACGAGCTAAAAACAAATAAAACATGTCCATAAAATATTGAATATTATATGTTCATGAAATGTTCACATGACTTGCTCTGAAATTATTTACGTTTTCGACAAAACATAGTGCTGTACCACTGCTTTACATCTTTTCGAAACTTTGAGTCAAAGAATAGATAAATAAAGAAGTTCGTGGCACTGACTATAAACACACTAACAATCATGATGTGGTACACCACTTGACCCGAGAACCCTATACCATCATACCAATCTTCATGGAACCATCTGATAAAGCGCAGAACTGGGTTAGGCCAGTAACTTATCGCGTATATAAATGCTACCCAGAAAAACATGTACGTTACGCGATCTATACCACGAGTTTTTCTCTTGTTTTCTTTACCTTTCATTTGATTCGAGTTTCTGCTAAAACTTTTAAAAGGGTCGTTCGATCTAGGAATCTTGTCAGTCGTTTGTTCATTCTGTGGCTTTAAACTGGAAGTATTTTCTAAGCGTTGGTCAAGTGTCAAGCTACATGACGTCAGCGTCACCTCCGCATGATCTGTATTTTTGCTATGTTTGGTATCAGAGAGATCATTATAGTGATCGTTCTTTAAAGTTCCATTATGATCGTGAAGTATTTTGTTTGTTTGTGTTTCTGTGTGACACTCAGTGTTAAATGTCTTGTTTCCATCAGCAACTACCTCAAATACCTCGGTTTTCCGTTCTTTACACCATGCTTTCCCGTTCTGTGAGCTTTTGTCTTTGTTGGAAGTTGAGTTCTTGCTGGTTGAACCTGTTGTGCGATAAATTCCACAGCTTTTCAAGAGAATTCTTTGTTTTCGAATGGAAATTCCCATTAATGAATACAATACTAGTAAAACTATTGCATCAATTGTTGTCAAAACAGATAATACACCAATGTATATGGCCAACCAAGATTCAAATTCACTTGCTATGTTACATTCACGACCCTGAACACCATTAGCTCTTGTTTCAATTGGAATACTTCCGTACATAATTGAACTTGGAATACTGAGGATAATACTGAACAATATTATAACCACACAGAGTATCTTACAAAGTCGTAAAGAAATCTGAGACCCAAACGGTTTGCAAATAATCTTATATCTATCTATTGATATAATACATAGACAAAAGGCGATCGAAATGTTAATAAAGTAGCTCATAAATGAAAATATCCTGCATGCCACATCGCTATAGAACATGTACGGGAGTAGACTATCTACCACATGGAATGGGTAATTCACAACACAATTCGTCATATCCAGAACTGCCATAAAACACACATATACACGAGTGTTGCTTGGTTTCTTCTTGAATATGTAGATATGTAAAATATGAGCGTTTCCGATCATCGCCGGTAAAAACAGCATCCCAACGAACACGCTAGATCCGTAGTACTGTTTGGCTTCTTCCGAATTTAAATCCACCAGCGATGTCGTCGTAGTATTGTTCATGCCCATCACCGATATCATTGCTTGCACGTTAATGTGGTACTTGTACTAATGCTATCACAACTACGAATCACTTAAGTCTTTTACATCTGATATACACGACAGATATGTAGACAGTTAATGAATTAGAACTTTACTCTAGAAGCTCAGAATAACTCATTTGCCAAAATGGAAAGCGTCGAAATATTGTATAACAGTTAATAAGACTCTGTTTCTTCTTTGTTATCAATTTAGCCTAGAGGTGTTGGCAATTCGGCATTGTTTGAAAACTGTTTGTCACAAAGGTGTGACAAACAAACACTAGATTAGTAACAAAATTTACCCTTTCCCAAACAAAACCTGGTTTTGATGTTCTCTAGAAGAGAATGCTACTTGGATAAATATTGAGGCAAACGAAGAGAGTGCTGACAACCAGCATTTCTTTTACGCCAAGTTTTTTGGTGCTTTATCATTTAAAAAATATCAAGATTCTTTTTCGTTGTTCGAAGCAGCTTTTTGCCGCGGCCTTAGCGCAGTTGGTAGCGAATCTGACCCTCATTCGAGAGGTCCCGGGTTCGATACCCGGCCGCGGCTAATACCCTTTCTGACAAAATTGTCACCCACCAATGGGTTTGATATCGTTAACCTAAGTGGGCGAGCGGCTGGAGGCTCGGTAAGGGTGTTGTGGTAGTACTGGTTTGAGAAACAACAGGAACCCATGGGTAGGTGCTCCAGCCGCCGCGATATGACCCTGGTAGTTGAAAACGGCGTAAAACCCCAATAAACTCAAACTCGAAGCAGCTTTCAAACTGGACCAACCTCAAACTTGGTTGTTAACCCATTATCAAACGACAAAATTTCGACTAGTCCAAATTCAAAGATGTTGCAGACTACAACTGAAAATGAATGAAAAAGTACATTTTTCAATCATTTTGTATGGAAAATATTGTGGGAAATGAAGAAATTGCTTGTCACAAGCAATTTCTTCATTTTCCACAATGTTTTCCATAGTCAGTTTCTTGTGGGGGAGTCACTGTGTGGTAATGGGTTAAGGAAAAGGTCAGACATGGATAATAATTAGAATATCAATTATAGTTGGCAGCACTTTCGAATCTCCTTGGCATAATCATGCTGGAGATTTTGCACCATGGGATGGATAACGACTACGGACAAATTTGCCTCGCTTCGGGTAATAAATTGGGCAATAACTTTCTTATTTCTGCGTCGATTTTCAAGCGGTTTGTTGTTTGAAAAAAAAAAGTTATCAATATTTGAACAGAATTTGTGAAAATCGCTTTCTTGGTAACATCCCAATTGGTCTACTCCCATTTCGTCTACTGTTTTTGAGTGCATTGAGTCCCAATTCGTCTACAGTCCCACCTTGTCTACTTTCATGTAAAATCATCAATAAACAACATTATTTTTGTTTTAAGAAAAGAAATTAAGTCAATATATTCTCAAATGGAATGAAAATGCAAAACATTTTGATAAAAATCATAAAATATCATATTGATATACAAAGTATAGAAAAGTAGACGAAATGGGACTTATGTCAAAAATAGTAGACGAATTGGGAGTAGACGAAATGGGATTAAACCGTTTTCTTTCATACGTAGAATGTTGGGGAATGTGTTGATTATCAGCATTTTATTCGTTTTCTTTTCTGAAATTACTCTCTATCTTTATTTGTAAGAGACGTCAAAACCATTGTACTGAATAGTGTGCTCCATATCGACGTCAAATCCAGGTCTTCATTGCCCGATCCAGGATTTCTGAGAGGTGGGTTCGAATATACAATAGGGGGTTTGTGTTCGTAGTATTACACATTTTTGACTGAATTTCTGCATGAAAATGAAATAATCAGGTCATAAAGGGAATTCGTTTGAACTCCCGAACCCCCTCTCGATCCCCACTGGTCTTGTTAGGGGAAGGGTTTATGGAGACCGTCGTCTTGAACACATCCGGTACGCATGCACTCTCTCTTTTCCAGAATATAGGATTGTTGCCTATTTTTAGCCTCGCACTTTACGGAAAACGACAAAGAGATTTATGAATAATTGGTGTTTTATTTCTCCGAGTGTCTGTTACTTGAAATCTAAGTAAAAGATGGGAATGGAATATTCTTCAAAGCGTTACTATGGAATCATATTCGGGATTATACTATAAAATGCCAATAAGAAAGCCAAGAATTTTGACACGCTTTTTTACCTCGTTATTGCAACGATATCACTCCCTGGCGACAAGTATTTTTTCTACCAAATTAATCAACGTACAGAGGTCTGCTCATTTCCTTATTGTCAATTGTCTCATGGTTACACACATTACGAATTAATTTGTCTTCATTTTGCTTTTTTATATACCCATAACCAGATGGCAAAATTTTGGACGGTTTCATTTGAAACATATTGCAGACGAAAAAATTAAAATGATGCAATTTTACAAGCAATATCTTTATTTACTACGTTTTCCCAAGCATTTTTATATTGGGCATACCCAATATATTAAAACCGGTTTTTCACTCCAGACATCGCTCCAGACACTACATTCTTTCTCTTACCCGCTGAACTACATGTATGTATTCAAGCCAAACTACGTTATTTCAAACACCACAGAAACGTCCTTTATCAGTCACTATCTTCAACGTTTCTCAGCTTTTTCACTTCTGCGACAAATAAGGAGGGGGTTAATAATTACATTTGATGAAATTTTCGCTTAGATTGAATACCTGTTAGTATTTTCAGCGTTTTTACAATCTTTTCGGTTGAGTAAAGGAGCTTGAAAGCAAAATAGTGTAACTCTTAGATAAAATCCATGTAATTACAATATTACTGCTCTGATTTTTTCAACGGCCATTTAGCCTACCAAAGAAAGCACTGACAGGTGTTTAACTGGGTCACTGCTTGACCTACTACAACTGTGTGTATTCATACCCTTAGCCCATTCCCTAGATACAATGTGTGCGCTTTACCCATTCCTATATTCTGACCCCTTTAGGTTCCCATGAAATACATGTGTTTGGAAAACATGGTAGAACATGAAGAAATGGTTGTGACAAGCAAGTTCTTCATTTACCACAATATTTTCTTCATAGAAATACCAAACAGTGTAACGATTTATTTGCTTGAAATTGGCGACTGATAATGGGTTAAGGATTTATTCTGCATTCACCTTTTCTTTATTTTTTTCAACTCTTGTGTTGAAGGCTCTTCCAAACGACAATATCTTAGAGTTGTTCAAATTAGAAAGAGTTGCAGACGACGAAACGGGTGACGATAAAGATGAAATCATGTGGCAGAACCGAATTACATTCAGAATTTAAAATGGTTGCAGATGCGTTCAAGAAAAAATATAACGACATGAAAATATATAAAATAAAAAGGAGAATGATTATGGTATTATGTAGTTTTCAGCGTTTCCATTTATCCACAACGGTTTCCACAGCATTCTCAGTTGAAGACGCCAAGAACAGATAACGTTTGAGAAATTGTTGAAACGTTTACTCGTGTAAATTGAAGATAGGTATAGCTTGCGATAAATGACCTGGCAAAGCATCTCTAGCTAATAGCTAGAGTTGCTCTGACCGGTCATTTATCGAGACCTGTATCAACGAAGCAGAAAGACATGATTTCAAGATACACACCTCCTTTAATGAAAATATATTTTTCTATTTTTTCTGTTGAGCCTTGGTTTTCCCACACGTATTTTTTGTTAATCATTTTCAGGAAATGTGTGGGTTTAAATTAAAATGGTTTTAAAGAGAATTTAAAGTCTTTAACCGGATCAAATTATCAAAATGTAATGGCCCCACCTTGTTCATGATCTATCAGTTTACCTGACATTCCGAGTCAAATTCGTGTTCAAAGAAAACATCTTACAAGCACATAGTCATGTGACAAAACAGGTTCACATTCAGAATTAACTATTGTTGCAGAAGAGGTATATAGCTATTATTCATTTTAAAAGAACATTTGTTAAAATCACTACACGAGAAATATTAAATAGAATGGAGATTTTGCTAAAGATCAAGCGTAAAACGTGGACAAACGGGTCCAACTGGGCAGGTGCAACATACTTGATATAATTTAAAGAAAAAGTGCAATCATATCACCCCTCTCACGCGAATAAGTCAATAGTTAAAAGTACATCAAAGGTTAGACATAGGTAATTGACTAATTGGTTCGTGACCAGTTATGGAACGCAATCTGTATGGTGCGAATAGACGATGATTTCAATGGATGTTATTAGTCCCCCACCGGTTACCGATTGGGGGACTATAGGTTTACTTGATTCCGTACGTCCGTCCGCCACATTATTGTCCGGGACATATCTTCTTAACCATATTTGTTAGCAACTTCAAACTTGGTACACTTATAGATCTCATTGAGGAGAAGTGTCATGTTTAGAAACCGTTACTCTGCATGCTCACTTTTTGAGTTATTGCCCTTTGTTGTTTTTACCCTCTAATTCTTGTCCGGAACATATATCCTAAACCATAAGTTCTAGCAACTTCAAATTTGGTACACTGATCGATCTCATTAAGGAAAAGTCTCATATTTAACAATATTTACTCTGCCAAGCCCACTTTTTAAGTTATTGACCTTTGTTGTTTTTACCCTTACGTTCTTGTCCAGAACATATCTCCTAAACCATAACTGGTAGCAACTTCAAACTTTGTACTCTGATAGATCTCATTAAGGAAAAAAGTCATATTTAAAAATCGTTACTCTGCCAGGCCCGCTTTTTGAGCTAGTGCCTTTTGTTGTTTTTACTCTCACATTTTTGTCCGGAACATTCTGAATCCTTTTAGGTATGCTGCAATACAAGTTCCTTATATATTCTAGAGGGATATTTGTCCATGTGTCTCTAATGGCTGCCTCGAGTTTATCTCAGGTGTCGATTACTTCAGGGTAGTTTTTTCAGTTATCTTTTAAGTCAATACCAAACATTTTCAATAATGTTCAAGTCAGGACTTTGGGCCAACCATATCATGGAATAAATTCTTTTTTCCGCCTTGTATTGCTTCACAGAGCAGGATAATCCGAGTCTTCTCTGACGTAAATACGCTCTTTGATATTTTGATTTTTCGCTATTTACGTCAGAGCGAGTTGATCTTTGAAAATAGCGGAAAGTTTGGTACAAGTAGCGAAGCTTTGTTTTTGTGTATCATATCCAATCACTCGGCAAAACACTGTAGGGTATAGATCAATAAATCATTTTTTTGTCATACCTGACCAAAAATTTCATTTCAAATCGGCGTGCTGGAAGAGTATAACCTTTCGAAACTCAACAACCCCTATTTCCACTCCATTTCGTCGCCATTGTTATTGCAGATCACGTGACCAGATCTCGTTCAAAAAAAGAACGGAATTTACCGCCACGTGACTAGCACGTGACCGCCTTTGATTACGAATTTTTCTCAAGTCACGTGACCGCCTTTGTTCAGAAATTATGGAGTGTTCTTGTTGCGGAGATCAATTTATGTCGATCTGTTCAGCTTGCAACTTGAATGGTATTGCTTTTCCTGAGAAATTCCGTTTATTTCGTTCTCCATGCTCATAAGTTATGGAATTGACCCAACATAGTAGAAAACATTATTGGTGCGAATACTAGCTTTAAAACGTTTGCCGGACGTTTCTGATATATTTCATTTATTTATTTATTCATGTTATCAGTGTTTTTTGAACTCGTTATTGTTATATTATTTCAGAAAGGCCGTCAATTTGAAAAATAAAATAGATCTAATCTTATTTTTTTCTTTCAAATTCTACCGTTACGTCATAATCTGGGAAAACCCGCATTCCATGTGCGAGATTTTGCGTTGATCACGTGGTTTTAAATGGAAAGTCATGGTAAACAAAGGCTGCTCAGGTGAGGGTTGTTGCAAAACATTGCCTATAAACCTTTTGGAAATACTTTTTGGTCGTAATTTTTTCAGCAGCCATGACAATAAATGGTTCATTGATCGATATCATCAGGCCTTTTACGGATAGCGTTTAAGATCGGACGGTGAACGATACGCAACATCGAGTTGAGAACTTCTTGATTTTTTCAAAGGGCAACTCGCTCGGACGTAAATAGCGAAAAATCAAAATATCAAAGAGCGTATTTACGTCAGAGAAGACTCGGATTAAGAGCAGGATTGACCTCACGAATGCGAATCCTTATCAAAATATCACACATACTTCACGGCAAGTTTTCCACACTATTTCTTTAACGATATCTGTTGATAATTCCAGTAATTGTAGTCCTATGTATTCCTAATCTATGAGCTAATCCTGATTGACGAATTCCCGAGCGATATAAAGAAACGACAGCTGTTTTGTGTCAGGGGTAAGCATTTTTCTTCTCCCCACTGTGACACTTCACAACAACAATAAAATGAGTGATGTAGCATATTTTAGACAAAATTACGTCATAATGACGTCATCAAATATTTTCATTTCAAATAGAGTAAATTAAGGGACATAACCCCTTGTTAATTTCTCACAATAAACGCTACACATTTGTGCCCCTTTTAAACATGACCACTTTCTCGTGCGTTTGGTCGTTCATTTGTGGCACAAATCTGTATCTCCTTAGCCATAAGTTCCAGCAACTTCAACCTTGGTACACTTATAGATCTCATTGAGGAGAAGTGTCATGTACAAGAATCATTAATCTGCCACGCCCACTTTTGGAGTTATTGCCTTTGGTTGTTTTTACCGTTATATTTTTATTCGGGACATATTGTCCAAGACCTAAAGTGCTAACAACTTCAAACTTTGTATACAGTTTTAGATCTAGTAAGTAGGAGATATAGATTCTCTATATATAGTAAGAAATGACTTTTTGTTATCCGGTGGGGGATTCCTGTATTGCATCCTAATACGACATGCACTTGTTTTCATTGCTCTCAAATCTTCAATTTTTGACTTTGATGGTATTTTTGCCTACTCCTCAAACAATTTAGAAATATTTTCACAAAAAGTGTTTAGAATGTTCCCTGAAAATCTGAGCACGCTCAATTATTTCCGTTGTTACGGTAACAGGCGATATTTCATCTAACGGTACTTTAAAAATGCTTTGACTTACGGACGTCACGGAATAAGTCGAAATATAACGATTATACAGGAAGTGCATTACCCAGGTCTTACCTTAAGTCTCAATGTTTGTGAAACAACTAAAGTTATCAGTTTCTTATTTACCCTCAACGTTTTCCATAATTTCTCAGCTGTAGACGCCAATACTCTGTAATGATTAAAAAGTGGAAAATGGGAATGACGTTATTTGAAAATTGGTCGATAAATCAAATGTAAACAGATGGCTTACAACTGGTAGCATAAAAACATTGAAGAAGGGTAATGCATATCATCTTTCTTTTCTTTTCGTGGTTTTAATGTCGCTTTTTAAGTAGTCTACCAATAATGAGATTCATACGGACTACGGAATTATTCTGGCAACATCGTAAACATTCTTATGTTAATTATAACGTCGCCCGAATAGGTTCGGATGCGTAATGATAATGTTGAACTAGAAAAATTGCGCGAATTTTGCGGTCTGTCGCGTCTTTCATTCATGAACGACAAACTGTTTAAATTTTTAAGTCCAATTCAAGTTTGATTTCCTGCAATCTTTTTCTTTATACCAGACACTGTCATGTACATGTTTCATTGAAAGCAGCATTTATGTTTGTTACATATTTTATGTTGTGTAGTAAATTGAATGACATGCATTTTCACTAACGTTACCTTTCAAACAACAAAATATTAATTTATCAATAGTTTAGAGATCAATGTTCAAAATTTTGCAGTAATAGTAAATAGATTTTCTAATCTATTTGTCAGTAGAAATATATGTATACTAAAGACCTATCCTAAAACGAAAGGCGGAAACGTGTTATCAGCGTCTACTTTTCTCTTAAAGGGGCATTTCATCCCCATTTCAATTTTGTAAAGTATGTCTTGATGCCAAAATTGGTTATTCTGATGAGTATAAATGCTATTAGTTTTTTTAAGTTATTGCTGATAAGCGAGAAACACGCATTTAAGGTTGAGACAGAATCGATAAATTCCATATAAATCCAAACTTTTGTCCACAACAAATTCTTTAATTTTAACACAAAAATATATATTTCTCATAAACGGCGCAATATTTTGGCTTGGAATTTTAAGAATTTTCATGAGGAAATATGCTCTTTCAGATAAAAATAAAAGTGAAATTTATGCCAAAAAATGTGAAATGTCCCTTTAAGGGTTCTTAATAGAACCAGGCTCGTCAAAATCAAGACTTGTTCGGAAGTTGGTTAATGTGGTTTGTGCATAATGCTAAATATAATATTTCTGTGTATATGTATGTTGAAATGTATGGATTTATCTCATGAATGGGTATAACTGAGATGTATTAAATATTCTTATATTCTCATTCGTACAACGAATGTTAACGATGTCACATGAAAATTCCAACATCGCGATCACGTAAATCTCATTAGGAGTAGACTACCTCATTAAAGTGACATTGAAAAACGTAAATGAACAAATAAAACATCATAAAAAGCGCATAACTTTCCAATTATTACACAGTAGCAAAACACTCATATACTAGACTACTCTGTACTATAGATTACTCGGTAGTATAGATTACTTGGTCACGTCAACAATTCAAATCTTTCTCTGTAGCATAAATGCGCATGTTTTAAAGGGACATAACATTTCAATTTTTCAAAGTATGTCTTAATGCAAAGATTGGTTATTCTAATGCGTAGAAATGCTATCAGTTTTCTTAAGTTGTTATTTATAAGCAAAAATTACGCCTTTAAAGTTGAGACAGAAATGACAAATTCCATATACATGTAAATCGGAACTGTTGTCCACAACAATTTGTTTAATTTTAGCACCAAAATATATATTTCTCGTAAACGGTTCAATATTTTGGCTTGAAATTTTCAGAATTTTCTTAAGAAAATGTGCTTTTTCAGATCAAATAAAAATAAAATTAATGACAAGTAGATGTGAAATGTCACTCTAACGTACTAGCAATCCCAAAGTTTTGACATAATTTTGAGAAAGCAAACTAAAAAGATGCAAAGTGGTTAAGGTTACATGTAGGGAACATAGGGTCCGTCGGTATACTCTTTTTATATTTCTTATTTTGGTTTTATTATTGATGTTGTCTTCGTTGTCGGTGTTTCATGGGTTTTTCTATGGCGGAAACAAAGATCGGTCACAATTTGCTAGGATCGGTTGGGCAACCTCAAAACGCATATTTAAAAAACATATGTTGACCTTAAAGTACATGAAGCCTAAAACACAAAAACGTTGTTTTCCCACAGTTCCTTTGATAAAACTAATATTTATCACCAAAGGGATTTCTAAAATTACTGCATGCATCATTATTAAATTGATCGCCTTTACATTGATTAATATGCAATTCGAGAGCTTTCGTAATGAAAATCTCGATGAAGTTCAGATTTGAAGGTCCCAGAGGTCTAGCTGCAATGTACGTCATGTCAGAATACCAAGTAAACAGATTGGCATCGTATTTGGTACAGCTTACGATACATGACTTGGCAGAGCATCTCTAGCTATCAGCTAAGGATGGTCTGCCATGTCATTTACCGTGAGCTATAGAGACAGTGTATGGTAAACCATGTCTTGTTCGAGTCAGTGTGTGGAGATTGAAAATTTGAAATTTACTATTTGAAAACTTACGTACTTGACATAGCGTCATTTGGGAAATTAAAACCTCGTAAGTTTATCTTTTTCAAAATTACGAGGTTACGAGGTTTTGATACCCTCAAAAGAAAAATAAAAAAACATCGGCGGCAGTCTAAAGTATAGTATTTATAGCTTAAATAACTTGTAGCTTCAACATCTTTGAACGTATCCGGAAATATTATTGCTTTTCAACAAAAACCTCGTAACTGCAGCTTAGAACAAGCTGCAGTTACGAGGTTTCTGTTGAAAAGTATCCATATACTGGTAACATCGATTGGTCAAATTAGGAGTACATTACTGTAAACTGATCTTGACAGTATATCACATGGTGTAATTAAATCAATGGATTTTCTGTCTTTATTCATATATCCGTGTTTGTCAATTAGTAGTAAATATTATTTATTTTCATTATTAGTGCGAGATAAACATATCGCTGCTTTTTCGACGAAAACCTCGTAACTGCACCTTTAAACAAGCTGCAGTTACGAGATTTTCGTTGAAAATCGACGATATTGTATCTTTAGTTTGTGATACAAGTCCAGCGGGTTGTCTTGCGCTTGAAAATGAATACTGGATTTGGATTTTATGTTTTCTATTCAATGCATTTGTATTATCAAACAAATAAAGAATACAGGTATTACATATTAAGCCACGTATTACTACATCAGTAGGAATGATATAATTGCAAATCGCAATTTTTCTTCAAAAACATACTATTAGTAACTACAGCTTGTTTCTGATGAAAAGCAGTGAAATATTTTAAATGTTCACTGAAATTAACTTAAAGCAACACGCAAATACATGCGCAAGAAATGTCGTATATAATTGGTCAACCTACATGCGTAGACCATTTCTGCCCAGAAAAGAAATGTTTCAAACAAACGGATTTAGTGTTCGACCTACTTTTTGGACCAATGAAATTGCAGCATATTTAAAAATTTCGCCGCTATATTTCGCATAAACGAGACTTCCGGCTAGTTTATGTGATGTCTATATATAGCCACGCCCCCGTCTCCAGTGAAACGCTAGCGAACACCAAGTCAAATAAAGTCTGTATAGTAGATTCTAAGCGATATAAACATCCAACGCGCCGTGCGCATTTGAATATTTATTTCGCGTAGAATCTACTATACAGACTTTATCTGATACATAAGGTGCTTTTTCTCCGTAGAGAACGAAAAACATTTGAGTCTGAGAACGTACTTAATTTTTTTTCGAGAAACCAGGGCCTGGTTTTGATTTCCCTATTAGAAAATGATTTGGAAGACATTGAGACTAAAGAAAAAAGTGCTGATGACCAGCAGTTTCTCCTTTTTTTTCTCAACATTTTCTTTGTTATATTATACACAAATCCTGTCTTTATCAACATCCATTCCATCTAAATCGGCTCTCTGATTGGGGGAAAAAAGTCCAAATGTTCGTCGTTTGGGAAGGGGTTAAAACGCACGTTATCGCAGTGGACATTTATTGACTAAAGATGCTTCAGACCACGCACCAGGCACCACCTACGATCAGATTAAAGTTGGAGATCTATACTTCACAGAAATCTCTTGTGAAAAACGATACAAAAATGATTTTCTTATTAAGATTCTATATTCTCATAACTCTTTGTTGTATCGTGTCTATAAATTTATAAATTAAAGGCCATAAAAACGATGCAGCAGACACCACCTACGAGCTGATAGAGGCTTGTGATCTATTAAATCGTCGCCGTTCAACAAAAACCTCGTAACTGCAGCTTGTCTAAGCTGCAGTTACGAGGCTTTTGTTGAAAAGTGACAATAGTATAGACCTCTGTTGAGCTTATTTTGTGTAACTAGTAGTCTAGTAAATCACGGACGACAGTTTTATATACTTAATATCAGATTTACAACCTTCTAGGCAATAAATGAGGGCGATTCGCGTGAATAATGGTTATATTTCCAAGAGGAAGTGAAGTAACCACGGTTTTCAGATAGTAGTCGCTTGCCATCGATCCAGCGTATTACCATCTACGCAAGCAAAGGTAAGGGCAAAGTCTACGACATAACGGGTGTGTTCCTATAGCTGTTCTGAGTGTTCCGAACAGTCCGGTACTCAATGGAATGACACAAAACAGTGCTCGGAACATGTTCTGCTTGTTCCCGGAGAAAAGGTGGTGCAAGCAGAACAGTGACGTCACTAGAACGGCAACCTTCGATTTTAACTTTCGGGTGTTGATTTAGATTAATATTTCTAATCAAACTGCACAATTAAAATCAAATTATTTCAGAAAATATGATGAATTATGCATTTTACGACCATTTATGGCCAATACAAAACACCCAGCAGGCGGTCAAAGTCTATTTTTAGACTGGCCTGTAGTTCTGTGCCGAGAGCATTCCATTCGGTATGACTTGAACAGAACATTTAGAACAGTAACGGACAGCCCAATTGAATGTACCCAACGTCGTTTCTGTATTTACCCTTTGCGAATTTAGTTTGATTTTATTGTTGTCCTGTTAAGCACTTCCATTGGTTCCAGTGAGGAGCCGTAGGAGCCAATAAGATGACTTGATACATATGCTTGCTATAATAATTCGTGATAACGGGTGGAAAAATGTAACACGTCTTCAATTCAAAAACGAAAAGAAAAACAACATATTCTTAAGAATTCTATTGCAATAGGCCACATTTTACAATACTGGTACCGTGTACGTTTGGCGAAGAACGCGAAAGAGAATGTGCGTTAATGACGTCATGAACAATGGATGAAGTAACCTCAAAAGCGTAAAAACACGACGTTTCATTGGTTGCTACACCATGACAACCAACACAACCGTTAGGCGGCATATCGCAATACCAAGAATATTCGGGCTAAATCCGCCATTAGTGAATACAAACGTAGGTGGGTTCAACCGTGGCTATCGAAGATGGCGTAACATAAGGAAATATTTTATCTGCAGGAGTTTGTGGGCTCAGTCTAATTATATACCGAGACGTTTCATGCAGTTACAAAAACACATTTTGTACAAATTGTTCTTTATTCGCAGGGTCGAAAAAATATTTTTTATTATTTCTTCAACACTTTGCAAAACAACGCCTGATTTTGACAAATAGAGAAAGCTATGGCGAACATTGGGAGAAATGATTTTTCATCAGAACTTTTCGTATTTTCCCCGATGCTTTAGATCTATAATAGATTCACTATTAAAGCCCCGTTCCCACTGTCACGGTTTGGACCCCCGGTTAGTCCCGGATGAGTGGTCCGGGGGAAACCGTGACAAACCGGGAGTACAACCGTAGAGAAAAGATCCCGGATCATCCCGGAATACCGGCTCTTTCCCCACCGGGAGGTACCGTGGGTGTCCGGGACCCACACCGTGACAGTGGGAACGGGGCTTAAACGAGAATAATTACAGTTGAACTGCTTTATCAAAACAACTGAAATTATTCTCGTTTATTGTCCAACAAGGTTAACCCGGGACAACTTAATTTTCGTGAGCAAAGTCCGTTAGTTAAGCGTCTGTAACAAAACAAAGCCGAAGTGGGGTCATTACATATGCAGATGTCCCGGGTTAATCTTGCTGGACAATAATAGTGAATCTATTATAATTATGAATCTATTATACACGCATATGATGTATACATACGATATCAAACGTAAACAATTGTTAATTTTATTGAATTCTTATTTGTTCAATTTAGACGGGGGAAGCGGAGGTGGTGCAGAGGTAACGCGCTGGACTTATAACACAGGGGTCGCTGGTTCGATCCCCCGCTTCTCCGGTCTTTCGGATGAGACCTTAAACCGAGGTCCCGTCTCCATATGACCTTAGCTGTTGAGTGGGACGTAAAACCCCATACAATCCAATCAATTTAGACGGGTGTCCAGTTGACCAGCTGTCGGTATACATCGATTGCCCCAATCGACTTCGACAACTATGGTTATGGGAAGACACTTCAAATTAACGAGATGACTTTCAAATTCGCAACACAATTTCTGTAAAGGAAAATCTTAACGATTTTTTAATCAGCCTTATGACACCAAGTCCTGTTTCCAAAAGCTCACAAGGTAATGTCACCATAGGGCATTATAAAATATTCAGTAGCTGGTATCATTAATCAAAGCACGTGTAACTCTTTTCAATACGACATTTCATCGCTTTTGAACGAAAACCTCGTAACTGAAGCTTGTTTAAGCTGCAGTTACGAGGTTTTCGTTGAAAAGCAACGATAATTTGGCAAAATTGAAAGCTACTGCAGACAACAAAATACACGTCGCTGTTAATAGACAAGCAATTATGTGCCATATAGAACATTAAAAAATATTGAGACAAAAGGAAATAATCAAAATTTTCTTCTTTTGCTACAACGTTTTCGCAAAAACCTTTTTAATTGGGTCTTGTTTGAGAATTAAGTAATATCATTTATATCAAAGATATGAAGACGACGCCAATATGGAATACAACAGATTGAACGTTCGTGCAATCTGATCCAGATCAATGTAGTTCTACCCATTTAGCCTCTTCGATATCATTCGCAACTGTTAAAGAGCGGTAAAAGTTCTGATCAGACTTAACTAAGGCACAAACTAATCTCACTCTTCTATAGTTTTGAATTTCACATAGGTCCTTTATTCATATTTAATATGATATACATGTATAATATAAAATATAAATAATAATTTACCATTTCTCGGAAAACTAGACATCATTTCCTAAGTATGATATATGGCATTTTATAATTATTCATATTTGTTTAGAATGTTATATACGCCAGGATCTGGAAAAGGGTCCGTTAAGGCTTTTGAGCCCAACATGGTTCCAGATCAGACTGCGCATACGCGCAGTCAGGTCTAGAACCATGTTGTTCTCAAATAGCTTCTTCAGGATTTGTTGAAATCGTTAAAGAGCCCAATGGGTCCCTACCCGACTTCATTTGGGCACAGGGTGGTCTTGAAATATGGCTGTCTCAAATGCTATAGTTATAATGAGACGTTTTCCAGATCATGGCTCATATGTAAGTATAAAGATGTGCAAGTCGTAGCATAGAAAATGCTAGGAGAAAAGGATAAAATGCTAATAATCAGCTGTTCCTTCTTTAACCTTATTTAAGTAAACTGTAATAACCAGTATTTTTTCTCCAGAATTATTTCGCAAAATAGTCATATTTGAGTTTACTTTAAGTGGTATTCTCTCTTCTACGCGTTTCAGTAATTTTCCCCTTGAAATTACATCTCGCTACAAGAAGCCAATTTACACTAAATTTTATGGCGTGTGGAACGTTGCAAAATTCGATAAATATTTTTATGTGATATAATTTTATATTTATATTCTATTTTTTTTTTTATTTATATTCTAAAAATATTTTTATGTGATATAATTTTATATCTATATTCTATAATCTTAATTTATATTGTATATTTTTTATTTATGTTCTTTATTTTTTATTTATGTTCGATAACGCGAAAAAAATTTATGTGATATATTCTTTTATTTATATTGTATATTTTTTTTTATCTATGTTCTATATTTTTTATTTATGTTCGATAACGCGAAAAAAAATATGTGATATAATTTTTTATTTATATTCTATTATATTTATGTTCGATGATAGCGCGAAAAAAATTTATGTGGTATAATTGCATCATGGGATACTCGTGACATTGATTGGACAACGGTCTATTTGATCGGATTGACAGATGAAGCTGAGGACCAGTTAATCGCAATAGTGTCTGGATTCACTCGAATATCAGTCGAGGTAGTCTAGTTTAGGTTGGGTGCTGGTCGAGTGAAAGATATTAACCAGACCACACTCGATTCCCAGACACTATCATTTCCTGATCGGGTCGATTTTCTACCCGATCAACACAAAATCAACACAAAGCCGCTTTCCGATCGATTTTATACTCCATCGCACGCCAATTTGTTTACAATTAAAGAAATCCGAGATAAAAGCCGTGGCGTTTCCGATCAAACTTGATTACCAGACAATTTCCGATTACCTATGCCGATCGAATTCGATCTTAACTCGATCGCTTTTTTCTTGGGCTTGATCGAGTTGATCTGGTCGGCAGTCGGAACCTAGGATTCTGGATCTGTAGACAATCAAAACATAACATCTACAGTCGTTTTGAGAGGGTGAATCGAGTACAAGTCGGGATGACCGAAAGCAGGTTGGGTACAGGCCGGGTAGAAATTATCAATCCGATCACACTTGACCTTTAGACACGACTGACTCTCGAGTAGATCCATCTTCTAAGCGACCAATACACAGTCGTTTCCAGATCAATCTCCTACTCGATCGCACACGATAGTTTTTGACATGTCAAAATATTAGAGTTGGAGGTCCTAGCGATGTAGATAAAGGTCGATCACCCAAACTACTCCCCATCACCAAATGTCACTAGTATCCCATGATGCAATTATACCACATAAATTTTTTTCGTGCTATTATCGAATATAAATAAAAAATATAGAACATAAATAAAAAATATAGAATATAAATAAAAAATTATATCACATAATTTTTTTCGCGTTATCGAATATAAATAAAAAAAATATAGAACATAAATAAAAAATATACAATATAAATTAAAAATTATATCACATAATTTTTTTCGCGTTATCGAATATAAATAAAAATATAGAACATAAATAAAAAATATAGAATTTAAATAAAAAATTATATCACATAAAAATAATTTTAGAATATAAATAAAAAATTATAGAATGTAAATATAAAATTTTATCACATAAAAATATTTATAGAATTTTGCAACGTTCCACACGCCATAAAATTTACTGACACATATTTATACATCTTTAGGGAAAATGCAGAGCCTCTTTATAAGGCAATCCATTAGAACAATGCTGTTAACCCTTTCCCAAACAAGACATGGTTTGGACGTCCTTAAAGGCTTGGGAAAACATTGAGACAAAAGAAGAAAATGCTGATAATCAGAAATTCTCCTTTTGCCTCAATATTTTCTATGGTATATTTCACGCAAATCTGATAATCATTAATATCAATTTTGTCGTCTGCAACACCTTTTGAATTAGTGTACCTTCTAAATTGCTGTTTGGGAAAGGGTTAATAAAGGAAGACTATGTGGGGAACAAATATAATAAAGAGTACAAAATGTACACTCTATACAGAGTTTATAGCTCATATTGATCGATTTAAACTCTGTCGTCATGCTATCAAGTTTGAACAATTTTACTACATTATGACGTCAATAAATGCATTGTCACTGTTGTTTTTTTGCAATTATCACGGAATTGTCCCATTATCAAACGAAGGTCTGCACATATCACTAGGAAAATCAAGCAATCATGCACCCGAGTACTGATCCAAAACATTGAAAATCATATCCAGATTACATCGATTCTATTTTTGGTCAAAGTTTCTGCCAATGGACAAATGTTATGCCAATTTACTACTTGATAATGAAATTCCGCTGACGCCCCGAGATTAGACGAGATTCGCGATCGTAATGACAGAGCTTGGTCGTTTCGTAGTAAATCGGCGGGCGATGAAAAGAGAGAAAATGAAGACATGTCTTGATTCAATGCTATAATAAACCAACAAAAACGTCGCGACGTGCAATTTTGTCTAACTATTACCAGTTCCAGAGCTTCATATGTTTCAAAAACATGTTTGAAAATACGAAAATATTGGTTAGCGGCATTTTCTCTTTTCTAATAGAAGCTATTTTCCAATACATTTTCAAATCTCTCTAAATACCAGTGTTCACAGATTGAACAATTTGTATTCTATCTTTGGGATCAATTTCAAAACAATTACTATTCCCATCTAATAATAGGTCTCATAAGGCGTACAATGGGATATTGAAAATTGGAAATCCTAAACATGGAGTATTATCTTTTATCCATACTTGCAAGTTAAACCTTTCTTTTTACCCCAGCTGTAAATGCATAATCTATAGTTCCCCATGAAATTACTTGGCACTACAAGAAGCCAATTTACACTTAATTCTCTGACACATATTTATACGTCTTTAGGGAAAATACGGAGTCACTTTATGAGGCAGTCCATTAAGACAATCGCTGCTTTTCCTAGAAAACCTCGTAACTGCAGCTTAAAACAAGCTGCAGTTACGAGATTTTCAATGATAATCGACATAATGCTGTAAAAAGTGGAGAAATGGACGAAACAAACGCGATAAATACGTACCTCGCGGCAAAATAAAATTCCTGCAAGATCTGAATGGGATGAAAGCGCTGCAGGTACTGTAAAACTGTCCGTTTTGAATACTTGAAAAGGTTTAAAATATTTCTACATTTTTGCGTCAAGTGATATGTGCACTGTGTACGAAAAGTAGCTTATATACATGTACATCGGTGCTTTAAGTTTCGCTTTTGTGTAATGTAAGCATACGCTATCGACTAAATATTTCACTTCTAGGGTGGTCGAGTTTCAAATTGGGAGTTAAAAGACGGAGTCTCTGGGAGCCGCACCAATTCCAATTTTAAACACTTTAGTTTAAAGCTACTATTTCCCAGATTTGTACCCAAAAATTGTCAAATACAAACGAAATGTACACTTTTTAAGCTTTATATGACCTGATTAAATGATTACGAGAAACTATTGAAGCAACGACTCAATTTTTTCGCAATTTGATACCAAATTTATGAAGCGATGTCGAAAGTAGGTCAAAACAGTAGGACATGCGACTTTCTTAAATGACGTCACAACATACATGATGACGTCATATTGAAATTTAAGTATGAATCTCGTTTGAATCATGGTCCGCGCTGTATGCGCATGCACAACAATTTGAAAATAATTCTAACCCCATCAGTGATGGGGTTGAATTTAGGCTTGGATTCTCCCTAAATTCAGCTATCTGTCTTGTAATTTCGGCTCATTCTCTGTCTGAATCGCATATTATTAACCATCCCGAGGTGGTCAACACAAAAGTTTTGCATATTTTTTCAAAAAAGTTCATTTTTTTCAATTAGACCATCTGTTACCGTCCCCCTTTAAAGTGATATTTCACAGATATCTTTTCATAAATTTTACTTTTATTTTTATCTTCAAGAGCAGATCTTCTTATGAACATTCTGAAAATTTCATTTCAATATATTTTCGCCGTTTATGAGAAATATATATACTTTTGTGCTATAATTGAACAAATTAATGTATACAGCAGTTAAGATTTATGTGGAATTTGTCATATCTGTATCTACTTTAAAGGATTATTTTTCACTAGTAAACAACAACTTCAAAAAGCTGATAGCATTTATACACATTAGAATAACCAATCTGTGCATCAGGACATGCTTTGCAAAATAAAATTGGAATGTGATGCCCCTTTACAGAAGCAACACGGGGTCATATTTACTCAGAAAGATCTCATGGCGCCAGCGATCACTTTCCGAAGCCCACATTCTTCCACTAGACCTCGGCGCCCTTCAGTTATTCGAAAGTATTTCTGAGATTTGAGATACTGTGATATGATGAATGATCTAATCTTGTAAGTGGTGATTTGTTATGTTGTCAGATGAAAGTAGAAATGAAAATGCATATCGTCGTTTTTCAACGAAAAACTCGTTGAGGTTTTCGTTGAAGAGCATCAATATGGAAAAATGGACCTTATGCCACATGCAATCTACATGAATTAAGATCAGTCTGCGTATACGCGAAATTGAATCAGGACCAATAGCGTTCTTATTTTACTTCGACATCACATATCTATCGTAGACTTTCTTCCAAAAACCTTATCAGAGACCAGAGACCCATTATCGTTGATGACTAAATTTACAGAACTGACATCTATTGCGATCAGATTTGGTTCCCATGATTATCTTACGATAGGGGTTAAAAGCAATCTAACTCGTTTGAGCATTAAATAGGTAGTACACATTCGAATTATTTTCAAAATGTTAAGTGATGCGTCAAATTCGACAACACTTTGGGATTAAACTGGAAGCCAAGGGATAGACTGCGACCTAACCGACGGAGCTAGATCTATCCGGGCTCGGCTGACAAAAGTATGAAAAAAAAAATCAATTTAAAATGATACACACATGAACATGTGATATTTTTTACTCTATGGTCTAAAACAGAGCTACTGATAAAATGGGATACAAGCTTTTAAAAGGTAAAATAGGACTTCTCCAGACTATTCAAATATGTACACACAACATATGGTTTGGACTCAAAACAACAAATTCACAATGTATACTCCCCGTCATAAGACAGTAGCCACTTGTCTAATGCAATGTTCGACAATTTTAGGATTATTCATAAACGTACCGAAAAAAACAACAGAAAACATTGAAGCATGGCAAGTAAAAACGCTTTCGTGAAAGTATCGAAACCAGTCGAATTACCCCGTTAGGTATGGTAGCTTGGTGGTAGTTCCAGCAAATCCGTAATTGAAGCGGAACACTCTACTGAAATTCATGGCCATATATAGGGCCGGAAACGGACCGAAAATGAATAAGGATATTAAAAATTTTGTTTATGATAATGTTTTCACTCGGAATGATTACTGACTAATAAGTTACTTTCATTACACCCAAGACCCTTGCAAAATGGCGGTTTCCGGTTTAAGCCCATCCAACCCTTAATTTCTTCCCAAATGCTCTATCCATTATTTTTTGTTTCTGGTTGTTTTTAGCAAGTTCCAAATCAAGAAAATGTTTCCTTCACTTTATCCAACAACCACTTCAGATTATTATCAAACGTTTAATATTGAGACATGCTATACTGGAAGTGCTAAATTTCCATAGACCTCTATCATTTTAACGTAATGGTTGTCTGTAAAATTGAAATGGGACTTTTGTTTGTGTTTCAACAGTGTCAACTTATGCAGAAAATGACAGATGTAAGTAAACAAAATTGAACTTTGTATCATAAAACACTGTTTTAACCCATATTACAACTTAACATGTTTCCGGTGTGTTGAAATCCTTTAACCATTTAGGTATGAAAAGGAACTATTGGGAATGCGGATGGATGTGTAAAAACAAACAGACATTAAGAATTGTGAAAATTAGGGTTATTTGAAAAGAGGCTACTTTTTTATGACGGTGAGTATGTTTATCCCTCTTTTCTATTTAGCTCTGAAAAATACCATAGAATGGCCAATATGAAAACCAATTGAACGAGGAACACTCGTGTTAATGAGAAAAGAGATAACATCGGCCTATCCGAAGAAAATAATAAATCAACCTTTCCTCAAACAGCAGAACCTTAGAATCTTCCGATGGCAATTAATTTTGTGCTAAAATAGACTGGTTTACCGTTATGTTTTGCTAACCCGTCGGCGTTGATAATGAAATCTTTTACAACATAGCACACAAAAAGAAAAGTATTTCGACAAAGCTATCATTTATCGGCATTATCTCATTTTGCAAATGTATTTAGACTTTTTCTTTTCGAAAATAGTGAATGAGCCTACAATTAACATCGAAGGAAGGTACAACAAGATGCCCAAGATGGACTGTATCGCTCCACTGGCTCTATTTCAATCAGGGGACACCAACACAATTATTCTGACCAAATTCCAGCTTGAGCGGGCAAAAAATGGCACTGAAGGAGTGCATGCAAGGTTTTTTTAAGATTTGACCCTATGACCTAGTTTTTGACACCAGTTGATCCAATTTTGAAATCACCCGTAATTTAACAAGGATAATCATTCTGTCCAAATTTCAGGTTGATAGGACCAAAATATGGCCTGTAGAGTGGATACAGGGTTTTTCAAAGATTTGACCGGGTGACCTAGTCATTGACCCTGGGTGACCCTATTTTGAACTCATCCGTGATCTTACAGAGACAATCATTCTGACCAAATTTCAAATTGATAAGGCTAAAAAATGGTCGATAGAGTGCATAGATTTTCCTAAGATTTCATTTCGTGGCCTAGTTATTTGCCCAAGTTGACCCAGTTTCAAAATCGTCCAAGATATTGTCAAGACAATTATATTGACCAAATTTCAGGTTGATAAGACAAAAAGTTTGGCCTCTAGAGAGAATACAATGTTTTTTCTAAGAGCTAGCTGCCTTCGGCCAGTGGAGCTGAAATAGTGGACGAAGCACAAAAATTCATTTACAAAACCCACGAGGTCTTAAAGTAAATAACAACATTTTGGTAATTGCCGACGAGAGAATGTTATTGAAACTTTCACCTACTCCCTAAAGGCATCTTACTTGATTACTCACAAATTCCTTCCGTTAGGATCTTTAACTCTAGTCATTAATTAACCCTTTCCCAAAAGAAGCCATGATTTCGATGTCCAAACATGAATTAAAGGGGATTTGTTGAAATCGTAGTCATACGGATAAACTTTTTTAGAGTCTAAGTTATCGTTGTAGCACTACTTAGGGATAAGATTTTCATCGAGGCGCATTTGTTATATGTCATCAGAGTTAGATGCTTCTTTTGAATTTGACATTAAACTCGATTGATATGATTACTTTTTGTAATAAGTAATGCTTGAAATCCCCTGCTCCATGAAAAAGGCTAATTTTAAAGTTGTTTCTTATGAATCTGCAATGACAGTTGACGAAACTCGCTAAAATCTAACAAAATAGAAATATGTTAAGATTCTCCAAAATGTACGTAAGAAATAACGTACGATATCAATTTCTAAAACAATAAAATTACTAACCTGCCAGAATGAAATATCCTTGTCTTCGTAAAATATCCCTCCATAACTCACATTCATTGTCGAAAAGTTTCCTGAACACATATCTTCAGTACATTCGTTTGTGTAAAACGGGATTGGTCCAATGCTAACATCCGTAACCACGATTTGTCTAATCTCCGTTACTGGTATTTGGTTAATGTCCGTTACCGTTATTTGCTTCATATCTAACGTATTCGTTACCATCGAGGGTCCTTGTAGAACGCTGGACATCTCGAGTGTCTACGGTAGGTTACAAAAAATGTCACGAATTGTTATTAAATGAATCCTGGCACCTTCCCTCAAACACTCAACAAACACCACTCGAATTTAACGAGCTTCTAACAAACGTATGGCATAGAGCTGCAAATACGAAGGAGTGATGGCTTTTTAAAATGAAATATTTCTCTAAATGTCCACAAAACCCTATGTTTATGGGTACTCATTGGAATCGTCTCATCGAGACGATTCAAATGAGCACCCACGGCATAAGGTTTGGATTTGAAATATTTCATTAGAACGCCATCATCCCCTTTTATCTGTTGCTCTGGTTTATTATAACATCTTACATTCTAGGACTGAATAATGAAATTAAAAAGACATTTCAATCATTTTGCCGAGAAACATTTGATCGTAAAGACAAATCTTGATTTTTGTCTCTAAAAGGAGATCGAAACCAGTATAATATAAATCATGTGGAAATATAAAAAAAAACTTTGTGTGATAGAGTAATTATAATATAACTGTCTTCTCTGGGTTTAATCTTAAATTGTAAAGCTTTTGGGAGAAAAACATGGGATTTTCTACGCTCAAAGTAACGTTTTTGTTTTTGGTCAGGTGTAAACTAGAATTTCGACAACATTAATGTCCAAATTAGTCAAGTAAATAATCTACAGTTGGCGCCACATCGTATGACACGTGTTTATGTATTGTTTAACGTTCAATTACATTGGAACAAAATATAAACATTGTGCCATATGATGTTGTGCCAACTGTAGTTCTACGTATAATACTCTTTGCTAAACGATAAACATTTTTCTGCATTTTAATTGCCGACTTGATTAACAGATTCCCAATCAGTTTTTTTCAAAATGCCGTGGCCGCTAATTAGTTTCACCGCCCTAATCCATTATACTCCAGAAAAAGGATTTGCCATCAATATTATTTAAACCAATTTCTTTCTAAATCATTTTAAGGAAAACATGTAAGAATTGTCTTTTTTCCAGGGGGACGGGATTTATGCTGATAAAACTGATATCTGTGCAAACCATAGCATAGAAAATGGTGTACCAAAAGGAGAAAATTTGGGTTGCCATGATGCTCTTCATATACCTATGGTTTCATTTGTCATTTTTAACTCTTTGATAAGACAGCACCCTGAATTTATTATGAAAGGGTTCACGAAGCTTTATCCTGTTAACAATAGAATGCTGGTTTTAGCAACTTCCTGTTGTGGACAAAGCAATATCTTTGAGACTTTACTAGGACAAAAACTACATACGTATGAGCAAATATATGGAAAATGCCCAAAGGAAGAATATCCGTAATGTGGCCGTTTTGAGATTCATAAAACATCGGCTTTTTCGAGCGGCGCCGTTGCGTAAATCCGAACCTGTTCGAGCGCGGTCGTAAACATTCGGCGGTGGAAAGTTCCACCGCCGAATGTTTTCGACATCGCCCGAATACTGCCGACGTCGCGCGAATCTCATTAGGGGGGTGGACTACCTTAAGAGCCATTTTTACCTTGGCAACATTGTCTTTCAGACTCAGCATACCAAAAGTCGTTTAAAACGAATAACCACTTTCTTCGCAAACTGCCGTTAGTTGATAACTTTTCTGAGAGTGTGTCCTGACTACAACAATCTCAACCAACTTTTTAAAACAAACCAAATGAATCCATATAATCATAGAAAACTATTTTAATCTTTTTCGTTTAATTTCAATCCTCAAGTTTTATTCCCCAGTTTTTTTCCTTTGCTAACAAACAACTGGTGGTAGTTCCGTTAAGAAATCCATTTTAATATCTATTGTACTTTTTGTAAACGTTACACCGTTGATTCAGTATTGCATGAAGAAACACCTTTTTTGAAACATTAATTTATCTTGATTTACTTTTGAGCTTTTGACATCACAGAGTGTCAATCATTTATACTTTAGTCTGATAAAAGTCCAGTTCGCTGATTTTCAACTAAAGACTCGTAACTGCAGCATAAAACAAGCTGCAGTAACGAAGTTTTTGTTGAAAAGCGACGAAATGAGGTTCAAAATATTAAATTCCAACAAACCTCTCCCAATCTTAACCTACGGGCAAGAAAATTAACAAAAACTAATAACATAATTACAGAAACGAATTCCTCCAATTATCCAGCAAATTTTATTTTCCGTTTTTCACCTTTTTGTTAACAAATCTCTGCTGGTATTTTTGTCAAACAAGAAGACACGAGTAACTAAATTTCTCGCCTGTGAGATTCAATAGCGGAAGTTCGCTCCGATAATTGTTCGTCACTAACACATTTCGTAAGCGTGAAATCGGTTTTGTTTTCACTCTGCCTTTCTCGGGACTTGAGCTCTATGTACTATGATTCAATATAGATACTAACAACTTATGTTCACTTGGAACACCCCTAGTCATTTCCAGACCAAACAAAAAGCACTAATTTTCACCACATGAAGGACTTTCAATATGCAAAATAAACATGAGTAGAAACACATTGTAAAAAATGAAATAAAGGTCGTTTGGACCCATTAAACCCACTCTTGAATAAAAGGAGAAGAATTAACGGAAATAATTTCCGCAATTATCCATGAAGTTTATTCAATTTTGTCATATCATTTTTAAAGCGCACACTCAGTGTGGTAGTTTTGTTATAAAAGACAAAAAAGATGACACTTGTTTAAATCATACGACATATAAGTAGATCTACATCAGTGGTAAATAAAGAAACACATCCTTGACACTTTAGATAAGAAATTCCAATATTTTCTTTTAAATTTTCGATATCATACAGTTTTAATTATTCATTCTGCTGTTGAGATTCAACTAAATTCCACAATCAAAATCCACAAAACCTCTCACTAACTCAACCCATTCTAAAAAATCATTCCTCCAAAACTAACAACATAATCACAGAATCAAATTCCTCTACATTTCCAAGCAATGTTTATTTGCGTCTTTTTTTCTTTTGTTGCCAAAAGGCTGCTGGTATTTTTTGTCAAGCCAGAAGACTGAAGTAACTAGATTTCTCGTTTGTAAGATTCAATAACGGAAGTTGGCTCCGATAAATGTTCGTCCTTAACCCTTTAAGGACATATGGATGAGCTATTTTCTTCTGTTAGACTTATTTTTATTTGTTCTGTACTGATAGTAAGTAGTATGAATAGTAAAGAAAAACATTCAAAACAAATGTCAACATGCGAGTGAAAAATTTATTGGATTTAAAGGGAGACTACTATTTTTTCAAAATTGCAAACATGAGGTATCTCTCAATGACGTAATATATGAGTGATTTGTTACTTCATGCGCATACCCGAAATAACGAAATAAAGCTCTTTTGGTAATTGACCTGTTCAGCATTTGAATTTTTGTACATTAAATTGATGTTCGGTTGTTAATTGACAATACTTTTTCGGTAATTTTCACTTTCTCTCTTTGGTCATTTAAAGTATAATAATACTCGGATAGCACGTTTCACTGTCTGTTATGCGTTCAACATTTGGTACTAGCGACAGGCAGCAAAGCTACAGAGGCAGAGTGGTGTCTTCATGAGCTAGTCGGCTTCAGATGGACACAAAACACGACAAATTATAACGTCTAAAGCTTTCAATAAGAAAGAAAATTGTTAAAAGCAATGGAAAAAAATTCGGATAGAACTGCAAAAAGTAAACCAAGTTTTACTTGTAATAAAAATTGCTTGGATTGATATATGCTTCTCTTTTCTGTTTGTAGGTATGACCAAGCAGTATGTATATACCAAAAAAGAAATAATCTTACTGCTGTAATATATCTTATATTATCATAGCAATTTCAGCTACTTTTGAAATAATGTTTTCATAAAGATCTTAAAGCATCACTAAATTGTCCCAAATTAATACTTATTTAGAATAGAATTAACATATTGAACACAATAAACAATTACTTATGTAAGTCTATTCATTTTGAACACATTTAATAGGGGTTTTTAATTGACATTTTTGCAATTTTGAACAAAAGTAGTCTCTCTTGAAATCCAATATTTGTTTATAATTAGCTTGGTGACATATAGTTTGCTACCTTTCATACATTTAATTATCAGTACAAAAAATATAAAGATTCTTACCGTTGGAAATAAATCATTTAAAACTTACGAAAATAATTTCTCAAAATAACTAGAAATACATAAATAATAGATAATTGTGTTGATTATGTCTAATTACGTCCAATTATACTTAATTACGTCCAAATGAGAATTATTTTGAAAATATTCAGTGATGATTTTGAAATCTTGAATTCTTAAAAGTATTTCAAAAGTAGAAGTGACATCGCTCGTTTCTGCCAATACAGAGTGTCCAAAAAAAAACGGAACCCATTTTTGAAAGTACATTTTTCATGTATAAATTAATATTTCTCCACCAAATTTACATATGCAATTGCAACGACAGATTTCTATTAGCAGTGATAATTTGGTTGAAAAATAACGATTAGTTTTGAAAATATTGGCATTCAAATGAATATACCCGCAAAACCATTTTAACACGATATCGATCTTTTCGTTTTGCAGCGCGCGCCTAAAAAAATTAAAAAATTGACGCTTTATAATTGGTTGATATATTCAATACAATACAAAAGTGATTTTGAAACAGTGTATTCATAATAGTGCATTTTCATTTCATCTTTTTTGCTAATAAATAAACTGTTAAAGAAGAGCTGCGATGTAACTAAAATGAATGCAAACAAAATATCCATGTGCATCACAGACTCATGAATAATGATCATAGGTACTTATTTTACTTCTGACCAACATGCCGGTTACCGCTCAATTGAAAAGTATTACGGGTTTCAATTGACCTGACACTGACCTTTATGCAAAACATTTTCATATATGACAAATAACACAAAATTCGCCAAATAGAATTAAATCATAGTCCACTGAAATGTATACTATGCAAGAAAATTATGACTGGACTAATTTTAGGAAACATCTCAAGAATATAAAGTTAAAACTTCGCCATGTGAAATGAATCACATAATAATTTGAAATTAATCTAAACAACCACCCTATGGACTCAATTTGAACGTACAGCACGTGTACATATCAAATTTTGAGAAAATCGGTACATACATGTACAACGTTACAGTATTCAACAACTGACCGTTAGTGCGCTTTCGCGAACTTGTAAACAAGACGCAAAAATCAATATCATGTCAGATAGGTTCTTTAGTGCCATTATTAATTTGCTTATAACTTTTGAACCGATGCATATTTTTAAGTGAAATTTGGAACACAAATGCAAAAATAATGTATCTTCAGTACTGCAAATTCAAAAATAAGATTCTCTGCTTACGCTCTAAAATATTTGACTTTAAATTAGGGTTCCGTTTTTTTTTGGGACACTCTGTATAGGTTGACCTTTTGCGTCACTGTCCGAAATTTGTTCCATGACTCTAATTAACATTTGTTACATCTAAATCCTCCTAATTACGAGATTTAGACACACAAAGTGTCCTTTTTGTAGTTATTAAGCAGTCATGAACTGGAAGACACCTCTGTGTGTGTTGTCCCTGACGCTACATGTGGGACGCAACCCATTATCACACATTGACATCTTTTGGCACCCTATAACATAAAGTATGTGGAAACCACTCAGGAAAATGCAGAAATTGCTTGTGACAAGCAATTTCTTTATTTCCCACAATATTTTCTACACAAAGACAAAAAAAGTAAAATTTCATTGACTTGAAATTGTCATTTTCAACATATCTGAGTTTGAACAAATCTAAAAGTTTGCCGCCTTTTAATGGTTTAACAGACGGTGAACTGCGCGACCCGTATAACTGTGTTATGGATACACTTTGACTAAACAGGGAAATTAGAAACTACCAAAAAATACCATGAATTTCATTTTATCCACCAAACAAAAAGACTGATGTTGACGGAAAGTCTAATAACTGAAAGAGGTGCATTTCGTTATGTTATTTCGGATATACGCATGAATTTCTTGGTAAAAGTATCTACCATGCGTCCTTAAGGTAGTTCACCCTTAATGAGAATCGTACGACGTCGGAATTATTCAGGCGCGATCGAAAACATTCGGCGGTGGAACTCTTCACGGCCGAATATTTACTACTGCGTCCGAATAAGTTCAGATACGTAACGACGCCGCTCGTAAAATGTCGATGTTTTATCAATCTCTAAATTACGGGTATTCAACCTTAATATACCTTGAAATCGGTATAGGCAAGAGTGGACAAAGAACACGAAAAATAGCGTCTGCCTTCTGTTGTGTGGGTGGCGCCTCATTTAATACAATAACAAAATCATCATCATCAACAACAACAACAACAACAACAACAACAACAACAACAACTCGAAATACTGATTGCATATGACTTTCCTCCTTTACATGAAGATTCCTCTTTAATAAAATATTTTCTTCCAAAAGCAGACCTGTCTGTGTTAACGACAAACTGTGTTTTGCAAATTATTTCTTTTGTCCATTTCCCTCTATGTTGTTCATCCTGAAGTTTGGGAACATTTGTTCAATTTATCCCCTCTGGGAATCATTTAAGTGACACAAGTTATTTTCTCAGCTTGAAATCACTATATTTCCTTCTATAATAAGATACTAAAGTATTAGAACGCTGCGTTTGACATGTCATTTTCTATGGAGACGTTTTTGTGGTAGCCTAGATAAATAAACATGTTATTTTGTGAGAGAAATATATATCGTCATTTTCAACAAAAACCTACACGTAACTAGAGATTAAAACACGCAGTGTATGCTGTATAAAAGACCTACCAGTGAGTAACAAAAAACATGAAATATACTCAGTTCCAAAAGAAAGTGTGCACTTTTAAATTTTGAATTTCTCGAAAAGTATACCGTCTACCGTCAGGAAATTTTGTATAACACATCTAAAGACTATTTACAAACGGTATATCGACGAAGAAGTCACATAGCACGCACAATTTTCGGCTTGGTTGCGACTTTGCACTTTGAGTGTTTTACTTATGCCTCACGCGCTGGATGAGTTACTGATTTGAAATTACACTCACTGCAATGGCAAAGAATTCTGTGCTAAAAATAGACTAGGATTACCGTTACGTTTTAATAAACCGTCGGTGCTGTAATAAAAAAAACCTAACTACAGCTTGACTCAAGCAATAGTTATGAGATTTTATTATAACACTTACGAAATATTGATTGTTTGTCCGATATTGCGTCATGGTTAACTGGATAAAATCCCTCCCCATTCTTTTGGCATACCTTAGCATTAAATCACATTTTCATCACATTTGTACATAGCGCATTAGCGTGAAACGAATTACAATTAACGTCGGCGAACAAGACCGAACCTGGTGAAAATAAAAGTCCCCAACAAACTTGAATTTGCACGGTATATATGTTCTAATAGCATTTGTCCATTTGAATGGAATATAAAAGACATAAAGATTTGTTGAAGAACGTTGTTGCACCGTTCGACAACAATTTACTAGACTACTAACATAGCGATTAATGACGTTGACGCACACGTAACGTCTACATGAAAGTTCAAACTTAAGTGTTCAAATGGCTTTGAATGTCTAGTCCAACCCTGAAACGGCATATAAGCGGGTAACTCTTTCCACAGAAGAAGATGTAGACAGTGCAAATATCTACACCTTCAACACCATAATGATCTGACTGACTGTATGCAGTATGAGCAATTCTATCGACATCTGTTTTGATGCCAATTTTATTTATGGTCTAATCTAAAGTATGATATCACGTTTACTCCTTAAATTGCCATACCACGGTGGGTAACCCACGTGACTTTTAGGAAGCGCCCACACGGAAAAATCGCCCGCCTCAAGGTATGTTTTGTTAAATTTCTCAGCTTATACTCTACGGATTCTGATGAGATAAAGTGCACGGAACGCGCCTTTGAGAGGGCCATTCCCGGGTCTAACTCACTCTGCTCCAAGTCTAGTCATTTCTTCAAACATTCGAGCCAATGCATTTTTAAGTGCAAAGCCAACGCGGGAAGCGTTCACATTTATAGTCCTAAATAGCAATTTGTAGCTTTACCTGCTCATCTACACGAATAAATTGTATACACACATACCGTCTAGTTAATTATATTCGTTAAAAATTCCAGGGATTTAGTTAGAAAAGCGTTAATTATGGTGTGATCATTAAAATCACAAAATGGGAAAAGTGCACATCTGATTTAAAAATGGGAAGCGTACATACACAATACCCTGAGAAGGGAAGCGTACACTCTGTTGGGTTTTAGGTTGGTCGCATAGTCACTGATTAAGACACTTATTTGCAGACCTTTACACAGCACGATGGAGATCGTTCATCATGGGCTGGAAAAGAACTGCGGCAAAATTGGACCTGCTTCAGGTAAGAAATTATGCAACAACTTTCTTTATTTCTTCGTCAATTTTCAAGCAGATTGTTGCAGGTAACCCGTCATACTGAGCGTGTTCCTCTGCTGTATGAGCCATGTATGACTACATATGAAAAATTATCCCAACCGACCAGAAAAAAATGACAACAGGTTCGGGGCATTTTTTTGCTCCATCTGGGATCGATTTTTGAAAAAAAAAAAAAGAACCAGAAGTTTTCAAATAAATCACGCGAGAGGAAAGAGAACGGAAATGCGGGGTACATGAAACAATCCGCTCACAAATTGATGCAGAAGTAAGAAAGTCATTGCAAAATTTCAGACCTGAAGCGGGGCTAATTTGGCCGCAGTGTTACCACTTTGCTCTGTAGTCGGTTGAGATTATTTTTTGATAAAGTAAACCTAACTTTTAATTACAAATATGTCATACATCTGAGTAAAGAGGTCATTGAGGTGGTGTATATGCAACAATTGAGATCTATAAGTGTACCAAGTTTGAAGATGCTAGCACTTATGGTTAAGAAGATAGGGTCCGAACCAAAATGTAAGAGTACATACAACAAAGGGCAATAACTCAACAAGTGGGCATGGTAGAGTAATGGCTATTGTACATGGGACTTCCTCACAATGAGATGTATAAGCGTACCAAGTTTGAAGTTGCTAGCACTTATGGATTAGAAGATATGTCCCGGACAAAAATGCAAGGGTACAAACAACAAAGGGCAACAACAATAAAGTGGACGTGGCAGAGTAACAATTCTTGTACATGCGACTTCCCCACAATAGGATCTGTAGGTGTGCCAAGTTTGAAGTTGATATGGTTTAGAAAATATGCTCTGGAGAATTATTTTGTCCACGGACAGACAGACATTCAAGTATACACCCTAAATCATTCGATTTGCGGAGGTATAATAAAACATTCGTTTTGCGGGGGTATAACAACTGAAAGAGCTGTATTTCGTTATTTCGGATAAATATTATTTTCGATGTTTGAGGAACGAATTAGTCGAAAATTAATTTCCCTTGCTATGTCTAAGCTCCGATAGATGGCGTTGTATAGTGCACGAGCTTGCTCGTGCGTTTGTAAGTCCTTCACTCAGAGTTGGAAACCGACTGTAGGCGGACGTGTATTGCTGTTTTTATTGTCGTTGGGCGGTGTAGCACGTGTTTCTCTTTCCAAATGACGAACTGGCTACATGGGTTCAGATGAATCTGCGTCGTTACTGGGATGTCTCATCTTGATCTACATGACAGTGCATATTCGACATGGAGCGATGGGGTGTTAGAAGACGTATATTGAAATAAAGCTATGCATGACTGCAGACGATAATTGAAGATAAGTACTATTTCATGGCTCTTTATCTAACAGTTAATTGGAGGAAAAGGATAACCCTTTTCCCTTTATTGCATTGCAATTAAAGGAGGGGTTTCCATAAGGCCATTTTCCTGGGACCTAAATTTTCCAATGATATTTTTAGTACAAATAGATACATAAAGGGGACGTGTTTTGCCGAAAAGTCTGAATCGAACGGACCTTTGGATTGGTGTATATTGTATATTGAAAGTGGGTGGGGTAATTCTTTTCAGGCGCTACCCAAGGTTCTTATATATCAATTTTCTATCTAAATGTAAATAATTGGCGAATTTATTTTAAACATTATGTTTTGTATATAAGCCCATGTTAAGATGACATTAAATTCATTGGCTTGCTTATTATAAATATTAAAATATTTGGAATTTTATATATTTTTTCAATTTTTTGTATATTTTCATCTTCCAACTTTGGGGAAAACATCAACACGTTTTTATAAAGCGGCATAATGGAATAATATTTTAGGTGAGAACTTATTAATAAATGGTCATTGTAAAATTATGAGGGATTTTTGATAGCTAGTCGGGTAAATGAGTTACGGGCCCTTAAATGCACGAAAACCCATGACAAATTGTGGAATAAATAACAAAATACATTTTTTCTGACTTTCTTTCGTACAGAAAGGCAGAAATGTTTAATTAGCTTAAATTATAGCTGGCCTCAGTAAATAGTAAGTACAAATAAGCTATTGTGGTCCGTTTCGTCTGTTGTCCGTCCGTCTGTCTGTCTGCCCGTCCATAATATCAGGTTTACACTCTAGAATCCACAAATATTATCCGATATTCACCAAACTTTGTCAAAATGTGTATGGTCATAAGCCCTTGTGTTAGATAAATTTTGGACGGAATTGCCACAGAAAGTGCTGAGTTATGTGCCCTTGAATGTCAAAAAATGCTATTTTTGGCAATTTTTGCTATCAAAAATTTTCAAATATTACCCAATCAAATGCAAAACCAAGTGAAAATGTTTGCATTTATAATATCTTGGGTGAGTGTGATTTTCATTTAGATTGAAAACGTAAATTTTGAGTTATCCGCCCTTGAATTTGGCAAAATTGCATTTTTCCGGCTTTATTTTAAAAAAAAAACCGCTGGTATTTTTGTGTAGACAATCAGAGCTCTAGATAAGAGGGAGTGATGACTTTTCAAATTGTAATAATTCTGTTATTGTTCATCAAACCCTATGTTGTGGGTACTCATTTGTATCGTCTCGTCGAGACGATTCAAATGAGTACCCACAACATAGGGTTTGGAATTGAAATAACAAAGTTAGAATATCTTCACCCCCATTTATCTGTAGCCCTGGACAATTTTTCAAACCTTTCATATTATAGGCGCCGTTAAATCCGCGGTTTTGAGTCATTAGCCATAATTTTGTTAAATGTAAGATAAATTCCATGGCATTCTAAGTTAAGCATTTAAAGGGATAATAGCTGTGAAAAAGGAAGAAATACCACAAAAAAAATATTTTTGTGTTATCGAGGTCTAATCATCTGATATTATGAAAGAAGTCTTTTCCGCCTGTAACAGAAATGTGTATTTGCGTATTTTCCCCCTTTTACAATGTATGTCAGTAGGTAATGTTTACAATTTCAAGTGCGAGTCGGAATTATCCGAGTTCTGAACGGTAAAATACGAAAATCAACGGAATTTATTTTCAAATCGTGTGCACGCATTGAAATGACGTCAGAGAATATAAACAGTAATATTGCAAAATGTGACCTGTCTCGGTAAAAGGGATCTTCTGGTAATTGTTATAGTACCAGTCCTTGTCAATCTATGAAGACTGCAAATACTACCCAGGATCGGAACTTTTTACTCTAAGTTAGTTTTCTGAATCAAGCTTGTTCTTCCTATCTACCTATAATATATTAAATATCCGATTTCAAAATTCGAATGAGGTTGGTGTCCGATAGATGTTATCTCAAAATTCAGTTTTCAACTAACTTCATAGAAGCACGCCTTTAGCGTGACGGGACACGTTAATACGGATGAGCACTGACTCTTTCCCAAACATGACCTTGTTTGAATGCCCTTACTAAAAAGAGTTCAAAAAGCATTCGTGCAATCTGAGGAAACGCTGATAACCAACATTTCCCCCTATTGCCTAGATATTTCACCAGCAGTATTTTACTAAACCCTATGTTTATATACTCATTTTGTCGTCTACAAAACATTCAATATTCCAATTTATGAAAAGTTAAAATTATTGCCACATGGGAAAGGGTTAAGTACAACAATTTACTACAATTTGAGGTTAACCCTTTCCCATACAAAACCTGATTCGGACGCCCCTATTTGCTAAAGCTGAGGAACCACCGTGACAAAAGAAAGGAATGCTTATTATTAGCAGTTTCTCCTTTTGCCTTTATATTGTCTAAGCTATTTCTAAAATATTTTACATTTTCAATGCCATTTATTTTGCAGTTTGGATCCGATTTCAATTGGAAATGGAAACAGTTATTTTTTGTCGTTTTGGGAAAGGGTTTAACATTATTCATAAGAAAGCACGCACTGGAATCCCGTGGAAATCGAAATGTTTCAAATTTGTGACCCGTCATGTTAAAAGGGACCGTATGGGAAGCGTGGAAAGTATCGACCTTGGTCAGTCTGATCTGACTGCGCAGACTGACTAGGATCGGAACTTTTGATTCAAAGGTTATTTTCTGAATCTAGATTGGTTTATACATCTTACCTTATTTACATTTTCCAGAAGCAAAAAATGATTGACATCTGTTGAGTCTGGTTCATTTCGCGAAATTTGATTTTATAGACTTGCCATTAGGCCCTTTTCTGCGTGACGGGCAACATTCATGAAATAACGGGAACTCATTTAAATTTGTGACGCACACTTTCCTGTGTATCACATGATCAACCGACTGTATACGGATGTTCACGGCTGTGACAAGTACCCGTTATGCTATATTTAGCCACGAATGTAAACATATTTTGAGCGCCGTGGAAATGTGAGAATACCAACATTTATACGCTTGTTGTGGGTAAACCGCGCATGGTTACTCGCTTGAAATACGGTCTTTCTGCATCTTTTTGTTCATACTTTAAAAAGGTAAACCTTTTTTTAGGCAAATAGACAGTTTTTTCACAGCTATTATCCCTTTAAATAATTGTTTACAAATTCAACTACACCATCCACTCAATCTGTATTATTCGTCGCCCAATATGACCTTAGTAGTCGATGGGCCTTAAAACTCCATTCATTCATTCTGTATTATTCGCGCCGCGATATGACACTGATGCGTCAATTGACCAAACGCCGACTGTCAATCAAAAACATCGACTAGCCAATGAACGATAAGAAAAATGTTATGCCCTAATTGTTCTTAGTTGCACGTGTTATTGTATCGATTTATCGACAGACTGTCAAAACAATCGATATGCCAATGGCAAAGAATTTTGTGCTAACAATAGACTAGGTTCACCGTAATGTTTTGATAAACCGTCGGTGTTGTTATAAAATCTCGTTGAATCAAGCCGTAGTTACGAGATTTTATAACAACATCTACGAAATACTATTTTGTTTGTCCGAATTTACGTCACGATTAACTTGATAAAATCGTTCCCTATTAACGATCACATCCCCATTGTTTGTCCTAAATTCTATGTTGGGCGGAGCGATCTGTCGATTCGCGTTTGGTCAATTCCGATTTGTCTCATTTAAAGTGTCCACTGATTGGTAAAATTAAACTCTTGGTTCGAAAAAAAAATACCTTTTTAATAACCAAATATCAAATTTCCAAATTTCAATAATTTACATAAATGGAAAGTGTTAATTTTCCGCATTTTATATTGGATATTTTGGCCTTTTCCGATCTTTACCAAAGAATAAAAATGAAACGTTCCTTAGAGTGATGACGTCAACCAGTGGTGAACAACAACAACAATAATAATAAAAACGATGGAGGACAAAAGTGCTTAGGCAAGTGTTAAGGATGAGTTGTACTGCTCCTCTTCTTCCTTTAATGTGTTTGGATTTTCTACAATCTTGAATACTCTACCTATTCATATATTGTCAGAAATTAACTACTAAGGAAGTGCATGGGCATAGATAAAACTACTACTATAAGTTGAATTTTTAACTTCTGTTAGACATGATAATCAGAATGTCCTGGGGGGAAGCCAAAGCTGCAGCGAAAGACAGAACTCGATGGAGGAAACTGGTGAAGGCCCTATGCTCCATAAGGAGCGAAGGGGACTAAGTAAACGTAAGTAAGACATGATAATATGTGCTTATTGTTGCACTATTTTACATTCAATTGGATTTAACATGTATAAGAAATATGAAGAAAAGAATATTCAATGAATGTGCATCTGACGATTCCCTGTTTATCCGAGTAAGCCGCTTCCATCTGCCGATCCACTGAAAAACATGTAAATTTTATTAGCAATACTGCGCTTTTGGGTAAATTTCGCAAGAACATTTCTTTTTTTTTAAATTAAATTTTAAGTTTATACCTCCTGGACTTACTTGGAAGATAAAAATGTGCCAATCGCCTTATTCGGTTTTAGCTAAATTATATCTTAACCCTTCCCGAAATAAGACTTGTTTTACGTCCTTGATAAAATTGGTTTCGGAAAACATTAAGACAAAAGAAAAAAATAATCATCAGTTCTTATTTTACAAGCATACAATTCAAAGATATTATGTAACCCTATCAAACCATACAATTGAAAAAAAAATCTATTTTTGCGCCCTTACTGCAACCCTTCCTTTGATTGTCCTGGTAGGGGCGAGGATGTCTCAATTGGTACATTCTTTATTCAGAAATAATCATCAGTTCGTTTATAAAACGGGACCCTGACTGGAACCATGCACATTACTTACTTACTTACTTACTCCTCTTCGCCCATGGTTGGGCATAGGGCCTTCACTACTGTTCTCCAGGTTGTTCTGTCTTCCGCCTTCTTTTTTGCCTCACTCCATGAGAGTCTGATCTTTCGGAGCTCGGAGTCAAGGGTTCTTCTCCACGTCAGAGCGGGTCTGCCTCTCTTTCTCTTTCCCTGGGGGTTCCAATCAAGAGCTTGTCGGGTAATGTTGGTTCTGTCTCTACGCAGAATATGCCCAATCCATCGCCATTTTCTTTCCTTGATGGTCTTTATTATGGGTTTTTGGTTAGTCCTCCTCCAGAGCTCTTCATTGGATATCCTTTCGGGCCACCTTATCTTCAGGATCTTGCGAAGGCAGTTGTTTATGAAGACTTGAAGCTTGGTTTCGATGGTCTTGGAGTGTTTCCAGGTTTCTGAGCCATACAGTAGGACAGACTTTACATTGGAGTTGAAGAGTTTCATTTTTGTATTTAGCCTTATAACTGTGCTGTTCCAGATATTCTTAAGGGAGCTAAAGGCACCTCTTGCTTTCCCGATCCTGGTCTTCACATCTTGATCAGAGCCTCCTGTCTTGCTCACCACGCTACCAAGGTAGGTGAAGCTCCCCACTTCATCAATCGGCTGATCGTTCAGCGTAACCTGAGACTCGCTTCTGTTGTTAATTCTCATGTTCTTTGTTTTCTTGATGTTGATGTGGAGTCCAGTCTTCTTGGCAGTTTCATTTAGGCATTCAGTTTTCTCCTGTATGTGCTGGTGAGTGTGTGACAGAAGGGCAATGTCGTCCGCAAAGTCAAGATCTTCCAGTTTCTGTGTGAAGGTCCACTGTAGCCCCCTTGGTTCTGTGGTCACAGTCTTCATGATCCAGTCAACCACAAGCGAGAAAATCAGTGGAGATAATAAACAGCCCTGGCGAACACCTGTAGAAACGTTGAAGGGAGGGGATAGGTCCTGGTTGTGGATCACATGACAGGTTGTATCTTGGTAGAGGCTACGGATTATGTTGATGATCTTTTCTGGAATGCCATAGTGCTTCATGATTTTCCAAATGGTGACTCTGTCGATGGTGTCAAAAGCTTTACGGAAATCTATAAAGTTGATGTATAGGGGTGATTGCCATTCCAGTGACTGTTCAACGCTGCTCAGCGCTGCTATTTGGTCTGTACATGATCTCCCTTGGCGGAACCCAGCTTGTTCGTCCCTCATTATATGGTCTAATGATGTCTTCATACGCTTCAAGATAATCCGCGTCAGGACTTTGCTTGGGAGAGATAGGAGTTGAATTCCTCTCCAATTCTGGCAGTCTCCAAGGTCTCCTGATTTCGGTAGTTTGACGATCAGACCCGTTCTCCATTCTGCTGGAACCTCTTCTTTGTCCCAAATATCTTGTAGTAGGCCTATGAGAAGATCATCTGTAGTTTGGCGATCTGCTTTAAGGGCTTCTAGTGGGATTCCATCTAGGCCTGGTGCTTTTCCACTCTTAAGCTTCCCCACTGCTTCCATGATCTCCTCCTTGGTGATAGGTCCTGTGTTGATGGCCAAATCCTCGCCCTCTGGTATGTCAGGAGGGGTGTCAACTGGTGTGCCACTGAGGAGTTTGCTGAAGTGCTCTCTCCACCTCTCCAGTTGTTCTTCTGGGGCATGCACATACAAGCGTTCAATATATTGTTGAAAAGACCGGTCCCATACAATTCAGAGTCCAGATCATGTCTACATCGCGTCAAAATTACCCTGTTCGACTAATAATTTTTACACTTTTATAAAACACTCAAATTCAATATTTCGGCAAAATTCGCATTTTCAAGAGTTTGAAAAACTTAATTCCACTACATAATTATTTTATAAACCAATACAGCCATTTTGTTTTGTCTAACAAAATGGCTGTATTGGTTTATAAAATAATTATGTAGTGGAATATAGTTTTTCAAACTATTGAAAAAGGCAAATGTTGCAGAAATATTGAATTGAGTGTTTTATAAAAGTGTTTTATTGTATTCCCTGAGGAATAAGATAGTGATGTAATAATTTTTAGCCGTGCTCCGGCAGTGATGCGGACGCAGAATTTTGTATCCTTGTCCAATATTATCAAATTGTGTTGTCCACCAATGAACATTCATCAGCACATCATAAATAATTGTTAGCCCTCATTATTTTCATTATTCAGTAGAAACAGATGGCGAGGTGATGAGAATGGTGAAAAAAGAAGAAACGATAGCAATAAAAAATAACTGACTAATCACGCGGAAAATAGGTCATACAGGAAGTCTATAAATCCATTATATCTATGAAAGGAATATCGTACACAACAAGATGTCGCAATAACCAAACTGGACAGAACAGTAAGGACTCTTTAGAAGTGAAATATTCTTAATTCGGTTAATTAGCGAAACAACCTCGCAGTTATAAGATTAGGTATGTTACATTTACAAAATCCCTATTAGCAGACGGGCCGTGAATTATATTTCATGTTCAGTAATGCTTCTGGTAGCATTACACTGCCTCGAATGATGGATTTTTAACCTTTTTCGAAATGCCTGATATTTGAATCGTTCTTGTTCAAAAGCCTGTCCGGAGAATTAAAATTTTATGTGTAGAGTACAATTCAGGAAAAAAAACCATAAAATATCGAGACGGAGGTAGAAAATGTTAGTTACGTACGAGATCTCACAGATGGGCTGGAAGTGAGCGTCATACGGTGAATCTGCCCATTTATACCCCGGCTGTGCGTAGAATACGACACAGTGTTCTTCCTGGCCCATTTACCCCGGCCCCTTTTTGGTAAAAGATTAATCCTTTTCTAAACAAGACCTGGTTTTGTCCTCCCTTATAAATAAAAATGGCTTGGGAAAACATTGAGAAAAAAGAAGAAACTGCCGAGTACCAGCAGTTTCTCCTTTTGTCTAAATTTTTCCCGTTCCATACCATACACAATTTCTATCTTTAACACATCTCAGACAATATCTTCATGGGAATGGTCGTATTTATGTTAAGTTAGGCTTAAACGTTTGGGCTAAAATGGTTTTATTCTACGTACGAGATTTCACAGATAGGCTGGAAGTACGAGTCACACGGTGCGTCTACCCATTTATACCCGAGCGTTGCGTAGAACACGACACAGTGTTCTTCCTGACCCATAAAGTTGTTAGGTTCACCCGGGTACCAGTCGAAAAACGAGACTGTGCTGTTGTCGCCGTAAAATAACCATTTGTTGTATTCAAGAAAGTCAGTCAGGCCGTTCCAAAAGTTGCCCTCTGGAACAATAAGAACAAAAAGTTAATTATCATTGTAGCCTAATGTGTTGTGAACTCATTAATGGGAAAGAATCCGATGTTAAAGCCTCTCCTACAACCCGTCTCGGGTCTTTATAGGCTAAATCGTACGTTTTCTGGGATTTTTAAAACGCACAATTTATAAGGATGCACGACGGGTTGTAAAAAAGGCTCAAAGAATTGTCCGGTCAATTCTTTGCTGCGTGCAGTCTGCGGTTGCGTCCACCAAAATCGTACGTTTCACGTGCTTGCATCGCACGGCTATGCCCACGTTTGAGACGCAGACCACACGCAAAAGCACGCACGGCCGCGGTAAGAGAGGCTTAAGGAAGACTGGTACATGTACATCTACCCATTATTCGTCCACTGGAAGTCCACAATAAGATACCTTTCGGCATCTGAAATTATTAAGTTCAAGATCAGTCCGTGGCTCTGTCTAAAATGTTGACACGTACAACGGTTGATGTAAAAAATACTAATCATCGTTGTCGAGAATGTTTGTCATGCCATTCCAATGTTACCACCTTGTACACGTACGAGATAGATACTTGTCCAAAATCAATTTTCTTTTTAACCCATTACCAGACTGCAAAAAGTTTGGATTTTTCCAATTTGAAAGATGCTCCAGACGACAATTTCAAGTTTATGAACATTCAAAAATCTTTCCATTTTGGGTTAGAAAACTTTGTGGAAAATGAAGAAATTGTTTGTTACAAGCAATTCCTTCATTTTCACAACGTTTTCCCAAGTATTTTCTTGTCGGGGAGTCAAAAGTCATCACTATGCAGTAATGGGTTAACGATAAAACTGCACATGCACAGTAGGCCTACATGGTCATATTAATATACGCAACGTCCAGAGAATACCTTTGCGTACTTTTATATGGCCAACCTGTGCATGTTAATCATACCAGTCTGAAGAAAGTGACGTTGCGATTGTCGCCTTAGAATAATCGTTTTTCAGATAATCGGTCAGATCATTAAAAATTTATTTTAAATGCTACGTACATGTATTATTGCCTACCTTCCAAAATCTCGTAATTAGCCTACAGCCTTTAAACTGTAGTCACGAGGCTATTGAAGGAAATCTGTATATCGTCGCTTTTCTGCAAAAACCTCGTATCTGCAGCTTGTTTTAAGCAGCAGATACGAGGTTTTCGTAGAAAATCGACGATATACAGAACTGAACAGGATATCGCTGCTTTTCAACGAAAACATCGTATACAACTGCAACTTGTTTTATGCTGCAGTTACGAGGTTTTCGTTGAAAAGCGACGATATCTATTTAACCTTGTGCTGATTTCAGCAAATAAACACATTCAGAGACTTTTTATTGCCCCCGAAGCCATCTATCTCAATATGCGTTAATCCCCGCAATTCCTCATTTCCTGTAAATGATATTTACTCTGGTCATAGTCTCATATCAAGTAGGCTGAGAAGTCGTTGGCCACGCACCTCTTACTCTTACTCTTACAAAACAACACCAGAGCCACGTTTTACTACATTGTAACAATATTACGACTATGTTTTTTTGTAAACTGCTGAACAAGACTTGCTTGCTAGATGATTCAGATTGGGCGTTATCCTAACATATTCGGGCGAGGTCGTAAACTTTCCGCCGCCGAATGTTTTTGACGTCGCCCTAATAATTCTGAGGACGCGCGAATCTCATTAGGGAAAGACTGTCTTATATGAATGTACTTTCCTCCAAGTCAGGAGTGATCCTGACCAAAATACGACTCTAAGTTTGATATTATTCCTAAATTACGACTTTGAGAAGATACCAAATTCACGTAAGATGTCTCCTGATTTTGTACATGTGACTTGTTACAAATTGAACCCTGTGGGAAAGGGGACTACCAAGATTTAGACAGGAGATTGACGGGATTATAATACAGGCAAAAAGGAATGGCGACACGAAACAAAACAGCTTCCTATTTTATAAACAACTGCTATAATGCGACCACAAACATTGATGCGTAGGTGTACTTTATGATTACCGTACATCTACATAATATTATGCATCGTTTAGATACCATGTACAATGCCATGGACATATACGAGAGTTGTGCAAGAGAAAGTGGGACAATGTTTTTGTATGAACATGCATTGATATAAATTCAGCATCATCGAACATGTGAAACTCGATTTTCGTGGTTACATAGGTATTCATTGTTTACAGTAAAACGCAAAAGACTATGACACAATAACAAAAAAGATTTTCCTATTTAAACCTATATGAACATTTTGATGCTAACAACTGCCACACAAACACGGAATATGGTAATCGATACTCTCTTATGAACAGAGCACATTATCTCTACATTCCATTTCGATAGAATGAGCTCTGTTCTCGCGGGGTCATTTCACGTCTAATCTTGGGGCCTTGGCGGGATTTCAGTATCCAATCGTTGGCGATACACAACAAAACAATTCAAAAGGCTGATACAAACTTTCATTGGCTGACGCTTCAAATTACCGGCTTCAGCCAAAAATAGAAGCGACGTAATGTATACGTAATCAAACCAGATCAAACTGAATGATTTTGATTCGATAATTCAAATGTTACCGGCTTCAGCCAAAAATAGAAGCGACGTAATGTATACGTAATGATCATGCAAGATAAAAATGAATGATTTTGATTCGATAATTCAAATGGGGTACTATAATTAGATTATGACGACCAAATAGACTGTTGGCGTACCGAAAACTGCAGAGGTCATATTTGATGGTTTAATCAATAGAGCTCGGCAATGGAGAGTAGGTAATCGAGAGCTTCCATTGAAAAGAGAATCCTTTCTCAGATAACCACGTGACGTGGAACGTTCCACCGCTGAATGTTTACGATGTCGCCCGAATAGATTCAGATGCGTAACGGAATGTTAACGGCGTCACACGAAAGATTCCGACGCCAAACGAATCTCATTAGGGATGGACTACCTAAATTGTATTTATGACTTACTTTGTAGCGTCGTCAATTTACTTTTGATGTAGTCGTTTTCCTGTTTAGTGTCCACATGAATCAACTGTCCTCCTTCTGATCTACACGCCATCTGTAATAGAGAAGTCAGAATTTGCACCAAGTCCGAAACAGAAATAATAGACTACTTGTACATGTATTCAAATAGGGAACGATCTTATCAAATAAACAGTGACGTAATTTCGGACAAACAATAATAGTTCGTAGGTGGTGTTATTAAATCTCGTAATTACGGCTTGATTCAAGCCGTAGTTACGAGAGTTTATAACAACACCGACCGTTTATCAAAACATATCGGTAAAACCAAGTCTATTTTTAGCACAAAATACACTGCCATTGGAAAGCAGGTTTTGCGAATCAAATTAAAATGTTACCGGAAATAGAAAATCTCGAAGGGAGAAGGAGAAAATGCTGGTTGTTAGCATCTTCTTCTTTCTCAGATGGTAACTGTGTCTTATAGTGTTGTAAATACTACGACTTGTTTTGGAAAGGATTGCAACATTTTGGACCAATTTTCCTTTTATTTTTATACAAGGATATTATGTGCTATAGGAATATACATACTGTTTATCGTGGATTTTTTTTATCAAAACCCTGTTTTTGAAGAAAAGCCACAGTATATCTGGATAACGAAACAACCGCACAATATTTATTCGCCCTTTTCTGTATGTAGATACCTTCTTATCGCCGATTCTTGACGACAATGAATATTATATAATTAGTTTAAGGCTAAATCTATAAAATCTAAACAAACAAAATTTAATTAAGAAATAACTATAGCGGACGAGAATCGACCTGGCAGAGCAGCCCATGCTAATCGAATGGAATGCTCTGCCAAGTGAATTCTCGTCCGCAATATAATTGCAATCTTAACGCATTAAACTTTTCTCAACTAAGATAGATAGTGTTGACACATTGATCCTTTCCCTACTAAGATAGATAGTTTTGGCGCCCCTAATCAAAATGCAAGATTGAAGCATAAAAATTTTGCTCCTTTTACCTCACTATTTTCTGCTCTGAATTGTACACATTCCATATGTTTATGGGCATCATTTTCTTTTCTGCAACAGCCATCAAATTGTCTAACTTTGGCTATTTTGTACAAAGTAAATGAGTTCCGAAAATTAGCGTTTTATATTCTTTTTAACTGTATTTGCCAGATGCCATTGTGTCATATAGATCTAAGAGTCTCAAAAGAATGATAGCTCCCCACTAATTGCTGAGAAAAACTTTTGAAACACGTTTCTATAATATGATTAAAAAGTATATTGACTTTCTTTCATTGGTTATTGAATCTTCAAAAAGTTGAAATCGCAATTATATTCATCATTGTCCTCTCTAAAAGGATGCTACCAAAACATCGAGGAAAAAGGAAAACGTGTTTATAATCAAACCCTACCTCTGAATCATAAAAATTCCTATAATCGTCCATCAGGAATTTATAACAGCTAGTGTTGAAAGCGACCCACGATGAATCTGGGCATGGTGCTGCTAAATTGTAACCTATGAAAAAAATAAAGAAACAAATCGTTGATTTTTCAACAAAAACCTCACGGCTGCAGCTTAAAGAGACATTTCATTTTTATCTCAATCTGTTAAAGTATATTTTGGTGCCAAGATTGGTTCTTCTTTCTTCTTATACAATCAGTTTTGTGAAGTTGTTGCTGATAAGCGAAAAATACGCCTATAAAGTTGAGATAGATATTACATAAATTTCTCGTAAACAGGTGAATGTTTTGGCTTGAAGTTTTCAGAGTTTTCATAAGGACACGTGCTCTTTTAGATAAGAATAAAGACATTATTTACGAAAAATGTCTGTGAAATGTCACTTTAAAGCAAGCTGCAGCTACGAGGTTTATGTTGAAAATCGGCGAAATGAACCATGATCTATTAGAATTGTCATCACGGCATTGGAGACCAAGATGAATCCAAATTAGCTTGTGCTTACGCACAGTCTGTTAAATGCTGTCCTCTTAACCCTTTCCCAAGCAGGTCTTGGTTTTGACGTCCCTAATATAGATATGGCTAGGACAAAATTGAAACAAATTAAGACTGCTGATACATGTAACCAGTAAGTTCTCCTTTTGCCTCAATATTTTCTATGTCATATTTTACACAAATTCTATCTTTAATAACTTCCATTTTATCATTTGTGGCTGTTTTTGAAGTGGATCGTTTTAAAAAATTGGGAAAGGGTTAAAGCTTTTTTCAAGCTGCAGTTACGATGTTTTGGTTGAAAAGCAGAACAACATCTATATCGGATCCGGCAGATGTCAACAAGATATTGTTTTTCGAAAATGAATAAGGTAATGAAGAAGAAGAATGTTATCTTCAGAAAGGCACCCTTATATGAAAGGTTTCAACCATATTTAACCCATTACCACACAGTCACTCTTTCTGACTTCCCAAATTATAAGGGCATGGGAAATATTGTAGCAAATGAAAAAATTGCTTGTGACAAGCAATTTCTTCATTTCTCACAATGTTTTCTGCACAAAAAGACAAAAATGTAACTTTCATTCACATTATATTTGTCTTCTGCAACATCTTTGAATTTGGACCAGTCTAAAATATTGTCGTTTGGTAACGGGTTAACATGTACAAACCATGCACATTGATAAGGCCCGATTTCTTTCCTACTTCCAAAACTGATCCATTTTTTTCGAGACGTGTAAATTGTTTTTTCATCCTTAATTTCTTTAAATTTGTCTCAGTTTGTATTCTCACATCTCGTCTGGTAATGTATATTTCCTATTTTGGCACCATTAAATATCTTTTCTATCAAATTGACGTTTTAATGCTCTAACTAGGATTCATCTTGTCGTCTGCAACTTATTCCCTATAGTACTACCATCTTTTGGTAGAAAATCTATTTATGTTTCACAGGCAATGTCTATGTACAATCGACATAAAATTCCGGTGTTTTTTTTTTTTTTTTTTAAGAAAATACCTTGGGAGAAAAATAATAAAGATGCCGATAGTCAGTCTTTTCTCTGGAGCATTGAAGGTTTCCACGCTTTAGGTTATAGAACTGCTTCGATTTGTAGCTTGAAAGAGCTTTAAACTGAAACCAACTTAAACTGGGAAGCGTTATGTAACCCTTTCCCAAACAAGATCTGGTTTTGAAGTCTTTAATAGAAAAGGCTAGGGAAAACATTGAGACAAAAGAAGAAACTGCTGATAACCAGCAATGTCTCCTTTTGTCTCAATATTTTCTTATCTATATTTTACACAAATCCTTTCTTTTTCAACGTCTATTATGTCGTCTGCAGCAACTTTCAAATTGGAAAACCCCAAAATTTTGTCGTTTGGGAGAGGGTTAAATAGATCCGTGAATCAGCAAGTCACTGAGTTCAGGAACTGAAAACATCTGTCCAAATCGACAATAGCCCTTACCTAAATAAGACCTGTTTTGCCGTCCCAAATAGAAAAGGCTTTGGCAGGCATTGGTAAAAAGGAAGAAAATGCTAATTATCAGCATTTTCTCCTTTTGCCTCATTATTTTCTGTGTTAAATTGTACACTTATCCTTCCTTGATTTTCATCCAAATTGTCGTCTGCAGCTTTTTTCAATTTGGACAAGCCTAACATTTTGCTGTTTATGGAAAGGGATAACTTTTGACTCGTTCAAATTCAAAGGCAATGAAGTATACAAAATATCATCAAGTTCGACAAAGGAGCTCGTACGCGTGGCAATATCAGAAAATGATGTTCCCGTGCAGTTTCATCTAAGTTCCGAAATTGCGTTTATGAGTTGTTTGTGGTTTTAATGGTTTTCAAATTCCAATGAATTCCAAATTCGGCAATCCACTGTTTCGTTGGATTAACTCTATAATTCACTGGGATTTTTCTTTAATCCATTTCGAGACATAAAATTCTAGATTGTACTATAATGATACCCTAGAGTCATGCATCCATTAGGGAAAGAATATTTTCAAGAAAAAAATATACAGTGCCGCATTGACATTACCGCAAAGAATAATATACTGAGCAAAAAAAGTTTAGCACGTTTTTTAAAACATTATTTTTTCAGTTTATGATAATTAAATAAACATTGTTTTGTGCTGTTCAGTTGTCCCGATCGACAACCATTACGCATACAGTGCATGTGTATAGTGAACATTCAGTGTATTGGACAAAGTCCAGATAAGCAAAAGTCACGTGTGGCACGTGTGCAGTGACATCGATAATGTCTAGCTTGTCCAAAAACACACGATTACACAGATATGTTAGCGGAATCAATTTAACTGTTACAAATTCTTTGAAATTGATTATGGGAAGGCCAGAAATGATGACGTAAGTTCGACGTCAGAGAGCTCTTTGCATGCTCCAAGCAGGTATGTCTGTTAGAGATGTCGCTTTGCATTTCAATTGTCTCCAATTGACAATTACGCGCCTACGGCACTTGGGTTATGCAACTTTAGCCACCAACGACCGACCTAAATCTTGTAGACCGTGTAAAACGACGTTCAGGGATGATCTTTTCACAGCAACGTCTTGACGACGTTTCGAATTCCTGTCTAGTAAGAATTTAGTGCTACTCCTCTAGGACGTCACAAGGTATACCGTTAGTGACCAGACTGTTCGGAACAGACTCCACACAACTTGCATCAGGGTCCTCCGATCTTACGCCAATGACGTTAAGCATCGACAGGCAAGGCGTCAGTGGGTATTGACACATCGATATTGATTCCGGATACATTGGATTGATGTCCGGACGAATCTCATTTTACGTGTCATTAACTGACGGCAGGATTTGTGGTTGGAGAAGATGCGTAAGGCTTGATACCAATAACTTCATCATTGAGACTGTTACGCCGAGTGCAGCGTCATTTGTAGGCAGGAATAGATGAAAACAGTTAAACAGACCTCATTTAAGTTAATGGCAACCAAACGGTGCAAGGGCACTGCAATGAAATTATCCAACCTGTCACAGGACCGTCTTACAACGACACAACGTTGTGATATTTTAATAAGATAATCACCACCCACTTACTCCAAGGAACATACAGAATGATCTACGCCTGAAATTCTTAATCACCAGCAAAAGAACACATAAAGAACATTGTTGGACGTCAGGATAGAGAAAGTAATGGCGTCTGTAACGTCAATGGCAGTGAGCGTCATCTGCAGTATGAATGGGCAAAATTCCTTTCTGTGTGGTCAGGAAGCTTCTCATCAACATGGGAAGACATTGAATGGCGGCCCTAGCTGCTTATGCTGGACATTCGCGTCATTCATTGACTTTCGATATCTGACCCCTGTGCACTTAAACGTAAGATACCTAACTAACGCTTAAGAATTTTGAAACAATATTTTCAGGAAGCGCCAGAAAATTGAATTTTCAAATACATTAGAGTTTTATTTTTATGGATTTTGGAATAGTTTTTGACTAGGAAAGGACATTTTCCAAGTGTGCTAGACTTTTTGTGCACAGTATATACGAGGGGCGTTCATTAAAGATTTCCCCTAACCTACTTCCAATAAGTATAGAGAATTGAAACTTGGCACAAATATTAATCTTTCTCTACATGGCCTCTAGCCAGAGAGACATACCTCTGCCATCGTTTAATGTAGTTTTGGAGACCTTTTATGTAGAACACCGTAGATTGTGCCCGAAACCTTGCATTGAATTTATGGTGGCATCATCAATGAGAGACTGTGGGCGCCCAGGATTCGGGCTGTTTCCACAGACTTACGTCCACACTTGAAATGAGTATACCAGTGTTTGACAAAGTCATGTGATGGGACATCATCCCCAAAAACTTCTTTCATGTCATCAAATTCCTCCTTTAGAGTGCGACCTTTGAAATATAGGGATCTGATGACTACTTGCTCCATCAAGCTACCTGACTTAACTTCAGCACACGGAAATGAGAAACAAATTACATTTTTGAGCTGCAATTTTTCATGTGACCTATAGAGGTATACGGAAATGTATGTGTATAATTTCAACTTCCTACCTCAACTGAAAGTAGGTCAGGGGAAATCTTTATTGAACGCCCCTCGTATGTTCAACTGGCCCTAATTGAAATGGGTTTCAAGACGTTATACATGTAGCTCACGATAAATGACCTGGCAAAGCATCTCTAGATGAAAATGTTAGTCTGTTCCAATTTGAAAGCGGTTTCAGACAACACAATGGCTGTTTATAATGATCAAGTTTGTGTACCATGTACATGTAGTACAGAAAATCAGACAAAAGACAGTATTTCATTGACGTAAACTTTACAGTTTCTTGTCACACAGAAAATCAGAATTTTCTTCTCTTGCCTCAATATTTTCAGAATACGTTTCTACTATGGACGTCAAAGTCAGGTCTTGGCTAGAAAAGGGTGTAAGGAAAACTTGAACGAAAGACATAAAATGCCAAGAAACAGCATAATACTGTACATAAAAAAATTATATAGATCTAAACATACACGTATTATGAAGAATTGAAGCTTGCATAAAAAAGAAATGTACCGAAATAGCAAAGAACTCTGTACTAAAATAGACTGGGTAACGATTTTGTATTAATAATCGTCGGTGTTGTTATAAAATCTCGTAACTACGACTTGAATCAAGCCATAGGTACAAAATTTTATAACATCACTTACCGTATACTGTATGTTCGTCCGAATTTACATAACTTGTTAAAATCGTTCACTATTGTGTTCTTCAAATCATAGCCAAAGGGAGACAACCTAGCGAAATAAGTTTAAGGATGTCAAACGAATTCCTTTTTCGAACTTTATTCTACTTTATTTTCTTCAAACGACTAGATTTTGTACCGCTACGAATTCAAATTTGTTGATGACGGCATACACAGGGGAAGAGTTGAACAACATATCGTAGAATACAATCCAGGCCTGTTTTCTATATTTTCTCCTTTTTCCTCATCCTCTTTTTCAATATTACTTGGGACGGGTGCTTTAAAACAGGCAAAAATAAAATATAAAAAAGTCCAAACATACCAATTCCTAAAATAACGACGAACAATATCCTCATAACTTTTTCGCTTGCCATGATTTGAGTTTCTCAATTCTGGTAGCCTGTATAAAGTGACTTTATTTAATTTTTTCATGTCACACCTGAAAAGGAGACTTCTTCCTTATATCATTTATTTGCTTTCTTCGACAGTTTTTTAATGTTTATGAATTTATGAGCATAATTGTCAATTTTAGAATAATCCTTAAAGAATAAAATGGTTATAGTATGTCCTTTTCCGTCAAAGTTTACCATAATAATAAGTTATGAAATACAATGTCCCGACTTTTACTACATTTAGTCATAAACAGCATCTCTGAATTTAGAATAAACAATGCTGAATCCTTCAACCCTTTCCGGAACAAGATCCGGTTTTCACCTTTCCAGTGAATAGCCTTGAGAAGACATTGAGAACACATTATCTAGAACACGCTGACAATCTGTATTTTCCCCTTTGTCTCAGTAGTTTATTATGTATAGCACAGACCCTTTCATTAGCATCCTTTTGTAGTCTGTAACACCCTTCAAAATGGAATGACCCATTCATGTTAAAAATGTATCTATGGCGTATTTTAGAAAGGCTCATTTTTAAATGATGCACCGTTTCTTTCTTTTACATGAAAAAGATAAGATCCTATGTTTCGACCTACAATTTTAGAAAGTGAATTTTCTATATTATTGGGGATAAGAGAGGTTAATGGTATTTCGAAATACAATATTTAACTTATTGTCCATTGAACCCAATGGTCTCATTTGAATCGTCTCAGTAAGATATTAGTAATTAAAAGGAAATACACATCGTCAACACAGGGTTTGGATTTGCATTAACAATTATGGGGCAGTTACACATGACAATCGGTGATAGATCGGTTGTTTGTTTTATCCAGGTAACGACGGAACCGACCAAAACCGATATACAACCGACGTCTCCGATTGGCAGACGATTTGTCACTCACCACAAACTATTTGGAAAAGATGAGTTTCATCGGTGAAAACTAACCGATCGAGATTTTTAAACTGTTTAAAATTCTCGATCGGTGAAAATTTCAAACGAATAAGTGATTGACAAGCTATTTATAACCGATATCACCGATCGGTCCGTGATAAGCAACCGATTATCAAATATCTATTAGCGATGGGAAAAGATGAGATATTTTCCAGCCGAGTATCCATTCTTTATGAATACAATACATTTTATTGTAGAAAAAGGCCACCGGACCAAAATACAACATTTTGTACAACAGTGCAACAAACAGATACATTATAATCAACTGTCGCTTAACGACAATCAATCTTCTCTACCAGTTTCACTATATAAATTGCTGTAATTTTAACAGTTGTAGGATTAGTATTTCCCAATAAGCTGTTGAAAGCTGCTCGATCCCTACGACCATTATACCAACTATATAAATAATTCAGCCTCATGTCTTTAAATTATTCACACTCAAAGAATGCATGATATTCATCTTCTGTTTTAACAATGTCGCTTGATACGGAACAATACATGCTATATCAATCCTCTCTATTTAAACCAAAATGTCTTCCCAGTTCAATGTTTAATTTATGATTAGAACAACGGAAACGCGCTAATGCTTTTCTGTGCTTAAACGGTATGTCAAACATTAAATATTTTTCAGGCTCTAAAACAGGTGTCACATCGTGTAGAATTGTTAATGTCGTTGTGCCAGTCTTGTCTCGCACAGTCCGTCACTCGTTGTTTAAACATACGTAAAAATTGGTGTTCGTCTCCTATATCTTGTGCGATCCAAACGTATCCAAAGCTATACCCAAACAATTCTTTTTTACTTTGGTTGTCCATGTATATCTATTTGTTTCATCAAATGACTTAATCATTTTATAACAATTTGAATCATTTCTATTGTTCGGCATACGCAGTAAATGACACCAAAATTTAATACATTTCATGTAATATAATATATAACATACATCGGAAGACGCCCACAATCGCCAAGAATCATACTACAATGTATTATTACTTGTAGAATTGATACCCATAAAATATCTGCAAAATTTCAATTGAGCTTTTTCCGTAGCTTCGCTATAAGTTGTACCCCAAATTTCAGCCCCGAAAGTTAGAATAGGAGCTATCATGTTGTCAAACAGTTTAAAAGCATCAGAATGCGAAAAATAACCGAATGACTTTTGGAGCTGTCTTATAAAATGAAATGATTTTCGCCCTTGTTCTGCAAGCTGAGTTTGTGCTGCAGTCCAAGATAACGAATATATAAAAGTTTTAACTGAAAAATTATTACAAGTACTTTTGGTGTCTTAGATTTCAAAATGGCGCATTATGGGGATTCTACCTCAGATAGTTTTGGAACGCACTGATGTCACCCTCTCTGAGTTCGGCTAGGATAGTGCTGTATTGCCCAAACTAAAGTCTTTTTCTGGCGTTAGCCATTGCTTCGTCCACCATCTTCTTTGTCTCCTACGGCGGCGACCATTTCCGCCTCGGGGGCCCAAGTGAATGCCATGTCCGAGGTTTAAGAGAGCTTGCTGTTGCAGCAATAGACCAAACTGCTGGATTGCCCTTCCAACATCCATTATATCATACACTGAGCTACAATTTATCGGTTTTCATCGCTTATATATCATTTTAATGAAAAAACCGACGGCATTCTGCTGAACAAAGATTTGCCAGCTATTCATCGCCGACATCACCGATCTTTGACCGGTGAACACATACGGATCACCGGTTGTATTCGATGGAAAGCGATAGACCTCTGGTCGGACACCGATCAATCACCGATCTATCACCGACTGCCCGATTGACAACCGTTGTAAAAGCGACGACAGCCGATGGTAAATTAAGCAAATAAGCGATCATCACCGACCAAGCTCCTACTGGCCAGCTATTTGTCGCCTACGGACAACCGATCTACTTTGTATTTTACCGATCAATAAGCTATTTATCGCCGATACCTTGTTACACATAAACACGGCCGCTTATCTACTAAATCACAACATTTTGTTGTGTATGAAAAAAAGTTTAGAGGATATCCGGTTGGCAGTTAGAGGAGCCGGCAAATCGGCGGGTGAAAGGTGAGTCTCGTCTTTTAATCGAAATGTTCTTGTTTCTAGCTCGAAAATCAAAAATCGGAGAATGTCATACAACCCTTTATTCATTTTTACATATTTGTGAGCCCCATCCAAACCCCGATTCCCAGAGATTGAACGGAAATTCATTTTCTCCCATTGTAAGGGTAGCCCCAATATTGACATTTCGTCAATCCTGGTGAGCGTTTGTCCACTTTCTGAGGATGAATGGCCCAAAACCTGTGTGTATTATAAAATAGTTGTATGTACATTACATCTCGCAGACAATATTTTAATAACTTACTGTCGATCTTTGAAGAAAATCAGTTCTTCCGGTCAGTTTGTGCGTTAGAGGATAGGTTGTGAGTAAGAGGATAGGTTGTGATTTAGAAGACAGAATGTATTTATCGCGTTTAATACCATTTGTCATTGTTTATATGCGAATTAAGCCAAACCGAAATACTCTCATTACTAGACTAGTCTTGTCCAAAGATTAAACCCTTATTTCACTTTAGAATCACTTTGTCATTTTTATTTGACAGAGTACGAGTTCATTGTGATATGATATAGAAAACCCCTTTTTACACACCAGTTATATATGTATCATATTACATTATCTCATCTAAATGAATGTAAGGTTCTTATGCATAATAGATTTATAAAAATGTTTGATATAAACATTCACTATCCTCTGTGTTTTTTTCTGTCTGTCTGTACTCTGTGCGTCTTCATGTGAACTTTTATACAATTCAAAGTAAATACTGTGCAATATTCCAGCCATTTTTTATGCTCTAAAGTAGCCTCTTTAAAATATAATGCGTAAGAAGTGGAAAAACCAGAGACAATAAAGACGTGTCAAAATACAGATCTGTAAATCTTGTTTATCCATATATCTTCCTGTTTATTGATTCAATATGTTTAATATTAAGTCACCAATCATATAGGCATAAGAATTGATACATTAATAAATTTTGCAAGTTGTAACATACATTAAAGATGAACTTTGTGAAATCCGTACTTTATCACTTTAGTCAACTTCAACGATGGTTTGTCTAGGTACAAACCACGTCATCGTTAAAAAATATCCACGCATGCCTCACTTCCAAAATATTGTAAAGTTCCTGCAGCTTATTGAATAAGCGATAAAAATAGCCTAAAGTTTCTCCACTCCATACATCCCGTATCAGATTAGTCTGATCTCATTTGTGGCGAGGAACTGGGTCAACACATCCTGAAAATCAACAAAGGCAAATTATTAACCTTGGAAGTAAGAAATTCACCGCTAGCATGCAGCTTCATATCAAGCAGAAACTAACGACGGTAAATAACCCTTTTAGAAATGATTCCAATGTTGCAATATATCGTTTTTGAGATCATTCCATGAGAAAATCAATGACACAAAGATTATCACTTTACCTCTCTTAATTAAAAAGATTTATGACCATTTGAAGCTCATACAAATATAGACAAAATCTGTCGAATCTACAATTTTGCGTGTAGGATTCTTAACATCATTCAATACTCCAAAATAAAGGGCCACTAAAATACTTGGATGACAGATCTAAGTTTGTCTACTAGTCTGGAACACTTTTGCAGTACTTACTTTATATATTTAGGGACACGACTTGTATCCAGTTCAAACAGTGAGTTTTCAAAACAGTGAGATTGTCACCTAATCTGGACACACCAGGAACATGAGGAAAGGTTTTGTAATCTGATACCTGCATTGGAACAACAAATCTATTGTAAATATTTTAACCATTGCAAATACAACTTACAAAGTTTGATTACAGGCATATCTTCACACCACCAACGTTTTAAAAATCTTTCCGAAACAGCTACATTTTAAGTTGGTCCAATTTGAAAAATGCTGCAGACGACAAATGGATACTAATACCAAGATGATTTATATTTATAAAGAGAAGTAGTACAGAGAATGCTGAGACAACGGGAGAAATTGCTGATTAACAGTAATCTCTTCTTTTGTGTCAATACTTTCAATCCCTTTCTAATAAGTACTTTATACCATGCCTTGTATGAGAAAGGGTTAAAGAATCCCATTTACACATCATGTAAAAGCAACGAAACAAGAGAATTCGGTTTCCTTCATAAAGATTTCTCCAAAAATTCTGTCCCATACAAGATATATTTTATAACTCCCTTGTAAAATAGTTTCGGAAAACATCGAGAGAAAGAAGAAATTGTTGATTATCAACCCTTCCCTCAATATTTACGCCCTCAAACATATACTTCTCACATCTGTAACTCTTTATAAATAAAGCAGTCCAAAATTGTGTCATTTTGAAAACACTTTTGAAAACACTTCACCCATTACCAAAATGGCTAAATATTTGACTTTTCCAAAGCAAAAGATGTAGGCCTAGCAGACAAGAATATCAGGTGTATGAAATTTAAAAAAGAGAACGCGCAAACGCCCTCTTAACTTAAATTTTCATTTTAAATTATCACATGCAGATTGGCCGACAAGCAGACAATGTTAAAGGTCTGTGTCCCTGATGTATCAATTTACTGGGCGTAAATACGTTATGCCATTTCACGCATCCTTTGAAAATAGATATATCACATAGAGTATTTCGGTTTGGCTTCATTCGCATATAAACAATGACAAATGATATTAAATGCGATGAATGCATTCTGTCTTCTAAATCACAACCTATCCTCTTACTCACAACCTATCCTCTAACGCACAAACTGACCGGAAGAACTGATTTTCTTCAAAGATCGACAGTAAGTTATTAAAATATTGTTTGCACGATGTAATTTACATACAACTATTTTATAATACACACAGGTTTTGGGCCATTCATCCTCAGAAAGTGGACACACGCTCATCAGGATTGACGGAATGTCAATATTGGGGCTACCCTTGCAACGGGAGAAAATGAATTTCCGTTCAATCTCTGGGAATCGGGGTTTGGATGGGGCTCACAAATATGTGAAAATGAATAAAGGGTTGTATGACATTCTCCGAATTTTGATTTTCGAGCTAGAAACAAGAACATTTCGATTAAAAGACGAGATTCACCTTTCACCCGCCGATTTGTCGGCTCCTCTAACTGCCAACCGGATATCCTCTAAACTTTTTTTCATACACAACAAAATGTTGTGATTTAGTAGATAAGCGGCCGTGATAAAGTCTGAAATGCTGACACCGATGACAACCGATCACATGAGAGAAATAATTCACCGATTAAGGACCGATTTAAGTCTCATCGTATGTGTAACTGGGGTGTTAGGGTACCACTTTCCCCATCTTTTATGTAACTCAGAGTCGTATATTAGAAAACTCTTAAAAGGAAATGAACACTTTCCCAAACATCAAGGACTCGAGCTGTTTGAACTGGAGAGCTGCAGCAAACAACGGAATAAATAGTTGATACAGATAGATTATACATGTATTTTGGGTAGAATACAAAACGGAAAACAATGAAGCAATATGAGTAAATGCTCATAAAGCCAAGCAAAAAATTCGGCGTGGTTAAGATTACATGTAGGGTTTGTCGGCCAATCAACTTTTTTTCTTCACTTGTTCTTATTTTTCACGCGAGATTTGCAGTTGCTATTTGTCTGAGGTCACCCGGGCAAGTTCATCCTAGGTCGCAGGGGGCTAAGAATAGTTCTTAGAAAATTGGCCCCTTTTTGGTCATGGCTTGCTCCCTGCATAAATGATTTTGAAATAAGACTTCCATTTGACGCTTTTGATAGAATGTTTTTCTCATTTTGAGCCCGAGTCCTTTTTAGGATTATTTAAGGTCTTTGGGTGGAGAAGTATGGACATAATTTCCCGTGTCTCTATTTTGGCGAATAGAAAAAAAAAAAAAAAAAAACAAAAAAACCAAGACACGTACATGTATGTTTGACTTATTTTTTTTTTAAGAAACCACTCCATGTTTGTGGAGAAAAGCCACAGGTCAAGGGTGGATCTGTACCAGTTTAGGCGTAGTTTGGCTCAATGAAATTTTTGGATGGGTTTGACAATGTGTTGAAAGTAGGAACTAACATAGAATTATATAGAAGCTAAAATGAGTGATCTACAACCTATTATTATTATTGTTATTGTTGTTTCAATGATTGTATGCTTTAACCCGTTCCCAACATTCCCAAACGCTTTTTGACGCACTTCGAAGAATAGGATTTGGAAAACTTTGTGGAAAATGAAGACATTGCTTGTGACAAGCAGTGTCTTCATTTACCACAATGTTTTCTAGCACCCCCCCCCCCCCCAAAAAAAAATATAATCATATTCACTTGAAATATTGTCGTAAGCATCATATTTGAATTTGAAACAGTCCAAAAGTTTGCTGCCTCGTAATGGGTTAAAGGAATGACTGGGTCAGTCCAATTTTACTACGGACGGTCGTGCAACTGGAACCACGTATTTTTTTATCTGGCTATATTTGCTTTTTCCTCTTTTATCTCAATGTTTTCATAAGCTTTTTCTTGTAATGGATACCAAATCAGATTTTGTTTTAGAAGGGGTTAAGCGTTCTATCAAATTACATTCTATTGCCCTGGAAATGATTAGATAAAAGAAATGGCAACTGAAATTAAATAGGGCTACACTTTCCGAGTTCTATATTCTATGGTCAATTGTTTGTTAAAACAACAAAATGGCTTGTATAACTTTTGTACAAATAAAAAGCTTTCAAACACTCCAGAGAATTGTTACCAGAACTATCTTTCACTCGACAAATGAAAGTCACTCGTCAAGTGAAAAGGACCATTCTTGTATCTGTGAAGACTTTATACTTTTGGAATATAGAGAAATGACAGTTCTTTTAGACATTTAATGTATACAACCCACCATTAGCACGAAAGAGCCAGAGGCGAAATTTGAAAAGTACCAGTAATTCCTAAACTGTGATACATTTCCATTCCAAATACAAACATAAGCATTTTGAAGGGTTTAGAAATTTGAATTAATGCAAACTTTTAGAAATATTTGACAAAAGTGTTCAAAATTACCTCCATTGCATATGAATATAGACTTAAGAAATATATATGTAACTTATTTTCTTCTTGAAGCATAATCTTGAAATCCGACATGGTGAATCAACTTAATATTTGAAGTGTTTTTACAAGTGTGTTATTTGACGCATGTTGCATGGCTAGAAAGTGGTGTTTTTAATGATGGGCAATATACCTTAAGCTCCCAGATGGAAAGATGTTTGAAAAACAGCGGAAGCAAGAAGAAACTTTGCATATATAACAGTATTTTTATTCCTCAAATTTGGTTGGAAAGCAGCGTTAAATGAACCATAAGGACGTGGCAATATCCAGAATGTTCCTTTCTGGTTATAAATCGGTGTTACATTTGTATTTACCTGCCCTCCCCTATCCTCCCCACTTGAGTTGAACGTGAACTTGATTCAATCACTGCCTTTGTTGTACTAAAACACTCCCGTCCGCGTGACTATTAGCCTACCACCATTTATACGGGTATGTTTCATAAATCTGGCCCATCCAACAAAAGGGATAATCAGGGTAGTGTGAAAGATATTGACCATAATACAGTTAGGTTTAAACAAGGGCATTATAAAATAATCATGTAGCCGCTGCTGTATTGCGAAACACAGTTTTGGGTTTTTTTTTCTTGCTCTGTTTGCCGACACCGTCAAATTTTTTACTGTATGTTCAGCTGTACTTGTTCTCCGTATAAATGCAGTCGAACACACAGTTATCAGAATGGAGGCGTGTGTCGGTACAATAATAATAGTGAAAAATTAAGACTGTTTAATCACCGCTACCAGGAAGTAATGGTAAATTACTTTGCATGCTTTGTTCTTATGAGGTCCCTCAAATATGTAATAAATGCCAAAAGGTTGTCGATAAATGTACATTGCACAAGCTTGTTTTCTGTACTTATAATAACGCCATAAGATTGCAACTCTGGCGCTCTATTTGTCATGATATGGGACAACGTCAGTACAGAAGCCTACTTCAGAAAACGCCTCAAGAACAGCTGATCGATATGCTTGGTGGACTTGCGCAATATTTTGAAAATACTGCTCAGGTAGACCAAGCGATATCCTATATATATCCTGCATTTCATCAAATGCTATGATCACGAATAATGATAACTATGCATCAATAGCATTACTCGAATGACACAAATTTCTACAGTATGTTATCACAGAATGTTATGTGAATATGAATGTACATAACTACAATTTTCAGTATAAAATGAATAAGCGTTGTTCATAATGACTGGGGTGTCATAACTGGGGTCTATTTAGGCCACAGTTACGACATTTTTGTCATTTGATTAGCAATGTTCCAATAATTGATAGAAGTATAGCTTTGCATTCATTCATGCATAGATTGTCCCTTCTTTTTCTTTTCATTTTTTGTCGGTCACTGTAAATTCTATTGTATTTGTTTGTATTGTCATGTCTGTTTGTATTGTCATGCTCTTCTTTTCAAGGAGGAAATAAAAGAATCAATCAAGCCTTGGAAGCGGGAGGTCGAAGAATCTTAATCCCGTCGGCAGCAGGCCTGTTGCTTCATATCGCAAAAGATCTATAGCCTACATTTATTTTCTTAATAATAAAAGATCAGTTGATAGAAGTGCAAACTTTTCTTGCTTAAACATTACGTTAAAACATTTGTTTTGCCTCATATTCTATATATCGATGCTTTTCATCAAAATCCTTGTAACTGTGCTTGTTTAAAGCTGCAGTTACGAGGTTTTTGTTGAAAATCGACGAATTAGATTAAATTATTCATTAGAGAATATTTTCATTTAAGTGTCTTTGTAAAGAGAATTATGTAACCTTTTGTCTCTGTGACGTAAAAGTCATAATTTGTGACATTTTATAAAACCTGAGCTGTCATTTTTAACCCATTACCAAATGACGACATTTTGGACTGTTCCAAATTCAAAGATGTTGCAGACGACAATTTCAAGTTAAGGAAATATAAAATCTGTTGGTCTTTTTTGGTAGAAAACGTAATGGGAAATGAAAAAATTGCTTGTCACAAGCAATTTCTTCATTTTCCACAATGTTTTCCAACCTCTTTTAATTTTGAGGAGTCAAAAAGAGTCAATGTGTGGTAATGGGTTAAACAAAAGACAATATAGAAGTAAGACCAAAATAGATCCGGATCCGCCTGCGTACACACGCAGTGTAAATAAGACCCGTTTTGTTTACGGTGGAGATTGTGCATCATGGGATGGATAACAACTACGGCGAAAATAATATCGATTCTGGTAAAATATTTTGCAAAAACCATATTTTGTTAAATTTCTGCACAGATTTTGGGTTAGAAATAACTTATGGTGTGCATTTACCTCCTCTTATCGTTTGCTTTGATAATTCATATAGTTCATAAGTCATGGAAGCTTTAATGACATAAGGGACTTACCAATAATTCGTAATTCCCAACTGAAATGCAAAACAAACTCTTTACAAAATACGATTTTGCATATCTCATTTGAAAGCTGCTGCAGGCAACAAAACTGGATTTTAATAAAAAATAAAAATAGATATTATTTGTCTGTTTTTTTTTATAACAAAGGAAATATCTTCAGCATCTTCTTCTTTTGCTTCAGCGTCATGCAAAGTAGTTTCTACGAGGTACTCCAATTAGACCATACTTTGGATAGGGTTACACATTGATTTTTGTGTTTCATAATAGATCAATTTCTATTTAAATAACTCTCATCAATGCAATTAACAGTTGTATAACAAATTTTAAAGGTAGCCTGGCTTTGATTTGAGAATTTTTTTGTTAAAAAAAGGGGGGGGGGGCTAACATTTCGAATGTTGTTTCAACTACCGGAAGCTTAAGGTCGAATGTTTGAACCGTGAACCTATGCCGTACTAAATGGGTCATAAGTCCATATAGAGCGTGCACCCATAAAATGTACGCGTCGACGCATAAATTGTATGCGTAGACGAGCATATACACGCGTCGACATATAAAATTTACGCGAGCATTTGAAATTATATGCGTCGAGGCGAAAGTTTTACGCGAGCAGGAGTAAAAATGTGAAACCGAGGCTAGTCAATGGAAGAGGCGGTTAGAAACATTTCCCTTTATACCATAAAATTGATGGATGAAACGAAGGACGCGTCGACGCGTATATTTACGCGAGCAGTTGAAAATTTACGCGTCGACGCATAAATTTTCAACTGCTCGCGTAAATTTTATGCGCCGACACGTAAATAATACACGTCGACGAATAAAATTTACGCGTCGACGCGTGTATTTTATGCGTGCACGCTCTAAATAGCCTTTTGACCCATTTGGTAGGCCATATGAACCTGATGGTAAAGTCGACCTGACTATTAGACGACTGGTTGGGTAACAACCTAAGTATTAGGCATACCTGATCCTGTTCCACGATCATCAGATTCTTTATCAATTACAGTGTTTTTTTCAAATAATCCGCAACACTTTTCTTTAGAGGATCGGCTACCATTCTAAAAGCCGTTCATCGATCGACGAGTGATGTTTTTCGAAATATTTTCTTTCACATGCCGTCACTTAACAAGAATTTTCTCGGCTTGTTTTAACGACAACGCTGAAGAAATGGCTGAAAGTATTGGGGTAGTAAAGAGAATCAAAGTGCTAATTGGAAACAAGTACTATTATTTTTTCTTCTCCTGAATATAACTCGCCGTTGTATTCAAATCGGCTACAGTTCTGTCCTCAATTGATGAACTGAACAAACTTTCTAAATCAAAATGTTACTGGAAATCGGAGATGGTACCTTTAAACATTTTTGTCCCATTCATTTGTATGGATGCATGAAAAAATGAGCCGCGTAGGAGTGAACTATCTTGAGGTTTGCTAGACCACATGATTCACGTTTGCTTGCATGAATCAATTCTTTTCATATTCAGTAGATTTTCTTGCTCCAGGAACACAAATCCCATTCATAATAGCTTTAAACATTCCATTTTCATTAAAAACATAATTAGCCGCGATTGTTCCTCATTTCACTGGTTATGCAACAGCGTTCACCGCCCCTTTTTGCATGAAGAGACAGTATTAAAAGCTTCCGTCAGCCAATATTGTCTTAATACGAGTACTAAAGAACTAAAACCAGGGTATTTAGTCAACATTCGGTCAGTGTAGAGTGAGTTTGTTCGACAGTACTCTCTTACGAACAGAGCGTATTCTCCCTACATTCCATTTCGATAGAATACTCTCTGTTCTCGCGGGGTCGTTTCACGTCTAATCTCGGGGCCTTGGCGGGATTTCGGTATCCAATCGTCGCCAATATACTCATAAACAATCGAAATTTCTGATACAAGAAATGATTGGCTAACGCTTCAAATTACCAGCTTCCGCCAAAAATAGAAGCGACGTAATGTATACGTAATCAAACCAGATCAAACTGAAAGATTTTGATTCGATAATTCAAATGTTACCGGCTTCAGCCAAAAATAGAAGCGACGTAATGTATACGTAATGATCATGCAAGATAAAACTGAATGATTTTGATTCGATAATTCAAATGGTGTGCTATAATTAGATTATGACGACCAAATAGGCTGTTGGCGTACCGAAAACTGCAGAGGTCATATTTGATGGTTTAATCAATAGAGCTCGGCATGGAGAGTAGTTCGACAGTAGAGTATCATTGCTTGGGCATATATTCAGTTTTAACTAAGAATTATTGTTTCAACGTTTTACTACAATGAGGCGTGTTACAATTGTATTCGTTTTCGAGCTGATGCTTCACGTTTATTGTGATAACGAGACAGTTTTGCAAAGTGTTTTAATGACAAACTACAACAGAAACGTCGCTCCACTCAGCGGTATAGCGTCAGTGGACGTTGACGTTACGTTAAGCCTGTTCTCTATCATCGAATTTAACGAAATCAAGGAGACCATAACGATCAATGCGGCTTTTGGGTTTAAATGGTGCGACAGAAATCTAGTATGGAACTCGTCGGACTACGCAAACATAACAGAGACGATTTTTAGACAGGAACAATTATGGGTTCCTGACGTCATAGCGGCAAATGCCGTGAATGGCGTAGAAAATCTCGGTAACCCCGATTTACCGTTGTTGGTGAAATCTGACGGCTATGTGACGTGGACTGCCGTTAAGACGGTAGAAATGGGATGTAAAGTTAATACTGAGTATTTTCCGTACGACAAACAGATGTGTGCCGTGCAGGTTAATATTATTTAATAATTTTCAGAACTGAATTTTCTTTTCTTTCCAATTAGAAATTTGCTGCGTGATAGGATTAACGTTGATAGTTATCTTCAATATTGTGCAGAAAATATCGCGGCAAAAAAGAAATTGCTGGTATTCCGCAACTGTTGTTTTTGCTGTTGTTGATGTTGTTGTCGTTTTTGCTGTTGTAACAAAATGCATCATTATTATTATTATTACCATTATTATCATAACTGTTTTCATTGTTGTTATTATTATTATTGTTATTATTATTGTTATTATTATTATTATTATTATTATTATTATTATTATTATTATTATTATTATTATTATTATTATTATTATTATTATTATTATTATTATTATTATTATTATTATTATTATTATTATTATTATTATTATTTATTTTTTCATTTTTATTCTTCTTATTTTTTTATTATATTTATTATTTTTATTATCACCATTCCAGATCATCAACCGGGCCCAGACGATCAACATGATGAAGTTACACATCCCGTTTCCCTACGTACTAATTCACGCGTTTACGCAAAACGGTCAGTGGAATTTGATGAAATCACATGGACACAGCGCGGTTATCGGTAACGTGCAGATCGTCCAATATGACCTCACGTTAAAACGACGTTCGGGATATTACGTAACGTCGCTAATCATGCCTATATTGGTGGTGTCGGTGTTGAACTGTTTTGTTTTGATGCTACCCAGCAGCTCGGGTGAGAAGATCAGCTTTAGTATCACGGTGTTCCTCTCCTACATGGTGCTGCTGACGTTCACGACCGACAATCTACCCAGGACGTCCGAGTTCGAGCCATATATCGTCAACTACATCAGCACCATGCTGGGACTCTCATTCACCTCGGTTGTCTGCGCTGTCATCAGTATAATGATTCAACCAATCATAGAGAAGATGAAAGCACGTGACAAAGACGACGATGACGTAACGGATGACGTCAATTCGAAATTCGGGGAAACTCCTGTTGTTTATATCGGCGATAAAATAACGCCATCTGTAGAAAATAGAAAACTGGCGTTACCGGGTAATGCCATAGGTGTTAAGCCAGCAGCTACTGCTTGGACAAACAATAATGACGGACAGTGGAACAGTTCAGAGACTGACAATACGTCTCAACCTGAATCAAAATCTACATGGATACCTGTAAGACTTACACTTAAGAACTTGAAAGTTGTTTTATTTAAATTTCTTAAGCACTTTGACTTTATTTCATGCTCCTGTGTCATATTTGTGACTGTGTTTATTACCACCAGAACGATGTTGATTCTTATAAACAATGATTCAGAATGAGATAACCAGAAACGCGTTCTTTAGAGCGAGATATTTTAAGATTTCTTATCAAGATGTTTTAGGCAAAGCGGTTTTAAGAACTAGACTCTGACCCATGCTCTTATATCGCTTCTGCAGAGTTATCCGAGGGGCTCCGCACGACGTATGGGGTAATGACGCCTCCCATTGAGCGTCTAAAAAATCTTGCTCAAAAGAACGCTTTATCCTGAAATATCTTAAGAAATGTCAAGATATCTCGCTCTAAATAACGCGCCTCAGATAAGACCATTTTTGGATCAGTAAAAAATTGGAAACTAAATAATTATATGATCTTTAAATATGCCATAAAGCTCATTATATTGTCGCATTTCTTAAAGAATTGTGTACCGTTTGCACGTTAGTTGTATCGCCATCATCTTCTAGTTCATATATTTATTTTACTTCGATAAAATCTATTAAGGTATACTCCCCATCATTAAACACACCACTTTCTAGCCATACAAAATGCATCAAATTTTAGACACTTGTAAATACACTTCACATAAGTTGATTCAACGTGCCGGATTTCAAAATTATGCTTCAGGAAGAAAATAATTTACAAATATTACTTTGTTCTATTTTATATTCGTACACACGGGAGGAAATTTTAAACACTTTTGTCAAATATTACAATTAGTATGTAAAATTCAAATTACATGTATAAACCATTCAAAATGCTTATGTTTGTATTTGGAATGGAAATGTAACTCAGTTTAGTTGTATCTGGCACTTTTCAAATTTCGCCTCTGGCTCTTTAGTGCTAATGATGGGTTGCATACCTTAAGCTATTTTAATTGTGATTTGATAATAATTCTAATAAATCAATTTGAATCTGCAAAGATTCCTTTCATTTGAAGAGGGATTGTCTAACTGACATGTCTTCGCTTTTCAGAAGTATAAATGCCTCATAACTGTAATTGTTTAAAACGGTATTTACGATGTTTTTTCGAGGAAAGCAGCGACGTGTCAGCCAAATGGGATTTTTTTACCGAGTAAACCGTGACGTAATTTCGGAAAAACAATGGTATTTCGTCGGTTTAAATCTAAAACCTCCCAACTACAGCTTGATTGAATTCGTACTTACGAGATTTTACAACAACACCGACAATTTTTTCATGTAACACCGATGGAACAAGTCTATTTTTAGCACAAGATTTATCCCTATTATAAACGATCCGCAAAAGTTTATTCATCTACACCATCCATCTTTCCTCGAAAGGACGGATCAATACAAAGGTCACAGAGGTAAATCACGTGATGCAATAATTACTGAGTATCTTCAATAACTTTGTTAATACGGGACCGATTTTAGTTCGGTTTGAAGTAGAGAATGTGGACAGACGTCACGCATTAGATGGATGTAGTTGATTTTTTTTAAAAATCAACTGATAAAAAAGTTATTGAAGATAAACCAAAATTTTGGTTTATCTCCAATAACTTTTTTATCAGTTGATTTCTGAAAAATCCACTACGTCCATGTTATTCCTGACATTGTTCCACCTTCTGTGTTTCAAACTGAATTCAAATTAGTCATGTATTGACAAAGTTATTGAAGATTATCGGAAATTTTAAGTCACGTGATTATCCACCGTGACAATGGTAGTCAACTAAAAACACAAGAACCCATTAGGGAATGCTTTTACCTAGTAAACAGTGACGTAATTTCGGACAAACAATAGTGTATCGTCGGTGTTGTGATAAAATCTCGTAACTACGGCTTGAATCAAGGTTTATCAAAAACATTACGGTAAACCCGGTATATTTTAGCACAAAATCCATTGCCATTCACTTTATTCATCCGACTTTAAACCTTTCCCAAACGACAAAAGTTTAGATTGGTCCATTTTGAAAGCTACTGCTGACAACACAATTAATACTGATAAACGTAGCATTTGTGTACAATATAACAGAGAAAATGTTGTTGCCTCAATGTTTTCCCAAGTCTGTTCAATATGTCAACATGTCAATACCAGGAAACGTTTGGAAAAGGGTGAAACTTAGGTCCGTTCGATATCCCTAAGACTGGTAAACGTTCTTCAGGGGGACGCAAAGCTGCATTTATTCTCTTTACTACTTACGCTAAATTAAATAGAATGGTAGATAAAAACGCAGTAGGAGTACTTAGTCTGAACTAGATATAATTTTGCCTAATTACGTAATTATTAATGGCAGCAAATATAAAGAAATAACGGTTGGTAACCAGCATCCCCCCTTCTTCATTGTAATCAACTAAAGTACTTCAATTTTTACAGACGGGATATTCCTAATGATCCTACAGGATTACATCTTCGTCAAGACAAAGACGATATGATTTTTTGTATTTTAATATTTATTGCTAACAAAAACACCCTCGATAACGTTTCAAAGCCGAAGGGTTTTTCGTGTGCAAAGTCCGTTAGTTGAGCGCCTTAACAAAAAAAAAAAAAGCCGAAGTGGGGTCATTAAATATGCAGATGTCCCGGGTTAATCTTGCTGGACAATATTTTGATATGTACACTAAAGTAAAACATAAATATTATGAAAATAATTTTATAACGCCGCGCCCATTCGAAACAACCCAGTCGATTCTGTGAGCGCAACAACACACAATATTCAAAACAAAATATGCCATCACTGCATTTCGTCGATTTTCAACAAAAACCTCGTAACTGCAGCCTGTTTTAAGCTGCAGTTACGAGATTCTTTTTTGAAAAGCAGCTACATCATCACTTGACTCTAGTGTTCAAGCAGTGATTACTGCGTCTGACATAATTACTGCTTGGAATTGGGAATTGGGTTATACATCAGGCACTCAATCGAAGGGAGTAAATTCTTACAAACTAAATTCTTGACACAATTTAGATCAGCTCCCTTCCCATCGCACAAATAAAACGACGACCGGCGATGTTTCACCACACGTCGGCGTCTGTGATTGATTAGTTCATACGACCATGCATTCCTGTCATTTCTTGAACGAGTTCGAGCACAACATCTTATCCAACCAGGCAGTTGCTAATCTCAGAGAGCATTTTCTTAGGTAATTCCACCATTGAACACTTTTGGTCAGGTAGAAGAAAATGTATTCGTCAAGCTGGGATAGAACTTTATTTTCCAATATAAAGCCCCTTTTTGACATCGCAATGCAAAGGTCTTTGGGAAATATCAAAGCAACAGAACAAATGCTGCTATCCAGCTTGTTCTCATTCGGGTTCAATGGTCTCTGTGCCATTTGTGGTTGGATGTATCTATTTTTTAAATTCAGTATGACTAATGATCAACAAATCCTTCAAGGCACCTGAGTTGTATCTAGGAAACGATAATTTATGCTAGGTTCCCACTGCCGATCAAATTACCTCGACCAAACCCGACCAAGCGATCGTATACCGATCGAGGTCGGTCGGCATGAGTGATCGGGATTACTCGAGATGATCGAGATTGGTCTGAATCGATCGGTAATTCTGCCATTTTTTTACAAGTCCGTGTAGTTATCGAGTAGAAAACAGTTGTTCGAGTATAGATCATCTAAAAGATCGAGCTGATCGAAAATCAATCCTGTAGAGATTGAGTGTGATCGAGTCGACATCTTTTACCGGAATTTGATTGGATGAACAGATGGAGCAGAATTCGAGTTGATCGATCGGGAATGCGTTTGGGAATTACCCATACAAGTCGAGGCGATTGAGTGCATACAACTGCTCTATGGCAGCGGATCAACTCGATCTACTCAATCGCTTACTCGATCAAACCCGACCATATGACTTCTTCTCGATCTCTATTCGATCAAACCCGACCTTTTCATCTGATTTGATCGGGTGAACAGATAAACCATGTATAGGTTTAAACCGACAATATTATGAAGTTATTATGAATATGTGATAATTACAGACACTGCTGAAAGACTTTCATTCAGAACATTTAGAATAGAATAAGCTCGATCTGTTCGTGTATAGATCGAGGTGGTCGGGTCTTGATCGTGTAGGGCTCGAATAAAGGACTTGGTGATCGGGAAGAAATCGAAAAGATGGCCGGGCTTAAAATCGGGAAATCATCGGGAGTGCTCGGGCGGGGTCTATTTTTGATCCACTAGAGATCGAGAAGAAGTCGTGTACATACATTTGGCCGGGCTTGATCGGGGAAATTAGGCGGTCGTGTTGGTCGAGTTGATCAGATCGGCAGTGGGAACCTAGCAGTAGGAAGAAATATTCAACAAACAATGTACACGCAAGTGTTTAATCTCTCGTTTAATGACATTTTCAATGGTCATTGAGTATTATACAAAGTATGAGACAGTACTTACAATAATTATATCACACAACTTTTTAAACTGGACACCACAAGTATTCATAATCCATTTTTACAAAGAGAAACAGCTTTAAATTCTTCCCAAACAAAGCCCTAGCATATAATTACATATACATAGTAGAAAAAGTTTAGCAACAAAATGTAAATATCTGTAGTAACCAAAATGTTTTTGTTTTAACATAAAATCAAACGTTTACACGATAGATTATAGCTAGAGAACACAAACAGATAAATTTTATACCGCCATCTCGTGCGTCTCGCACTCCAGGTGCGCATTTCCGGTTTCCATATCTGCCATGGTATTCATGTGTATGGAGCATAATTCTAGAAAAAATTTAGGTATGAACATAATTATCTTTGCCCATCATGACAAAGGCCACTAAAAATACTTTTCTGCAACGCTGTGGGACTACGCCATGGACTCACGTTAGAAGCACGTTATATCGCAAATGTGTTCCTACGTGGTAGAACCGGCGAAAAAGATCTCTTTTTGAATTTTGCGCATCTCAAAGCATAATTATCAGTGTAAAGATGCCATGTGAGCCAAATTTTGTGGTTTGAAAGAGTCGCGGTCAAGGACGTCGTAGAAAAAGCCCACGAGAAGATGGCCGTCATGATTTCGTAACGTCACGACAAAGATGTTCCATATCAACACCAAAACTTCCGAGTGGCTTCCACAGGAATTTCAACATAGAGTATCCACACATACAATCCGTGATCGTCTCCACAGATGAACGGTTACTAGACGTTGACCATACCTTGTTATTTCCCTGACGCTATACCATGAACGTACCAGACTTGACTGGCATAGAGTCCTAAATGCTTTAAGCCAAATTAAGCGTATACAACATTGATGTACTCTCATTATCATCCCCTTCTTTCTGATTTGTCACCCATAAAGCACATACGGTGCATTTAAGGAAGACGTTTGTGTGATCGTATTGACGCGAATGACGTTCAATCTTTTGATAAAGTAGTGAATGTTGATACTGTGTACAAACAATTTAAGTGGATTAGAAATCGTTTCACTGCTGTTCTTGCTCGAAAATTGCCTCATAATTGATACCGAATTCTTTTGTAACTTTTTTATTTTGACCCCTCGCCTACGCAAAGACAATGTTTCTAACACAATATTTAACGTTACCACAAAGCGACCTTTGAATGTTGTGCGCAAATGCATATGCTAAAATGTATATAACGGTTGTAAAATAAATATCACAGAAAATATATGTTTTCAATTAACAAAGCCAGTGTTGCTAAACTTTTTTTACATGGTATATATGTACATGTAAATGCACGAAAAAAAAAAACTACGCACAAACAACTTTGCAATACATAATTTATCTCATTCTCATTGGTCCTGGTTCATTTTAGATCCAATTTCTTTGCTGTACGGTACTCATTGGAATCTTCTCGAGGAGAATGAGTACCCGCAACATAAGGTTTGATTAACATTATTGTTGGGGCAAGATCGTATGGTACATGTTTACGTTTTGTTCAAATGTAAACAAAACATTTTTCGATAAAATGCAGAAAACTCTGTACAGTGAACAGACCCCTCTATCACTGTACCTAAATTTTCAACATGTCTACGTCACTACTTATAAAGAATTTATTCATCTTTTATACAACACTGTTTTGTAAAATGCATTTGGACAAAATGTAAACACGTGCCCTAAAACGATCTTGCGCCAATAATACATAAAATAGTGTGTATTGAAAATAATAATAAAAAAACATAACCCAATCAAATCTGGAGCTCTATTGGTCTTCAATGAGTATCATACTAGAGTAAATTATCACAATGCTGCTTTAATCCTTTCACAAACAAGCCTCGGCGCCCTTACGTTGCTGTTACAAAGAATCTCTATACTTTATATTGGCAACAATTTGTGTGAAATTCAGAAGACAAGATAAAATGTCTATGTAAATCAGTCATTTCAAAGAAAAATGAAGTACATGCTGATTATCAGCATGTCATTCTTTTGTCTCGATGTTTTTCTTATGACTTTTCTAACACGGTCGTAAAACCAGGTCTTGTATGGAAAAGAGCTAAGTGATGACAGACACGACAAATAATCGATTCACGCACACAGATTTTAATGTTGGCACCGATCAAAGCATCTTTTCCAATAAATTCTGTCAATGTGTAATGCCAGACAATGCCAGGGGAAATATGCCATATCGAAATATTCTCCTAGACACGACTTTACCCTTTTTCTAACCAAGCCCTGGTTTTGACAACCCTGTAAAATGTCAGTTAGGAAATCCTTGGGGAAATGCCGTGTGGGTGAATGTTTCTCTAAATTTCTGCACAAATGATTACTTTAGAGGCTCTAAATTACATCTTATTTGTTTTTGCAGTACTTTTTTAATTGTTCGCACATCCTCTCTTTTGCTAGTATTTTATAAATGATTACTGTATTGCTTTTACGTTCATGTGTACACGGTATATAATCACGTGACTCAGAATTTCCGATAATCTTCAATATCTTTTTTGATACTTGACCAATTTAAATTTAGATTGAAGCAGAGAAGGTGGAAAATGCCAGGAATAAGCTGGATGTATTGGATTTTTGAAAAATCAACTGATAAAAAAGTTATTGAAAATAAACCAATTTTTTTCAAAAATCAGCCACGTCCATCTAATGCATGACCTCTGTCCACATTCTCTGCTTCAAACCGAATTCACATCGGTCCAGTATTTACAAAATTATTGAAGATTTTCCGAAAATATTGTATCACGTGATTATCCACCGTGGTAGCCCACTTATGTGCTTTTCCTATTTACTAATTTGGCTTTGTTGATAACTCTCAATTTTCTGATTTGTTAATCCACTTATTTACATGTATTTTCAACCCACTTGTTTGCATTTTTATAACCTACACGTACTTATTTGCCTTTATTTATAACCTTAACTCTGGGCCTTTTTCGGCCTAGCTCACTCCCTTGTAAAGTTCTCAAATATTTGATGAATTCTAATTCATCCATTTTCATGTACTCGCAATCCTTCTTAGTTACAACAATCTCATTGTTCCACGTTGATTTTGGAATGACTAAAGAGTCTGTAGTATTCAAATTGTTACAATATACGAATAACAAACGTAATGCGCGTTTAAAATTAATCACTTCTTCATGAATATCACTCGATTCCTGATCAAATTGATTCCAAAATCGATCATAATAATGATCATATAGCGCGTAATCTAATGCATTTCTTTTTCTAAATAATTGAACATCGTTCGGTGTCAAATCTTTAACACTCAAACCTTTTCCGTAAACATTATTAGAAATGTAGAAAATATCCCTCGTGCCCCAGTTTAAATATCTTTTCATTAATATCAAAGATTCGTCAAAATATTCTACGAGAAGAACCAGTTTCATCTGTTTATCTAATTCTTGTAGTTTATCCACCACAGATTTCAGTCTCGGAGTAAATCCAAAGTCTCTGGCCATCACATTTTTCGTGTAGGTAAAAGCGCCTTTATCGTATTGCTCTGGTTTCCGGATCAAGTTTTGTAATTTGTTGCCGGGAACCTGTCCCAGATACCGGATGAGCTGTGACTTCTGGGTATAATAATTTACCGCCGATATAAACACCGCCAGTGGGTCTCGGACAATACCGATATACACCGTGTCATTCGGTAATACGGACGAGTATATTTTATAGTTAAACACTCCGTGATTACATAGAATATCGTACCCGGATCTACGAGTGGGTCGTACGAGTGGAATGTGTTTATCGTACTCACGAGAAAAATAATTCGGATGTTCTGTGAATACAAACGTGAGATTACGCTTCAATCCGAATCGGAAGAACATATTCTGCATCGTGGACGAAGCCGCCTTGTGCACCTTGAGAAAACCGATATGTCTGACTTCGGTTCTCGGAGTTTGGGGTATTTCGTGACTGTAACTTGTGACCTGGCCACCGATTGTAGTAATTTTACCGAGTTGAACATCATCAATTCCACTTTGTCCATTTTCATGATGTATTTGTCTGTCTGTGCGAGTTTGTTCTAAAGATGTGCCTGTATTTGATAGTGTTTGTTTGTGAAGCAGAAAACCAGAACTGAATAGGAAACACAACATCAATCTGAAAATGAAAAGGAAATATTGTGCTTTTCATCAAAAACCTCGTAACTGCTGCTTATTTTAAGCTGCAGTTACAAGGTTTTTGTTAAAAAGCAGCATCAACTTTATTGATTGAAATGTTATTTCTGAGCATCGTATTATGTTGTGCTGTAGCTTTTTTGCTCCGAACTGAGTCTATATATTTATATATATCAAACATGACTTAGCATGCAAAGCCTGTGATTCATAGACACTATGGAAAGCTTTAACCCTTTTCTAACAGAACAAAGTTTTAGTCTAAACAAAGTTGAAAGGATACGCATAACATAATTTACATTACTTCGCATATTTTACTGAACGTTGTCGTTTGCAAAAGGGTTAAAGCCCAAACTGCTTGACTGGAATAAGTGGAATATCCGGTAAAATCTCCAACATAACTTCCCCAAATAAATTGACAAAACAAACAGATACTTAGTCTTTATGTTCACGGCGGGGAATCACGTGATGCAACAACAATGATAATTTAATTGATGAAAATCTTCAATGATTTTGCTAATATATCTTTTCTTTTGTCTCAATGTATTCCCGAAGAGGCCAAAACAAGTTTTGATTGGGAAAATGGTTATATCTAAACGTGTACAAAGTGTACGAGATGCAAGACCGACAAAAACAGATCGGTATTTTTCGCACATATGCCTGAAGAATAACATTTTTGAGTAACATAACAATGCTCTCAATTGGTCTTTTCCAAAACAAAGTCAAGTATTTCCGGATTAATTTCAAGCACATGGTGCAGTTCCTTCTTTTTCATTCAAACAGACAACACGCAATCTTTTCCCCATACATCCACGGTTTAACGTCTTTTAAACATTCCACAACAACAAAACTTAGGCTAAGAACGGTTCTTTTTCATGGCAAATTGAGAGTGAACGAAGTTGATTATTCGTACATTTTTCGCCATTTTTTACGAAGAAAAAAAAGAATTTTATCAATAAAAACATTTTCTTCTTTCTCTTCGTGTTTTGTGTTGGTCTTGCCTGTACCTCGAAAGCAGATATGTTTTTTAGGAAAGGGCTAAATCAGACAACGGTCCTTTAAAATTAAATTGGAAATCCTGACCTTTCGTTAATTTTCGCAATTTTAGAATTATGTCGCACCACGTTAAAATGGGATCAAAAACGAGTTAAACAAAAACCGTTTGTTTGAATATGTAATTTGTTATTATTATCAGGCGGACCGGCAATTTACCGTTTTCCATCAATTTTTTGTGTTACATAGCATACGAATTTTTACCAAGCTAAATGACCCGGCAGAACATCCCTAGCTAAAACCTGGAAATGCTCTGCCAGGTCATTTATCGTGACTTATACCTATTTGTATGTTCGTCTGAATATCATCGGTGTTATTGTAAAACCTCGTTACTACAGGTTGATAAATGCTGTAGTTACAAGGTTTTACAATAACACCGACGGCATGCATATGGCTGATCAGAGCTGCTAATCAACCGTTCCATAAACAACAAGATTTCAAATTGTTCAAAATTGAAAGTAGTAGCAGACGACAAAATATTGGTTACTTTTATTTGCACAGAACTCTTCAAAGACAATGACATAGCATAAATTGTGAAAAAGATGAAGACAAAGTAAATCTCATCCCTTGAATATTGACTCAAACATTAAGCATACCCCGTTCCCGTGGACCTGGTATTAATGAAATGTTCCGAACGTCCGAGCCATATTCAAAGCTAATAAAAGAAGAAAATCACTCCTCTTACCCCGATAATTTCCAGTACTTCCGCGTCAATTTAACACACACGAGCATCATCCTGGATTCTGGTGTTCCGTGTTGTTTACAAAAGCAAATTGGTCTTCCGTAGCATCATATTATTATTCTACACACGCAGAATGTGTAATCATAGCTGGCTTAATTCCAACGGAAGCTGCGGGGGAAAATTACCACCAGACGCCCTTTGCTGAATCCGATTGCACTCCCCTCTGCGCTTCAGATAAGATCATTCGATGGCATTTTGAATATTTTTTGTAAATTCTTAGATGAAAACCTATTTTGTGGGTACTCAATTGAATCGGCTTTGAAAGCCGATTCAATTGAGTACCGACGATAAAGGTTTTAGATGAAGAATAATGGATTTAAGTGGTACGAATTTTCGTTAACAATAGCAACGATAGGTTATTCTCGCTGAGAACCAAATCGATTTTATCGCTTTTTGTGTGACAGTGCTTCTAACGAAAATTCGCCCCTGTTCATTGTGTAAATGTCACGGGCTTCCATTGTCAAATATTTTGTTTAGCCTTTTCCGAAACGGTAGGAATTTTGACTGTTTCAATATCTATGTTTGTTTCAATGTTTCACTAGCCTTTTCCTCTATGGCCGTCATAACCGGTTTTGTCTTTATTATCTTTTATTTATTATTTTCTTTCTTTCTTTCTTTCTTTATTTATTTATCTATTTATTCTTTCATTCTTTCATTCTTTCATTCATTTAGATTTATTTATTTATTTATTTATTCATTTACTTTGAAATGGGTAGGATGATATGGGCCTAGATGGTTAAAACCCCTTTCCTAAATGAGACATGGTTTTCAGAAAAAGGCTAAATAGGAAACATTGAGACAAAAGGAAAAAGTGCTGATGATCAGTATACTCTTATTTTGTCTAAATACTAACTTTACGTGATATTGTGTATTCCATGCCATTCTATCCTTTCCAATAAATATCAGCCCGTCTTCAAAAGCTTTCAATATTGGTCAGTCGAAAATGTTGCCGTTTTGGGAAGTGGTTATAAAACCATCATGTGACAGTCAACTTACAAATTGAGAAAGAAAATTAAGCTTTATGGTTAGGAAGATAAATAAATGAAATGAATACCGATTTTTTGCTATTTAAAAAATTCTATAGGTGCAGATAACTCTTGAATTTTGTACCCACCTAAATAGCTTCTTATACTACCGGTTTTCATAGACGTAAAATGAAGTTTCCATTTGTTTTGTTAACAATTTATCTTCTACAGATACAAGGAAAAATGGTGTTGACATCATATGGCAGCTTTGGTTTTGTCTGTCTTGCGCATGCGCATCATTGGAACAACTTTAAAAGCGCACTTTCCCGCCAAAAACCGAGGAATACCTACCTTCCCTGGGCTGGCGAACATCGTTCCCCCTTGACCCAGCTTCCCATTGACATAATTATGTTGTGTCACTTGACCATATGAATCCTTGGTAAAAAGAATTTCCTGGGTCACATGGGGGAAGGACATACTTTTATACTAAAAATAGTGCTCTTATACCAATTATCATATTTTTAGCGGGAAGATTTTGCCTTTATACTCGTCTCAATGATGCGCATGCGCATTAAGGACAAAACGAAAACTGGCATTTGATTTCAACACCAGTTGTCCTTATATTTACAGAAAAAATCTTGCTAATAAAATCATAAAAAAACTAAATTCTGGTTAAATGAATACCGGTGGGGTAAGAAAATGTAATTTTGAGGGTAGGTACAGAAACCAAGAGTTATCTGTTCATGTCGAATCGTTTTGATTGTACAAATCAGATTGTATTGCATGTTTTGAAAATTGACTTTTCCATCACAGCCTTTTAGGGAGATGTCTCGCCTTATCCATAGAGGTCCTTATCACTGGTGGTGAACTCGGCCAAAGCGTGGGACGTTTTTTTTTCGCAATTATAGTATTCCGTCGGTGTTGTTATAAATTATCGTAACTACAGCTACGAGATTTTATAACAGCACAGACGGTCTGTCAATACATATCGGTAAACCCGGTCTATTTTAGAACAATTTCATTGTTATTAGAAAAAACTATCCAATCAGATCTTTAAACTCACATTTAAACGCAAAATATCTGTACCTTGTTGAAGTGAAAAACCTCCCTCGCTTTGGCCGAGTTCACCACCAGTGCTTATGTAATCAAATCAACAAAGGAGCGAAAATATAACAAGGGAAGTAACTCATAGAATGCAAAAGAAGTGTTCATCTCGAAATTATCTCCCTTCCCATATCTTTCTATAGGTTAATCACTTTTCCAAGCAAGCCCTGAATTTGACTACTCGAAAAGAATTGACGAGGGAAAAAATTGAGACAAAAGAAGAAATGCTGATAATCAGCATTTTCTCATTTTGCTTCAATACTTTCTCGGTACTATTGCATACGAACTTTTCCTTTATCAACATCCGTTTTGTCGTCTGTAACAGCTTTTGAATTGGACCACCCTTAAATTAAATCATTCGCGAATGGATTAATTATTTTCCAAGCAAGTCCTGAATTTGATTACCCGAAATACAATGGCATGAGAAAACATTGACACAAAGAAGAAAATAGTTATAACTAACATGTTCTCCTTTCGCCTAAAATATTCAAATCATTACACTCTTAGCATCAATTTTGTTGCCTGTAGCAGCTTTCAAATTGAAATAATCTAATATTAGTTATTTCATTAAAATCCAAGCGTTCTGATTGATTAAAAAATATTTTTCATAGCTCCATGAAAAAAAAATGCCGGAAATACTTTTTCCTGACAAACATTGTATTACGCTGCATACTTAACCCGTCATCTTTTTGAAAATTAATTATGAAAAGTTGTGTTTTTATTGTTTTTTAAATCGCATAATATTAAATCATAAGAAATGAATGCAATTTTATTTTTTTCATGCAGGTTTGAAAAAAAATAATCTAATCACACTTTTGTATGAACCGCTTCGCATACCTGCATGAAAAAAATAAAATAAATTGCATTCATTTCTTAAATAATTTCTTTTTTTTTGCCGTTTGGGAAAAGACTTACAACATTTAACAAGTATCAAACCGCGTAGTTTTTTTAAAGTGACATTTCAGAATTTTTTGTCAAAAATATTACTTTTATTTTCATCTGAAAGAGCATATTTCCTTATGGAAATTCTTAAAATTTCAAGTCAAAATATTGCGCCGTTTACGAGAAATTCATATTTTTGTGTTAAAATTGAACAAATTGTTGTGGACAACAGTTCGGATTTATATGCAATTTATCAATTATGTCTCAACTTTAAATGCGTGTTTCTCGCTTATTGGCAACAACTTAAAAAAACTAATAGTATTTATACTCATTAGAATAACCAATCTTGGCATCAAGACATACTTTAAAAAATTGAAAACGGAATGAAATGTCCCTTTAATGTTTGAAGAGACCATTGGATTCACTTTTTCCGCCCATTGGTTTTTCTTAAACATTATGTTGTATATTAAAATGTTATATTAATAAACGCTTTCCGAAATAATGCCGGTTTGACGTAGGCTACAAAATACAAACGGCTTTGAAAACATCGAGACAAAAGAATAAATTGCTGAAAATACTTACTCGCCTATATTGTGGACAAAACATTACTTTATAAACAACTGTTACTTTATTAACAACTGTTTTGTCGCCTACAGCACGGTTCAAAGTGCAACAATTTCTTTTTTGTCGTTTGAATAAAGGATAAGACCTGGTCACATACCATTCCGCATCAAGGCTACGTCCATATAACGTCTAAAAACAACATGCATTCTCTATGACTGTCCATCTTCGGGCGTACTCTGGCTGTGATGTAGACGCGAAATCGTGTGTATGGCCGTGGCTTTAACTGCCTGAATACATCCGAAAAGATTACCTCATGAAGCATAATATAATTTATTTTCATCAAAATATTATTTTGGCGCTTTAAATGGACGTGATGTGAACGTGTGATTGTGTGTAACCGAGCCTTAAGCCACAGTGACGCTTTTTGACGCCCCTCGAGAAAATAAACATGAAAAACATTGCAAAAAAAGAAATTGTTTGCGACAAGCAATATTTTTTTTCAAATCAAACAATGTTTTCTACACAAAATGACAAAAAGAATTGTAAAATTGCATTCACCTGCCAGATCTTGAATCGGAGCAGCCTAAAATATTACCATCTGCCAATATCGACAGCATGTAGAAAATGTATATCGTAGCTTTTCAACGAAAGCCTCGTAACTGCAGCTTGTTTGAAGCGGCAGTTACGAGGTTTGCGTTGATAAGCGACGATTTGAAAGTGTCAATGTTGTTAATTAATGACTAATTGTTTTCGGAAACCAAACCTCTTCAGATCCAATCAAGGATGCCGTGCATACATGTTGGTTCACTGGTGGTGAACTCGGCCAAAGCGAGGGACGTTTTTCGCTACAACAAGGTACAGATGTTTTGCGTTAAAATGTGAGTTTAAAGATCTGATTGAATAGTTTTTCTAATAACAACGAATTTGTTCTGAAATAGACCGGGTGCAGCGATATGTATTGACAAACCGTCTGTGTTGTTATAAAATCTCGTAACTACGGCCTAATCGAAGCCGTAGTTACGTTATTTTATAACAACACCGACGGAATAAGTATGATCGCGAAAAATGTCCAACGCTTTGGCCGAGTTTACCACCAGTGAGGTTGCGCCACACAAAATTGTGTTGAATCCCTCTTTCAGATCTCGGGCCTGACCTGCTTCATTAGACTTTGACCCATTACCTCACAGTGACGCCTTTTGACGTCTATCAAGAAAAAGGCTTTAAACATCCTGGAAAATGAAAAAAATGCTCGTAACAAGCATTTTCTTAATTTCCACCAATGTTTTACCCGTATTGTTTTGTATTATCAATATCATACAAAACGCTTCAAACAACAATCGCTCAACCCAGTTCTTTTTAGATTAGTGATACGTAATTCTTATCATAAACGTGTCGTAAAACATACGTTAGACAAAAATACGTATTAAATGTTTTGGTGATAACTGGTCCCTGGTTTTGGTTTTGATTTCCATGACATTTCAGGTCCGTAGAAACAGAGGGGGGGGGGGGGGGTGCTAGGGGTGGTTTAGCCCCCCGATGCTGGCCAAAAATGCCGAATTTTCTTTATTTTAAACTGAAAATTTAGGGAAAATCCAATTTAGCCTCTACCCCCCTCCCCCAATATTCAGACACTGGGGCTTCAGTCACCCCAATATTGCTTCCTACGGGCCTGCATTTTCGAGGGAAAACATTGAGACAAAAGAAGAAAACGCTGATTACCAAGACACTCTTGAAACACAATCAAGACAAATTATCAACCATCTCAATATAATTATACACGTGACTAGGTGGATCCGCCTACTTTTTTGCTTTCTCCAAAAAGCCGTAATAATCTGAGAACTTGTCATTTCCGAGTGACCGATTTTTTTATCAGAGCATACATGTACATGTATCACAATTTGAAAGATGATCTCTTTGCGATTTTCGCCTAAGAAAGGGAGTGGGCTTTGATCCCTGTTATGTGCACTATATATTTCGCATACAAAAAGCAGTGAGAGTGTGATCATAGGTCATAGGATAATATTTTTTCTATGAATCTACAGAATGCCTTCAAGATTTGCACATGCCGACTACCATCATTTGATAAGTGATAAGAAGCCTGTAAAATTTCACAGTAAATGCTATGTACAATCTGATTTTAAATATTGAACGTTTTAAAAGGATACCCTTTATTCTAAAAGGCTGAATTTTGATTAAAATGGGAAATTCGAATATACTATTCGAACCTTTTTGCATTGCCTGAAAGAGTTCCTTTGTGGAAAATATACCTTTCCTAAAAAACTGGCGACTTTTTACACTTTTGTGTGTCTTTATTTTATGCCCGTGGAGCTAGTGTTACATCACTAGTGTAATTGGTGTCAGTTTTGTCGTCAACGGCGACTTCGGTTACGTAGTCAAAAACTTATCGGTCTATATCTTATTAACTGTATGAGATGTAGTCTTAATATTTCATCGATATACAGATCCCACCAAGACCTTTCATTTGAGACCATGAAATTTGACCTTGTGACTTTGGCCTTTAAAGATTGACATTTTCTTTTAAAAAGCTTATGTATGCGATATACGCTGTCCATGAACAACCCTTGTTACGTTAGATATGGATTTAGTTTTTTCAGACTTCAATTACACAATCAACTAGCTTTCAAAATCAATTCAAACAGAAATAATTGAGAAAGGTCACAAATTACACGAGCCGAAAAAATGTGTTTGGTTCCCTTTTCGTATGACACGGTCACAAAAGAGAGAAAACTAATTACAATAGATTTATGGTTATGTGCAGAATCTTGTCGGATAAACATATGCCAAATTTTAAATCTAAATCTTTTACAATACAGAAGTTATGCAATTTTGAAAAGTGATGCGTTAGCTTTTTGCTGAGTATATCCTTGTATAAGAGCCGGGGCTTTGATCCTTTTACTTGTACTCTTTAATCCTATTATATACATGTATGTATACTATATACAGTCATCAAAACTTATACACAGCCATTTTTTCTATCTTAAAATCTTCATAAAAAGATAACAAAAAGTTTGCTCAATAGATGTTCATCGAAAATTACCTTCCTTTATTAGTCAGGGCTTTTTTTCAAAGATTTGTTCACGAAGAGGCCTTAGCCTGTTCATTTTGTGAAGCATTTTCATATGGTTCACTTATGAACACGTCTATCATACAAGCGCAAATGTGTAATTCATTCGCTAGTAATGTGCTAAAACAGTAATTGATATTATACAATATGTATTTCTAGTTGTTTATATTTTGACAACACGCATAATCTATTAAGTAGAATTTCGAAAACTAAAGATTGAAAAAGAAATTATTGAATGCGAAACCCTGTCGTGTGTTTTATCGAGGCTTGACATTTAAATACCGCTGCATTTCTATCAAAATCTTGCACCTACAGCTTCAAAAAATGGCTGACCTATTTAACCCTTTCCCAAACAAGACCTGGTTTTGACGTCCATATTAGAAAATGCTTGGAGAAACATTAAGACAAAAGAAGAAACTGCTGATAATCAGCAGTTTCTCCTTTTGTCTCAATATTTCCTATGCTATATTTTGCACAGATTTTATTTGTAATATTTTCCAGTTTGTCATTAAATTTTGTGGCAGTTTTTAAAGTTGATCACGCTAAAATTCTGCCGTTTGGGAAAGGGTTAACCTAAAATCATGATTTCATACTTACTACTACGTATTGTTTATAAGAAGAGTCAAGTTCCGGTATCGTCAACCTTTTTAAAACGACACAATTTTAAGAATGTCCAATTTTTTAATCTCTTCATGTGATAGAAATGCTGATAACGATAGAATTTGTAAATGTTCTATCATATAAAATGCTGAGTCAAACGGATGAAATGCTAATGATCAGCATTTTCTTAATTTGCATTAATGTTTACCCAATATTCTTTATTAGGGACGTTAAAACCAAGTCTTGTTTAGGAAAAGGTTTTGACAAAGGATGAAAATCAAGTACGCATAATCATGTCGGGGTTAAGACGTAAATGATGATTATTATTATTGTTGTTAATCAAAATATAAACAATTTATATAATATAAACTATTCATTTGGTTTATTTCAAGTATTTACGATGGCCATGTTGCTAGTGTGCTTTCTTTATTTAATGATAATTGGATTACATTTTGCAATTTGTAAGTGATCATTCTTTAACTAAGTCTGCAAGTAGCTTCCATTGGTCTATGTTGATATTTCGGTCTTAATACTTTCCCAAATGGTATATTTTGGATTTGATTGATTGGTTGATAGACATATTGATTGATAGATAGATTGATTTTTTCTCGAACGTGTTACGCGGTACATGATCTACGGGACTTGTGGCATAATGATTCAATCTTTGGTAAAGAAAAATTGGGAAAACGCATCTCGATCCAATAAAGACAATTGTCAAGCATCCTATTAACAAAATACTGAGAAATACTACATGAAATTTGGCATCGCCTTAGTTACCGAAAACAGGAATTCCATTGACTTCAATCACGACCAAGAAGCCGTATTCATATTTGATCGAAATGGCGATAGTTCATTGTCAAATGCATGCCAACCAATTGTCAAGCATTGAACAAGGACAACGATCGTATGTTAGCAACTTACATAACGATGTGACAATCATAAGGAACGTTGTTTGCAAAGGTCATACATGAATATAGCGGTATTTCGAACTATTTCCCCTTTGTTTCGCCACTCCATACCTAACATTTACGTCACAAGGCAAATGGGTAATATTCGGTGTAATACGTGTAACAAATTTGATGTTTTTTTATCTCGGACAATATGATATTGAATATTGATACCTCGATAAATGAAAAAAAACCTTAGATCCAAGATTTTCGCATTTTAGCAATCCAATACCGAACCATGACGTCACATGGTACATGGGTTATAAACGGTGTGATACGTGTAACAATATTCATGCTATCATCTCGGAAAAGATGATAATGTATATTGATACTGAAAAGCCGCCCCTCTCTAAATACTTATATAAAAATATAATTCAAGATTTTGGCAATTAAAAAATGCTTTATCACCACTACATGATTATTATATGAGACCTTTTTACAAACATTGTTTACCTTTCCGTATTTAAACATTTTGCTGACCACATGGTAAAAATATGAAAGCAGAAACAAAGTTATTTGGACGCCACAGTATTTACAATTTCAAAGATGAACCGAAACATTCACCAACAACTGTTTAATTTTGAATGATTCAAAGAACAACATTTAGTCTGAAAGTGTACGCAGAGAAGATCCTTTACGTGTGCTATAAATAATAGCACATTTGTATTACGAGTACATACTGTGTAATGACTCCGCTTTTGGAAATGTATGTATAGGACAGTACTGTTCGAAAGAATATATAAGGGTCCAGAATTCCAAAGGATGAAAAAGAATAACTTTAATTAATGTCTGATCTATGTTTAAATCAAAATATTCTATCCCCACTTTTTTCCCAGGTCGTGACATCAAAACTGCAACAGGCGGTGCGGCAGTATTTTACCTACCCAAATTTTCTATCCACTGTGGACCATACAAACTAGTCGCTCCTAGCAACTACACCGTGGTAAATGTGGACGGTTTAGGGGTGGTGCTAAACTACGAAGAGTATGGAGACCGCGCAAACTACGAAAAAATGCCTAACGACACAATAATGCTGGGTCTACATCGAGTCTCTGAGGCAGATACAGGGACATATTTACTCATGTATCAACCTACCGGCTTATATTGTCCGACACAGTATTATTCTGTATCCCTCACTGATGGTACGTACCTTTTATTGTAATTTTAAGAAGCACTGCACTATGCTTGCCAATAGTCAAACACAAGCATTTCTTTCTGTGCAAAAAGTACACACCTAACGGAACAATGCTTGAATGTTTGAAAAAGTCATTGTATTTAGTGTAAAGTCAGATAGAACAATGCATGGTGCCCTCAAAGGCACGTATGGTGCACTTTATCTCATTCGATGAGTATAAGCCGAGAAATTAGAAAAATAAACACACATTGAAACCAAGCGATTTTGTGTGCGCTTCCAAAGGTCACGTGTGATAACCCTTCTGTTTTACATAATTTAGAAACACAACTGAATATGTGTTACGGTCTATTGTACTCTGTGGCAATATCGCCCTGTTTTTGATAACAATACGAGTCACAATACGATATGTTAATAATATCGCATTTTAGTTTAAATTATGATAATGTCAGTAGAAATACGTGTTTTTGTAGTATTTGTTTCTGTATAATGACATGTCTATGCATGTAACGTATGGACAAATTTGATGCAAAAGGCTTTATTATCTAAAGTCCCATGGGCATTGTATAAGGATTCAGTGTCACAAATAGTTTCTGTCCTTACTGCAACGATAAAAACTCACTAGGAATACAGCACCCTAAGGTCACAAATTACACTAACGTTTTCAGCAAAAAAAGAAATCCAATTTCTGACTTGGCAGGCCTAAAAACTATCCGGGTTTGTTTACAATAGCAGCTATTTGACCCCCCCCCCCCCCCGTCCAAGTTCTCTAGATCCGCGATAATCCATACTGCGTGAGAAAACAAAATGATTTTGTGACACACCAAAGTATCTCATCTCTATTTGTACAAAATTTCGAAAACGTCACTAGATATTTGACATTGATTTGTTGAAAAAAGTATATAATAAAGTTAAAGACTACTTATATCTGAACTTGGTCATACAACATCGGCCGTTGCACCAAACCAGAGATTCGTTGATTTTCTCTCAACGGTACTCACTGTGTTGTAAGTTGTACGTTAGATTTGTGTAGTTTGTACGGAAGTTTTGAGTGGTCAATCAAAGATGGCGTCGGGGAAAAAGAGGTAGGTGTCTTAGTTTTTCGTCGATAATTTCCTTAAATGGCCGTATCTTGTCTTGATACTGATATCATTGTACAGGAGAAATGTATACCTATTCACGGTGCTATATAGCCAAGTACCAGTGTTGTCCTATCGTACTCAGTCGTTGTGCAAAGACAGCCCAACACGGAAAACTTTTTTCGAAGCGAGAAAGTTGCCCTTTCAAGGATGATTACATAGTAAACAGCGAACTAGGGAACAAACTATTGCTCTAACTTGGATGTTTTTAACATGCTCTTTTCTATGGTTACCGTTATTTTACACACAAATGTCTAGAATGACCACAAACGCTGTGTTTACTAAATGGCCAAACAACGGTGTAGTCACAGTGAAAATATGCAGACACAACGGTGCAGTTTCTGTGTTATCTGTACGGTGTAGTTATTATTTTCACAACAAATTGTGAACGGTGTAGACTTGGTATGTTGTATAGGGCGAACTAGCTGTAACAGATAGCAGATCATCTGTTTTATCTCCCTCAAATACTTTGGTCTTAGAAAACTCAGATGAAAATGCCGCCATCCTCAAAGTAAATGAAAACAAAAGTTAAGAAAATATGTTTTCTCTTTTCTTCATTCTCCTTAGCCTTAAACAGTTCAATGTATGTTTGATTTAATTTTCGGGAGACATTTTTGTTATTTGTGATTGAATAAACATCTGACGGAAATGATAATCAAAAGGAATACCATCACAAAATATCAAATAAGACATACGATAACCGTCATTTTGAAGCCATGTTAAGTGCAACGGTAAATTTCTTGTTCATCCGTTCATTTGATTTGTAGATTCGAAATTTCGGCTCTGGCTTTGATTTTTTCTTTGTAACTGTTTTAATTGGTTATCACAATCAATTATTGTAATTAATGAAATGATTTCAACTCATGGAGTATGATAATTATTGATCGAAATATATCTTGTTTTCAAATTGACCCCTCATTGAAAAGTCTGATTTTACCCAAAATAAAGGATTCAATCAACAAAACATAAATTATAAATAACAAAACATAAATTATAAATTTGTGTCATAAACATTTGGGCCTTTTTTTTTTCGTCTTGTTCGACTTAAGTAAATAAGTCTTGAAAATAGAATTCTGGAACTGCAAAATTCATTTTGGAATTTCATACGTAATGAACTTCTTCTTCAGGACGGACATTTTTCTGACCAAGATTTTTTGGGCTCACTCATAAAATGTTACCATTTGCAATGAAAAAGACAATATTCTATTCGCCAAAACCGTTTGACTATTGGAGTAAAACGCATTGAAGTACTACCAAGACAGTGTAACTTACACACATCCATAAATAAATGAAATGCAATGTTTTCCATCGAGAGCCGACCTTCATTGACCAAAATAAACAAATACCAAGTTGATCAACGCTTCTCAATGACTTAATCACATCTGGGAACAAACTGTTCATTTCAGCCATTGTTTTCATGTTCTCGTGGGGAAAGAGAAGAGACCATATCCGTTTCATCTGTTTTAGCACGTCCAATGGAAATATCAGGAATTAAGGTCGGGGCTTTTTGAACGACTTTATGGGGTGTTGAACTTCGTCATTTTTTTATGTTCAGGACTCATGCATTCAAAACCGGGGATATCATCGATAGAAAGAATCTTGTTAACTCCAAAATCCTTTTATCTACGTCGATGAGGTCTATCTTGTGTATTCTATGCTCGCAAATGGGGATGATGTCCTAGTCTGACTTCTTGATAATATCAGGAATAATACTAAAGTTCAGAGTTTTCAAATCTTTTTGACCTGTCTGATCATTGATCTCCCCCGCCCTGCGCACTTTTAATATCTGACTGGAATGGTCCTGTTCCGAATGCTTCACAACATTTTCGAAACTCCCTTTGAAATGACAGTAGTAATAGGTGAACAGCATGGAACTGAAAATAAAGAAAAAAATAAAACGGACGCCAGCAGATTCTTGGTAATTTCTACTATTTGACCCTTACGGAATTGCTTTGACAAATAGCAAGGAAACTAGATTCTGATATATTTTGATTAAAGTATATTTTGTAGACATATTGTCACCTTCTTTGCTGCAAAGCATTTACAAGTCAGTCACATAAAAAATTATTAACATAATTGTTGAAGAATTTCGGTAGTAATTGTAAAACATGATTCTCAGCCGTGAAAACGTTACCATTAAACATAAAAATATTATCATTCCAGAAATGATAAGTTCTGTATTACTTCAAGTCTCACCGTTCACAATTGCATTATGTCTACACCGTTCACAATTTGTTATGAAAATATAACCACACCGTACATAAAACACAGAAACTGCACCGTTGTGTCTGCATATTTTCACTCTGACTACACCGTTGTCTGGCCATTTAATAAACACGGTGTTTGTGGTCATTCTAGACATTTTTGTGTAAAATAACAGTAACCATAGAAAAGAGCATGTTAAAGACATCCAAGTAAGAGCAATAGTTTGTTCCCTAGTTCGCTGATTACTATGTAATCATCCTTAAAAGGGCAAATTTCTCGATTCGAAACAAGTTTTCCGTGTTGGGCTGTCTTTGCACAACGACTGAGTACGATAGGACAACACTGGTACTTTGGTATATAGAACCGTTGATAGGTATACATATCCCCTGTATAATGATATCAGTATCAAGGCAAGATACGACCGTTTAAGAAATTTATCAATGAAAAACTAAGACACCTACCTCTCATGCTGTATTGTTGTCGCCATCTTTGAATGACTACACAAACCTAACGTACAACTTACATCACAGTGGTACTTAACTACTACAACATTCAATCTGAGCCTCCGGTTGCTCTCTCCCTTGGATTATTTACATCCTTTGTTTATCCCTTCCCTAAACAGCAACATTTAAGGGTGATCCACTTCCAAAAATGCTACAAATGACAAAATGTATGTTTTTAAAGATAATATTTGTGTAAGATATGGCACAGAAAATATTGAGACAAAAGGAGAAACTGCTGGTTTTCAGCAGTTTATTCTTTTGTTTTAATGTTTTCTAAAGCATTTCCTATAGGGGAAGTCAAAACCAGGTCTTGTTTGGGAAAGGATTAAGGACAAATGGCTTTTGCCAAATGTCAGGCAAAAATTGTGCCATACTGAATAATATTGTTATAAAAAGCTTAACGAAAACACAGACACGAGGATGCATAATTATTTTAGTCTAGGGACCTAAGACCTTTGTTTGTCAGACAATATCATCGCTGCGTTTCTTCGAAAACCTTGTAGGCCTAACTACAGCTTTAATTGAGCTGTAGTTACGATGGTTTAAGAGAAAAGCCGCGATAAGCCGTTTCTCTTTTCTACAGTATGTATTGTTTGACAACACTTACATGAATTATGGGACATCTCCATTAGTAGGGTGTCCGGTTTGCTTCTCGCCAAAATAGGACAAATGCAGAAACAAGTACACAGCGTCTGGTACAAATGACGTCTTTTTCCTGCACGAGGAATAAATAAGGACAGATGCAATTCAATACAAAGTCTTGATCAAATGTATGGTGTTGATATATGTGACGCGTCACGCTAAAAGGGACCTTATCGGATATGTGAAAAATATCGACCCTAGTCAGTCTGCGCAGTCCGCGCAGCCAGACTAGGGCCGACACTTTTCACATTTTCCCTATTTATTTTTTCTGGTTGGCCCGCTCTGAGTCTAATCAGTTTGTCAAAATTTGGATTTCATGACTTCAGAAAAGGTCCCCTTTAGCGTGACGGATCACACACATGTATAATAAACAAAGGTGAAAACCCTTCAACTAAATTGCTTGTTATATTTTTCTTTAGATAAATAAGTAAAAAGTAAAATGAAAGTATTTAGCCTTGTAGAATGTCTTTGTTGTGCTAAACATTAAACGTTTTGTGCATTTCACTTACAGGGAAGAAAAACGTACCCTTTAAATGTGACAGGGGTCGTGTTTTTAAATATAAAACCTAAGATAGCAATTAACCACTTTTCCAAAAAACTTGTTTTGAATGTTCCATCTTGAAATCTGGTGCCGGTAGACAAAATATAGAAGTTGGTATAGATATGAAAACATAACATAATTTTAAAACATGGCTGAGAAATATTTAGAGGAGGAAATGTTGCTGATCAGCATTGCCTGCTATTTC